>ML682016.1:22754952-22785100 GCA_007922195.1 Podocnemis expansa
ATCCCCGGCAGGACGCTCCTGCGGGAGGCGTGTCCGGGGCATCCCCCAGACGCGCCCCCGGAATCCCCAGTGTGACGCTCCTGCCAGGGATGCCGGGGGTGTGTCCGGGGGATGCCCCGGACACGCCTCCCGCAGGAGCGTCCTGCCGGGGATTCCGGGCCGGCACTCACCCCGGCCCCGGCAGCAGCGGTCTCCAGCCGCGCGCGGGGGCGCCCCCAGGTTTGGGGGCAGCGGGAGCTTCAAAGCCCCCGGGGTGAGGTGCCCCTCCGCCCCTCTCCTGGTGGGCGCCTGCAGCCCCTGCAGGCACCGTGGGGAAAAGCGCCCAGCCGCGCTTTACCCCGCCGGTGCCTGCAATCCGCTCCCCAGGCAGAATACCATGTCCACACTGTGGACATGCTATTTCGCTGCCTTATTTCGAGGACACAGTTTTTTGTCCTCGAAATAAGGTGTTTCGAAATAATACGTTATTTCAAAACAGCTTGTTTCGAAACGTCTTGTTTTGAAACAAGCACACCCTGTGTGAACATAGCCTTCATCCGCTACTGGTCATGTGTTCTATTAACTTCCTCTCTCAGCATCTCCAAATAGAAAAAAGGGAATGTGTGCTTTTGAAAATCCTTTTGTCATGCTTATGTTAAAGAACAGAGGAGGGCTTGAGAATGAAGAAAAAGGAAAGAAGTTGAGCTGATGCATTAGTGCAGGGGTCGGCAACCCAAAAGAGAAGAGCCATTCCCCTCTCCAATAAGCAAGTATTCTGAAAGCTGCATACAGCTGTGCTGCTCCACCCCTGCCCACCCCCAGCCTGTCTATAGCCCCTTCCCCCATCCAGCCCTACTGTTGCCCACTCCCACAGCATAGCTGAATCCCCCTCTCTCCCTCTGCCCAGCTGCAGCTGCCTCCCTTTCTGGTCTGGAGGTGGCCTACCTTTTCCAAAACAATGCAGTCAATGTTAAGGTCTCTCATCAAGACCCTTCCCTGCTTCCTGCAGGCTCCACGACCCCCTTCCCTGATCTGCCTACTGACTCCCCAACCCTGATCCCCCCCTGCCCTTTCCATGCTCGGGTCTCATCCCTGACCCCCAGGCTCCTTTCCCTTACCTGGCTGGAGCTGCTCCCTAGCCAGGCTCCTCCTGCCCTGAGCACATATCTGAGCATGCTAGGGCAGAGATTTGAAAACTCCCCCATCCTGGCTGCAGCTCCCGGCCATGCATGGGTGTCCCATGCAGCTTAGAGGGAACACTGGTCCCATCCCGGGCCACTCAGTTTTGGGGTGCCAGTGCCGCACCTGCCATCCACCCACATGGTCCAGAGGTGGCTGGGTGGCCATGCTGTGGCCCCTAGTGCTGTGGGAGGAGACGGGTGACTGGGACCAGAAGCTGTGCTGCCCTCACTCTGCTGTTGACTTGGAGCAGCGCTCCTGGCTGCCCCCAGCCCCCAGCTGGCTACCCCTCTCCAGGGAGTGGAGAGGGCCAGCGCAAGGTTGCTGCTTTCGGGGGCAGGATCCTGGAGTGGTCAGTTCCATGGAGTTCAACCATTTTTCCTCTGCCTCCCCCCCAGTATGGAACACAGGCTGCCTCACCCTCAGACTCTGGAGCAGGGGGCAAAGCAGCCCAAACTCCACAGAATGGGCAATTTCAGGGTGCTGCTCCTGAAAGCAGTAGCCCTGCACTGGCCGCTCTTTGTCCCCTGGGGAAGGGTGGCCAGCCAGGGGCAGGCTAGGCAGCCGGAAGCGCTGCTCCGCGTCCACAGAGGAGTGGAGGGAGGGCAGCATAGCCTGTGGCCCTGGCTGCTGTGTGGTTTCGAGGATGCTGAGCTGCAAGAAGATGCCCGGTCATCCCTAGAATCAGTGCTGAATTAAAGGGCTCCTAGCTAGCCCAGGCCACCCAGTTTCGGGGCACTGGGGCTGTCGTCACGTTTCCACTGCATGAGCCAGAGGCAGCTGTACCACCATGCCATGGACCCTAGCGCTGATGGGGTGGGGATACAGGGTGGGTGGCCAGGGCCAGAGGCTGCGCTGTCCCCCCTCCGCTCCTCTGACAGGGTTGAGCAGTGCTGCCTACCTACCCCCAGCCAGCCAGTGCCACCCCTCCCCAGGGGGAGGAGAGCGGCAAGCACGGATCTTCTCTTTTCAAGGGCAGGACCCGGGAGCAGCGTGCTCAACAGAGTTCAGGCTGCTTTGCCCCCGGCCCCCAGTGTGGAACAGAAGCTGCCTCACCCCCAGGCCCTGGATTGGGCCTGTTCAGCATTGGAGAGCTGGGGGCAAAATGGCCTGAACTCTGCTGAGCGGGCTGCTTCAGGACCCTGCCCCTGAAAACAGCAGCTCTGTGCTGGCCCCTCTCCACCTCCTGGGGTGGAGTGGCTGGCTGGTGTAGGTGGGGTTGTGGGGACCACTGCTCCACCCCACCAGTGGAGTGGAGGGAGGGTGGTGCAGCCTCTGGCCCCAGCCACCCGCCCCACCCCTCTGTCCTGTCAGCACCAGGGTCTGCAGTGCGGCTGCTTCTGGCTCATGCAGTGGACGGGGGATGGCTCCAGCGCCCCAAAAGTGGGAGGCCTGGGCTGGCTGGGAGCCCTCTAATTTGAACCTGCTGCTGGGGACGGCCAGGCATCCCCACGCAGCCCAGTGTCCCCAGAGCTGCATGGAGGCAGTTAAAGAGCTGCATGTGGCTCTGGAGCTGTGGATTTATGACTCCTTCATTAGGGGAATTAAGAATGAGAAGCATTCTAGGACATACAGTGGGTGAAGGAAACCTTTAGTGTTACCAAGCTCCAGCTGGGTTCAGTAACAACTCCATGCATGCAAAGAGGGGAGCGCTCATTTCCCAGATCTATTAATCTCAGGCTGGCTGCAGATTCCAGCAGACTAAAGTGTGGTAGGGTTTGTCTACATTGCAGCTGGGAGCGTACATCACAGGCCAGACAGACAGCTGAACCCGAGCTCTACTTGAGCTAACATGGTAAAAATAATAGCACAGATGTTCCTGCACAGGCTGGAGAGGCACCTGAACTTGGACCCAGAGTGCTTGGTAGTGAACCCATGCCACTCACTGTGCTGCAATGTCCCTCTGCTATTTTAGTGCTCTGGCATGAATGTGCCTGCCCAAGTGGGGAGGCACCTATCCCTAGTGACACTCAGACTGAGTTTTCAACATTTTGTTCCCAACTGTGCATTCTAGATACAGAATGAAAGTGAGGGTCTGATGACAGCACATGACTCCTGTAGCTGGGGTCCCTGGTATAGCCCTAATGTACTTTGCCTCTGTGCCAGTGCTCTGACTTCTGAAAGTGCTGCTGCTGTGAATTGTGACTCTTGGGCAACATCCCCTGGCAATGAGTTCCACTGGTTGACTCTGCATTGTGTGCAGAATTATTTCCTTTTGTTTTAAACCAGCTGCCTATTAACTATGTTGGTAACCCCTGGTTCTGGTGTTATGTAAAGAGACAGATCACACTTCCTTATTCACCTTCTCTGTACTGGTCATGACTTTATAGACTTCTATCACACAGATCCTTAGTCATCTTTTTACCGGGGGTGAGCAGTCCCAGTCTTCTTAATCTTTCCTTACGTGGAAGCTGTTCCATAGCCCTACTTACTTTTGTTTCTCTTCTCTGTACCTTTTCCAATTTTAATGTTTTTTTCTGAGATGAGGTGACCAGATCTGCATGCAGTATTCAAGGTGTGGGTATACCATGGATTTCTACAGTAGCATTGTAACATTCACAGTACTATTATCTGTCCCTTTCCTAATGACTCCTACCTTTCTGTTTAAGGATTTTTTTTTTCTTAAATTGCTGCTGCATGTTGAGCAGTTGTTTTCAGATACCTATCCACAACATCTCCAAGATCTCTTTTTTGAGAGATAACAGCTAATTTAGATCCCCTCATTTCACATGTGCATTACTTTGCACTTATCAGTATTAAATTTCATCTGCCATAATGTTGTCCTTTCACCCAGATTCGTGAGACCCCTTTGGATGTTCTCAATCTTCTTTGGACTTTATCTTGAGTAATTTTGTATCAACTGCAAACTTCGCAACCTCACCATTTACCCCTTTTCTCAAACCATTTATGAATATGTTAAACAGCAGTTATCTTTTTGTTCTGTGCAAGTACTAGCTCCTAGTGCAGGAGTCGCAGTCATGGGCTGGGGGTCTCTTAGGGGATATGGGAATACAGACAATAACAACTTCTCACAAGGGAAAGCTGGGGCTAGCTGTTAATGTAATTCTTGGAAACAGCACCTTGTACAGGCAGCCAGTGGAAACCCTTAGGCATTATTTAGAAGCTGAATGGTGATGGGACAACCAGAGAAAATGTGTTACAGCAGCAGGGTTGATGGTAATGTTAATGTTGAAGCAAGTTCTTCATACCACTCCAATATCATTCAGGCTTTGTTGGAAAATAACTAAATCTGAATGGCACTCTTCCTTTACGCATAATGTGCTGCCTTTTTTGTGGTGGTACAGTCGGCACTACGAGGTTTATACAGGACCTTTCAGCATCTTCAGGTCTTGGGGGGGGCTCCTTCAGAAACAATGGAAAAGGTCAGAGAGATGATCCCATTCCAACTTCTGTTCTCTAGGTCTCTTGGGGATGGTGGCTCATATGATGTACACTCAAGTTTTCCAAGTGACAGTCAGTCTTGGACCAGAAGACTGGAGACCACATTCATGGGACTATGGGTGGTCTTTCTGGTAAGTGTCGCCTTTACTAACTTCATCTCACACTTGAATTGTCTGCTTGTGGATAGCAGCCATTACAAACATGCCCTTAACCCTCCAGGGAATTGTATGTGCGCATTCAAGTGCAAAAATGCTCAGAGAAGCTATGATTGCACTGGCTAATTACGACAACTGCACATGAAGATCATGAATTATATATGTCTCTTTTAAGACAACTGCAGCCATAATTACCAGCACTGATAGAACAACTCCATTCAGTGTACACTGTCAAGTTAGGTGCACGATTGCCATTTTAAACTCTTGGTCTCCTGTATTTACAATAAAGGCTCAACTTCTAGAAGATACAGTAATCTGTGTGTGGCTAGAGAAGGTGTAGTGCTTCTGAGTCTCACAATAGCTGCCATGGGGAGTTCCTGAAAAGGTTTGAGGCAAATAAGACAAGATGTTTTGGAGAGAATTTAACATACAGTGTGGTTTTTGGTTTTGGAAAGAGTTCTGTATTTAATTTGCTCATCAGATAAAAATAATGGCTTCTCTTAGAAGCCCCAAATATGTTTTACTGTCCTGCACTGTATGAGAACTGCTGCATTCAACTAGTGTAGAATTTGGAGAGTTAGGAATATTTTGGTCACAGGCAGTGTTCACAACTTTCAACAGCTGGCACTGTCCTATAGGGGTATCATAATTTTTGGAGAGCCAGAGGATGGCATTTCAATTCTTATCTATCACACTTTGATTTTTTTATTATTAAATAATATTTTATGTTAATTCTTACCACTGAATGAGGCAGGCATGGACACAATTATACTTGCAGGCACCAAAGTAGGGAATTATTAGTGACCCCCTCTACCTATGCACATGTCCTAAGGCAGGTGGTTATTAACCACACCTCCCCCCATGACCTGATGCAGGATGTTGTTAGTCCCTCATGCTGCAGTGCAGTTGATTATTAACCCCCTCCACATTCTGGGGCAAGGGGATTAGCCCTTCCTCTCTTCCGAGTCTTGATGGTTGGGATTAGATCCCACATTCCCATTACTGTTATCCTCTGTGTTGCAGTGCAAAGAGTTGTTAACATCCTTCATCCTGTTAGAGGGGATTATCAAGATCTGAGACTTCAGTGTAGGAGGTTCTTGGGCCCCCCACTCTTGTCACAGTGTCTCAGAGCTCAAGATGGCAACGTTCACATTGTTAACTATATAGTAAATCCTGGATGTGCAGGGGCCAGGTTGTGAGCATCAGTCCCGTGATGAGTGGAGGGCACAGAAAGGACTGAGAGCAAGGCTGAAGGTGCCATAGCTCAGTCACTGTTGCTGAGCATCCGCAAACCTTCACACATTTGTTTACAGTACTACAAAACTTTCCGTTTCCTAAGTGTCGGCCGATTTTGTTTGTGGTACAGCTGCAACCTTCTGTCAAGCTTCCCTGAATCACTAAGACATATTCTCATGCCTTCAGGCCAGCTGTGAAATGTAGCTAGGGAAAATTCCTAGATCTCAGATGATGCCCTGAAGTTGGAAGTTTGATTACCTCTAAGTCAGCAACATAAATTTAAAATGATATTATTTGTAGCCTCCTTTTAAATCCAGTTCAGACTAGTGTTTGAATCTTTGACCAATACAGCAGGAAGGACTGACTACACAGTCCTGGAATGGTATAGGGCAGGATGGGTCATTGTGTGGCTGGGATGTAGATAATGGGGGTTTAGTTCCTGACTGTGTCATAAGCTTCCTCTGTGATGTTGAAGCAATTGCATAGTTTCTGATAGTTTTGTGGCTTGTGTTGTGCAGGAGGTCAGACTAAATGATCATATTAGTCCCTTCTGACCTTCGAGTCTGAGTCTATTCAGTTCCCCTTCCATAAAATGGGGGTAATGATGGCGTCCTTCTTCAGATGGATGCTGTGAGAATTAACATTTGTGATTGTGCTCAGATGCTACTGTAGTGGGGATATATAGAGAACTAGCCAAACTGTAGCCAATGCTGTGGAGGTGCAGGTCATGGCAGCATAGTTGCAACTGAGCTGAGTTTTGCACTTAAAGTCGGAATCTGAATTCCGCCTCTTTCTTGTATTTAAACATCTGTTTAATCTAATCTAGGACCACAAATACACAAGTCTAACTAATGAATTTATTACGTAGCATTGCTGCCAGGCAAAATTCAGGTTATTTGTGTGTCAACTGCACATCTTCCGATTGTACCCTGTCTGGTTTTCTTTTACTTTAACTCAGAATTTCCAAAATGTTTCAGATGTTCAATTAATAAAAAATTTCAAGCACTCCTCCCCAGCTATAAGCAATAAAAATCCCACAGCACTGAATCTCAGACCCCAGGTCAGTGGACTCAGATTCCTGGGGCTAGGCCTGCAAGAATCAGAGCCCACATTGTATTACAGAGTTTAGGGCACAGCTGGAGCTGAGCCAAACACAATATGTTTAGTTCAGTGGCCAAAATGGGGGGAGGGGGGAAGCAAAATTGAAAACTACTTCAAGCCAGCCAAAACATTTAGTTTGACCTGAAGTGAAATTAATTTTGGATTTTCAGCTTCTTATGTTATATTTTAGTGTGTTGGGTTTGGGGGGCGGGCAGCAGGGGGGGAGGTTACCATCTGGAAAAAATCCAGTTAAATTAAAATGTTGTTTCACAACAAAAAGTCAAAAGGTTTGAAAATGTTGAAATGAATTATTTTGAATTTTTTATTCAGCCTACTTAATTGACCCAAATTTGTGAAAGTTTTGTTCAATAAAAAAAAAACCTGGTGAATAAACTGGAGGCTGAAAAATGTTGTCTAGTGCCTATCGTGGTTCTTTTAAAGTAAAATATGTTCTAGTTGTGTTGGTCTCAGGATGTTAGAGAGACAAGGCAGTAGTACTTTGTATTGCCTGTAAGAGGTAGGAGGGAACGTGAGTTAATATTTATTGAACCAACTTCTGTTGATGAAAGACAAGCTTTCAAACTTACACAGAACTCTTCTTAAGTCTGTGTGATTGCACTCCCTTTGTCTCTCTGATACACGGGTCATACCTAGCTTTCCTTCCTGGCCACAGTCCTTTTACATGTGCCGTGCTTCCATAACCATGATGTGGGCTGCTCTCTGACTTAACCCCATTCTATCTGCTGGTTTTTCTTTCCACAGTCTGGCATGGGGCTCTTTCACCTGCTGCATGGCTGCTTCGGTCACTACATTGAACTCTTATACTAAGACTGTGATTGAGTTCAGACACAAGCGCAAAATCTTTGAACAGGGCTTTCGAGAGGAGCAGACCTTCCTAGACCAGGAGGCAATCAAGTACTTCAGAGAAAGGTCAGTGCAGTCAGTCTCTGGATTAGTGGAAGTTTTTTGTGGATACTCCTATTAGGCTCAGAAAGTCCGGGCTCTCGCCCATCTCAGTAGATCTGGGTGAAGTCTCAGATACTTGGAGAAGAGCAATGCTAACGAGAAGCCCATAGGGTTCTGCTTGACCTGTGTTCTGTCTTAAGTTTTCTGAATTCCCAGTGCCTGCCATTTCTTATATGGTCTTTAAAAGCAGATGGGCAAGCTTGTGGCCTATGGCATGTGTCTGATTTGCAGGCTATGTTACAGATGTAAGCACACTTGCCTCACCATAGCATGAACATCCAGAATATCCTTCTCTGTGCTTGGTCAAAATGACATTTTCCCTTTTCTCTGAGAGAAGCTGCCTCTGCTCTGAAACCACCTGCTTTCAGAAAGTAACTGAGAATCCAGGCAGTATGAATGCCTCTCTAGAAATGGGCTCGGTCTGCTGGGAATAGATGACAATGCTGACACTTCAAAAACATGGTTGGCTTCAATTTATAAAATGCTTTCTCCATTGCAACAGCTAGCTATTGTGCTCTGACCTTTGGTCCAAAGCATGCAGCTTTTGGGAGTAGGAACAGCTTCATATTCCACCAGGTTCTCCACTCAGAGCCCTTCAGACCTCTGCTTTACTCTACATCATCCCTGAGACACCAACCCCCACCCTGAACACACTGTCACCTGCAGACATTCATGCGCACACACAACTGTCTCCTTACCCTGTGCACACACGTTACCTATCAACCCCGCCACTCGTGCACACAGTCATGCCCTTGCCCCGGACACACACACACACCCTCTGTCATAGCTCTGCCACACTTGCCCATGGACACATCCCCTCTCTGCTCTTCCACATGCACACATGCTCACTGCAAGAAGCATGATGTCACCATCCCCTTTCCACAGATGTGTACACACCACTCATTCTCTCACCTAAACACAGAGGCAACCACAGCAAATACTTGATTCTTTAGCTGCTCACATCCACCACCTATGTCCCCCACCTCCATGCTGACATACCCACAGCACACCAGGCCCCAGCACAAACACAGCCCATCTTTCCTGCAGATGTGTGTGCACATGTGCACGCACACACGAGTTTCTCTCCTCAAAATGTGTATCTTTGTTCACTCACATATGTACATGCTGCCCATTCACCACATATATACTGCTCGTCTGACTCTGAGAACTTCACTTGTTCCCATACATACACTGCTCATCTCCTCACAACACCAAAGACCCATCACCCTCCACCATTCGACTCCTTGCAAGCACCGTCCACTCTCCTGCACACACCATACATAGATTGCACCTTCCCTCACACAAACCCTCCATCCGGCCTGATCCACACACCATCTGTTTCCCAGCAAACCCACACTGCCTCTCCTCCCCACACAAAGCTTGGCCATCTGCCCTCCCACACTGCCCCTCCTCCCCACACATCCATGCAAACCACGCCCCCACTCAAACCCACTGCTGCCCTATGCAGACCCACATGGCATACACACACTTCCTGTCCCCCTGACCCTCACACACCATCCCATTGATGTACATTCCGCTATCCCCACATAATATCCTCTTGCAGTCTGCATATCGCCCCCAAAACACAAAACCACTCACCTGTTCCCTGCACTCAAATCACCCTCCCCACCGCCCTGCAACCCATTCCCTGCCCATCCCCCTGTATGCATGCCCCCTCACGTCTCTCAGTCTCACGCATGGCCCATTCTTTGCCCACCCGCCCCCTCTTTCCATTCCACGCACACACACATACCCTTTGCCTGGCCCCTAGATGCCTAGTGTTCATTCTGCTACACAACCACCCATCCTCCCACGCCACCTCTCTCTTCCCGCACAAAGTGCCAATCCCTCTGTATACACACTGTCTGCCTCTGTATGGGCACGCACTCATGTGTGTGGACACACACACACCCTCTTTCTTCCACTATCAGCTTCTGTATACACTGTGCTTTTCACGCACCACAGCCCATCTCTTCTTCTCTGATATGCACACGCACTGCCCACCCTGCCAGCCCTCTACACAACAAGGTACCTATTCCCTAGCATGCACACTACCTATCTTGGCCCTTTGACAATTCATCTTCATACGTGTACATTTGCCTCCACACCACTCCATCCCCCCATACACATTCATTGCCACCACTGTTTATCCCACACACAGCAGATCCCACCCAAATACATCCATCACCCATTCTCCTTTCGTGCCATGGCCACTGCCTCCCACACACCCTCACAGGCCCCTATTTTATGTACACACACACCCACCACCCATTTCCTGACACAACTCCCCCACCATCAATTTCCTTCAAGCCCTCGATACATCCCCAGACATATATCCCTACTTTCTACTGTGTATACCTTGCCTAGCTGCTTCACACACATACTGACTATCATCTCCCTTGCAAACCACCCACATCTTGACACTGTATTGCATTGCCCAACCCCATTGCAAATATAGCCTGTCCTCTACCCCTCTCCACACACGGAGTCCAGCCTTCTTCCACACAGGAACTGCCCATCCCCTTGCATGCATGTTATTTGTTCTGCACGCAGCATCAGATTCCTTACTGGAAATGCACAAGGTCATTCTCCACACTCTGCCCATCCAGATGCATGTGCTGTCCCTCCCTCCTCACACTAATCCATTGCCCATCCCCCTTACACCAACCCACTCCCCCTAACCCTCCCCACACAGCCCCTTCCTTGCCACATTTGTGGCAGCTAAAAAAACCAAAGTCATGTGCAAATGTATCATGTCCCCATGTAGATCATCATCAGGGTTTAATCTAGGACCATTAGATACAGAACACAGACTGATACCACTTGAGCTACAAAGTAACTATGTTAGTGGCAGCAGAAGTAGGCTGTGATCATTCCTAGGTTGGGTGCTATAGAGGAGGCTCTCATCATATCCCATAAAGCAGCGTCAGGACACTCGAGTGACCAGCTGTGGCTCGAGCAGGAACAATCTAGCAGAACTGCTTGGCAGCAAAGAACACCCCCAACAAGGTAGAAACGTTGAGCAGGCTAGTGTGGCTGCTTTCATTAGGAACCTATTGACCTGTCTTGGGGACACCTGGTGAGACCCTGGCAAGTGAACTGGTGGGACATTTAGGACTCGCAGGTAATTATTTCAAATGACTCCTCAGGCTCACAGCAGTCATCTGAAACAGTTGGTTACATAGGTGAGAATTACCCTTTTATAGATAGCATGGACAAGCACATAGATTTGGCAGACTCTTTCTGGAAGGCAGTGTGGCTAAGGGGCTGAGACGGAAGTCTGCCATACTGACTCTGTTCCCAGCTCTGCTGGAAGTGACCTTATAAAACCTCTGTGTTGTTCTATATGAAGTTGCAGGGAACCTGCCTGCCCCCTTAGATAGGGCAAAAGGCTTTGCTCAAAAAAAGGGGGGAAAAATGTGAAGAACACAGAAGTATTGATGTCAGTCAGTAAAGGAGATGAGATGCAATCTCCTGGTTCCCCACTCAGTACTCCTTTCATTAGGTTGAAAGGTATTTGGATGGGGAAGGTAATAGGCAGGCTGGTTAGCATGTGTTTAGAAGGCTCAGAGCTTTCCCTAGATGAAAAGATATTTTGATGACAGAGAGCAGGAGGGGGATGAGCCATTTTTGTGGTTCTTTCCAAATGCTGGAGGTGCCTCTGTGGAACCACACAGCATACTCAGTAGAGAGGCAGTGTTCAGAGAATTTGGCAACAAACCTATTATAACTTCTCACCTGGTGCAAATAGTGAATTTCTGTGCCTTAGAACTTGGTCCCATTTAGCTAGATTTTATTAGAACAGTAAAAGGCCCCTCTCTGATATCAAGAATATCTCCCTGACAATTTGCATGCTCCTGCTCTAAGCTCCAGACGTGTTAGAGCTTTGTTTAAAAACTGATCGTACAAAAGTTAATATTGTAAAATTAATTATTTTTTGTAACCTTGTTCTCAAGAGCAAGCACTCTAAAATTTTGAGAGTTTTCCCAGAAGAATTCACCCTGGGGCGGACAGCAAAAATGGAAAACTTTAGCTTGAACTTTAAAGTTTGGCAAAGTTATGAACAATTAAAAATGTGTGAATATAATGGGAAGGGTTAAGCAACTTTCTGTAGCATCATTACCAGCCCTTCCTGCATGGGAAACAACAGAGCAAGTTGATTGCATAGCAGATTAACAATTCTAACACTGGCATGTTTGTATGGTGCTGCCTTTTATCCTACTTGTAGCAGAACATTAGCAATGTTGAAGCTTCCCTTAAAGCTCAGAGTTCTAGGTCTCTTTTCTTCCCCTTCTGAAATCTAAGATGCAGCTAGGTTGTAGAGGAAAAGCAATAATCGACTTCATCTTTTCAAAAATATGGGCAAATGAGCAGAGCATCTCTTTTGTGGGGACCCCTAGCTGTAGGCACTGTACTCCGTTCACTGGCCTGGAAATCTGTGTTGGATCACCTTTCAGCACCAGCACCATGTTCACAGGGCACTCTGGAGGAAGAATGAGAATATATTGTGATTACATCAGAACTGCTTGAAGCTGAAGTTTCCTTTCTAGGTCACCTCTCTACATGCAGGGGGCATGCTCCTGAAATGGTGTCTATAATGGCAATCTCTCGTCTAGCAGCCTCATTTGCCTGCCTATATGGGATGACTTCTTTAGGGGAGAAGGATGTATTTCCTCTAGTCAGAGCACACTAGCCTTGCTGCTATACCCCTGGCTCTATTGAGGGGGGTCAGATGCTCCTGCCCAGGAAGATCAGAACCTGGATGAAGATTGTTCCTTGTTTTTTGACAGGGGTCTTTCACCCCATCATGCTTTGGGCTGTACAGTATTATGAAGCAATCCTGAGACCAAACATGCATCACAGCTGAGATCTCTTCACCATTCAGCCACACACCCAAAACTCACACACCACACACAAACCCTACAGACCCCCCAACCCTGCCATGCCACACACACAGACCACACCATACACACGTTGCAAATCCAGTGCCCCCCCATACACAATCAAACTCCCATACCACACATATGCCCTGCAGACCCAGGCCTCCACCCACAAACACTCCCTCCACCCACATGTACCATCACACCCCTATACCAACCTTCCAATATCCTATAAACACCTTCTGTGCACATGACACTCTACACACCCCCTATAGCCTCCAGATCCAGATAACCCACCATATTTACCTCAAACACTGCCCTCCAGACTGAAATCATCCCTTCTATGTACTGAGATCCCACCTTATACCAAAACATCTCACACTCCCTCTAGAATCAGACAATTCCCCTTCTCACATGTACATCATCCTACACCCACATCTTATATACAATAATAGAATAATAGATATATATGGCTGGAGGAGACCTAGATAGGTCATCTAATCCAGTCCCGTATGCTGGGGCAGCACCAAGTAAATCTAGACCATCCCTGATAGAAGTTTGTTTTGCTGTGTCTTAAAAACCTCCAGTGATGGGTATTTCACAACCTCCCTTGGAAGCTTCTTCTAGAGCATAAGTACCTTAATTGCGCTGGTATCCAATCCTGAACATATAGGTAGAGAGCTTTCCTTAACTTGCAGTCCCCTCACACGCCCCCTAGCATGTACGCATTCCAGAAGACATGTATCCTCCACTCAAATATACCTTGACAGGAGTGTTTGGATAATTACAATGTTCATGTAATTCTTTTTTTACTCTTATGTTACTGATACAAACTCTCAGCGTCAATGCCATCTTAATGTATTTTGTTTGAGAATTTCCTACTTTGTTTATTTTTCTTTTAAATTATTACATAATCAAGAAACCCAAAGAGAATGTTGCCATGTGGTATTTCTAACGACTTGCAGATATGCAGATAATCTGAAATCACTTGTTTTTAACTGTAACTTTTATTGCCAGATTCATCAATATGCTCTGAATAATGTCTGTCAGTCAGGAGGAATGCAAAGCAGCCAGAATGTGCTGGCTAGTTATCCTGGGCTTACAGATGCTGTGCATCACCAGAAGAGCACATATCAATCACAATGTACCCTTTCTCCCCCCTCCTCTAGTTCCTCCCCTCACCTGCATACAAACATATGCCTCTGAGTCTCCCTCCTTCCTTCGCCCTCTACATTCCTCTGCACAGGTGTATGTGCACACACCTCAAATTCCTGTTTACTCCTGCACTCTGTCCTGCATTCCCTTATATATACACACATTCACCAAATTCTCCCTTCCTCCTTTCCTCTCAGCCCCTATGTGAGCACAGACACACACAGTTTCTCCCACCTGCCCCACATTGCCCTGCACAGTTCCATGTGCACACACAGGCAGAGGCGCACAGCTTCTAATTTCCCTTACTCCCTTGCATTTCTGTTAAGCAGAACTAGTGCAGCATATAGTTTTTTTTAAAAGAAATGTTAATCATTAAGGTCCATGTTTTCCCATTATACTGCATAACTGAAACTAATCTTTAGCAGACGCTGAATAAAAATAAAGATAGCATTCATTCTGAAAGAGGGCAATTCCTTGTAGAATTCTCTGTCTTGCAACAAGTGGGTAAATAATATACTTTTTGATTTGCTGAAAAATTAAAAAAAAAAATTGTTTTAAGTTGAACCAAAACTTTTTTCTTCACTTTTCAACAACAACAAGAACAAAAGGCTTGTTTTGGATCAAATTAAAAGTTTTGTTTTTGACAAAAATATTTAAAAAAATAGATTTCAGCTTTGATAATTTTTTAAATTAAATTAAAGAAAATTTTGAAACAAAAAGGTGTTTCAAACAAAAAACTCAGAATGTTTAATTCTGAAATGTTGAAAGAAACATTTAGTTTTGGGGGAGGTGTTTAGATTTTTTTTTTTTTTTAGGGTTCTTTTCCCTGTTTGAAAGAGTTCAGTGAAGCAGACATAAACAATTTCAAAATGTCTTGGTGTAATCAAATTTGTGTTATTCACTGAAAAAGAATTTTCATGTGAAAAATTTTGCCTCACTTTAATTGCAACATCATCCCCCATGGAAGACAAAACTTTCAGTTATGAATAATTGCAAAATCATTATAAACTGTACAAGTCTGAAGGATCTACTGTTTCATTACTGAGATCTCTTGAGGAGGAAAGTCTTGACAGTTGCATGCTACATTTCTTAATGGACCTATTTTCTAATTAATTTTAACTCAAACCAACAAACAGATTTACTCACACATTATCAGAAAATGTATTTCATATGCAAAGAGTAAATGCTATGCATTTGGGGGCTAGATCTATTTTTCATGTTTGAATCCCTCTTTTAAGTGCAAAGCTCAACTCAACTAGAGCTATGAAGCTGGAACCAGTGCTGCCACAATAATATAGTTCTGGAAGCCTTCACCAAGTTGCTTGTCCTTAGGCTGTGCCTATGAAGTTTTCTGGATGTCTTTTAATAAACACAAAGGGAAGAATTTTGAAAGGCACAAATAGGAGTCAAGCTAAACTGACCTTTGTAGTTTTGAAAATCTCTCCCCAGACTCCTAACACTGAAATGACAGGAAGGTGAAAAAGCCTAAAGCAAAAATTAAATTAGGGGCTACTCAGAATTCTAAAGACTAAATGTTACTGTCCCAGGTGCTCTGGGATTTCATAAATAGAGGGGTCACCAGGAAGTAAAGGGCATTAAATGCTGGGCACAAGCCAACACTGTCAAAGCAGAAAAATCTTCTAAGCAACGAGAATTCTCCTTTCATAAAGCATGATGCCTCTTGAGAGTGAAAGCTCCAGGTATGTTTGGAATGGAACAGCTTTTTTAGCAGTTCACTTCTGCTGCTCTGGGAGGTGTGCAACTGCAGAAGAGATTGAGCAATGGAGACGACTGTTCCACTAGGCACAATTAGCTATTCAATCCAGCCCAGTTATATTACCACACATCATGAAAACTGTCCTAACCTATTTCCTATCTGCCTGCACCATACACAGCATTTTTCTGCCCTGGTCTTTCCTCTGATCCTTGATACCAAACAAATAAAAGGTTCTACTACTTCCTGGTCACAGGGTTATCCCTGAGTCCTTTCATGCCTTAATTACAGATCACAACCAGTCCAGGTCACTTTCACCACCACCATGCTCTACTGCAGTAGTTTTCAAACTTAGGGTCGGGACCCAGTGCTGGGTCAGAGACCCTCAAGCACTGGGTCATGGTACCCCCTGCTGCCACTGCAAAAGACTGGAATACATTGCTCAAAGATGTAATTGTTGCATTGCCGGCAAAAATTATTTTTTTCAACTGGGGCCTGAGGAAAAAGGTTTGAAAAACACTGCTCTACTGTATTCTCCCTGCAGGCTGCAGCCTAGGGTGTTACATATATTTATATTCCTTAGGCCCTTTCCCCATTTGCTTCTAGGGAAGGATACAATGCCAGCAGCAACCAGGCCTGGCTACCTCTGCCTTCCTTCAGGCTCCTGCTCTTTAGCATGTCCCTCCTGTCAATTTACAGAAGCCCAGTGGCTGGGATTGCTTCCCCTTCAATTAGCCTTTCAGCTGTAGCTCTGCTCAGTTAACTGACACTCTCTGTCAACAGCCTGTCTTCCAGTTAGGCCCCAATTAACATATACTGGTGGATAGTAGAATGACAGGGTGATGAGTTAGCTGCTGGTGGAGCACACCCTGTCACATTCCTTCATGGCAAACATCGTTTCTTGTATACATAGTTAGAGTTGTGTTTGTAATAGTCACAACAATAATATAGTTAGACCTACCGTAATGTGTTTGTTCTTATGCTGTGGGTAACAGAAGAGTGGGGTCAATAGAAATTGAAGCCTGCTCATTGAGTTTGAAAAAACAAGCTCAGAACCCAATGGCCTATCCTCTGCAGACTACATTCTGTCACTGGTTAGCATGTCATTGGTTTAGCAGTTGGAAGGGGCTTTATAATATAGTGGTTTTCAAACTTTTTTTTCTCAGGACCCCGTTGAAAAAAAATCACTTATGGTCACAACCCAACAATTATATCTTGAGCAATGCATTCCAGTCTTTTGGTGGCAGCTGGGGGGTTGCCACGACCTATTGCCTGAGGTTCTTCGACCCTGTGCTGTATCCTGACCCTAAGTTTGAAAATCACTGTTACAATACATGTTATAAACAAGATTTGCATTGACACAATCCACCTACTGGGCAGAAAAGGGGCAAGTTCTGTCTACATGCTCTTTCATCTGTTTCAACAACGTGATGTTGGTCAGATGGGTTCAGTTAAGGTGACAAAGTCAAACTGCGGTAACTCACTTAGCCTGCAAAAAAGTCACAGGCCTAACCGCTCAACTGGTGCAGACCAGGGTAGCTCTGTTGACTGCAGTGGTGTTACAGTAACTTACCCAGGCTGAGGGTCTGGCTGACAAGCTCCTGAAGACTAGTGAAGCAATAAACAATGGGTTGCATATAATTTATATTTGCGCACACTCCCCTTGCAGTAGAGCTGTACAGTTGTGCAGCTGAACCACTGTAAGGTCTCTCATGTAGCCTCTCTGTGCTGATGGGAGCGAGCTCTCCTGCCAGCATAATGAAACGACTCCCATAAGCAGCAGTAGTTATGTCAATGGGAGAGTGTCTCCTGCTGACACAGTGCTGTACATACTGGCACTTAGGTGGTTGTAACTTATCTTGCTCAGGTTTTTCCATACCCAAGCAACATAAGTTACACTGATGTAAGTGGTAGTGTAGACATAGTCTAAATCTCAGCAAGAGCCTCAAAACTAGGCTTTCCTCCATTTATCTCACCAATCGGGTGAGATCCAGCAAGAATGGCTATGAGTCAAGATGGTCAGGGAAACAACCTGATGCTCAGGGTGAGCCTAAATGTATGACCACCTGAAACCAAGAGTGGGAGACACCCTGGATGTGGGAGACCCATGGTCTGGCTATTCCTTTCCGCTCACTGACATGGAGCAGGTGTTTGAACATGGGCTTTCCATTTCCTAGCTGAGTGCATTAACCATTTGGCTCTGGGGTATTCTGAGAGGATGGGCTCTTTCTAAACTGTGCCTGCCCTTGGGGGTAGGTAAATAATTATTAATATTACCATTTTAAAGGTGTAGGACTAGCTTCCGTGTGTTACCCATGGTCACACACCCCATAAGTGTAGGACCCAGGAGTCAAATGAGGTCTTTTAGGTCATAGGTCAAGACGTAACATAAGCTTTCAAATGGTGAAGTTCTTTGGTCTGTGTGATGTTGGAGGTCAGACTATATGATCATAATGGTCTGTTTGGCTTTAAAATAAAATATGAACTTTCCTTTCAAAGTCTTCATATTTCTAAAATGTCTCAAATGATACATTGCATTCACCTGAAACTTTCCCAGCAATTGCAAAACACCTGACAAATGGGAGCAGGTAAGACTTGATCCATTTGCTAGGCTATGCATATAGATTAGAATGTTGAGGCACTGTGATCTAGTTGATAACTTTAAGCAACTAAATTTGAAATGTTTAGCATTAACTTTCCTCAGTTAATTTATCAGTAAAATGGGTATAAGGAAAGTGAGGGGTGTAATTTTTTTTCTCTTCACTGCATTCATCCAAGTGACTGAATATTTTTGCTCAAACTTAAAAAATAAAAAACAAAAAACCCCACCACCTTCTGGCAGAGACCACTAGGTAAAAGATGATGTTGATAAACTGGGGAGGGTTCAGGAGGAGTCACAAGAATAATTTAGAAAACATGCCTGACACTGATAGACTCCAGGAGTTGAATTTATTTAATATAACAACAGGAAGGTTAAGAAGTTATTCAATTACCTTTTATGGGGAACAAGTATTTAATAATTGGCTCTTCTGTCTAGGAGATAAAAGTTATAACACAATGGAAGCTGTAGATAGACAAGTTCACACTGGAAATAGGGAGTAATAGAGAAATGGGGAATAATAGAGAAATAGGGAGTATAAAGTCCATCTAGTCCACTATCATGTCCTGTAACAGTGGCCAATGCCAGGTGCTTCAGAGGGCATGAACAGAACAGGTGATCAAGTAATCCATCCCATAAGCCAGTCCCAATCTCTAGCAAATAGCCCTCTCTGCCTGTCTTGGCTGAAAGTCATTGATGGACCAGTCCTCCATGAACTTTAGTTCTTTTTTGAACCCCGTTATAGTCTGTTAAAAAAAACATACCTGGCAGTCAAGAACAATTTATCAGGGCTCATGGTGGATTCCCTATCCCTGGCAATTTTTGATCAAGATTGATTTAATTTGTTTCTCTGGAAGATCTGCTCTAGGAATTATTTTAGGGCAGTTCTCTGGCCTGTGTTACACAGGAGGTCAGAATGGATGGTCACAGTGGGCCCTGCTGGCTTTGGAATCTATGAAATTCCCACCTCACTGAAGGTGATTTCAAGTCTCACTCATTCCAGCACAGCCAGGATTTCACCCTGAATCTGGGAAATTTCAGCCCAAAATGTTAAAGGTTTGGAACAGTCTGAGCATTTATTAGAACTGACAGACTTATGTAAATAACTACAGGGTTTCTTTTGGGGTTGTTATAATAATTATCCTCCAACATGACCATTGCCTACAGTCTCATATGCATGTAATATTTTTTTTCTTGTTGTTTGGGCTCTTAAGTAAAACTTACTAATGTATCCCTATTGTTCACAATAGCTTCAGGTGTACACACAAATTGATGTGAAGATTATGACCAAGATTTTCAAAATTGATGCCTAAGGTTTGGCTCGTGTCTCTGTTTAAGCACCTGAATAAGCACCCTTGATTTTCAAAAGTATTGAGCACTGCCATTGACAGTACAAACTACCAAGATTTTCAAATCCTGATTATTTGCCTCCTATTAGCACACAAAGTGCAAGTGCGAAGTTCAGCCTTGGATTTATTCTGTACTTTATTCTGCAATGCAGGGAAGGGAACATCAGAAAAGTTACATGGACTGGCATTTAAATGGTGTAGTATTAACATACCCACTTCCTGCCTATGTGCTGTACAATGTTAGTGCCTGCTGCTTAGATTCATCATGAAGAGAGAATGGGAGAAACGCAGCCCTGATCCCATCCCCCCATCCTCCCATTTCCTCTAGCCTCTTTACATAAGCTTTCCCCTGAGAAGGGAAAAGCCAATGGAAACCAGTCCCTCCTGAGACCCTTAGGATCACCGTAATGGGCCTGGCTGGCTATGTATGGAGGAGCTCAGGTATGTTGTGCTCTTATTGATTTTGACCTTTCCTTTCTGTGCATTTGAGAACACAGTTGTTTCTGTTAAAGATGCTACTTCTCTATTCTCTTTTCTAGGACGAAGGACGAGAGAGATGAGGATGGGGATCTGAGGTTACAGTGCCTCCATAGCTGCTCCCCAAATAGTAAGTGAACATAGCTCTCAATGTCTGTAATAGATGATGGTTTGTGTAACCCTTTCAATGGTTCCTTTAAGTTTGGATACAGTTTGAAGTAAGGGGGTGGGACAAATACATGTTTGCAATTTAATCAAATAGCCAGAATGGAAGTGCAATTTTAATCAAATAGGAGTAACAAAAAAATAAGTGACCGTGTACAACCCCATCAAGTTCACTTTAGCTGTGTGTATAAACCAATGTAGCCCTGCAATGATACACTACATGTTATTTTTAGGAATCATTACTATAGAGACATCTATTTTTCAAGAAAAGCACTAATTCAGAAACTTAAAAATGTATAATATTCAGTGTGCAATAACATTGTAAAACATTTGTACGTTTCACCAGCGTGTGACACTAATCCAAGCTGATGCATGCTGTGACTATCTACCATTCGCAGATAAAATCACCAGAAGCAAGTATAAATCAATAATAATGAAAATGTGAATGAACTGAGCCAGCTCCTGCAGTCTTTAATCAATCACTGCACAGACAAATCGTTAGGTCCTTAATTGGATCTTTTTCAGCTTTTATTCAGGCAAAATTCTTACTGTAGCCAATGAGAGTTAGTCAGCCGTTGATCTCAGCACTGAATAGCATGGGAATTAGCCTTTCAGGATATAGGCCATCATGAATGCTGTGCTTTCCCGTCAATGGGCAGCAAATACAAACACAGATACAACAACTTTGTATTCTAGAAAGTCATGGAGTTTTCACAAAGAAAGCTGGAGAATCCTCCCAGAAGAGTGAAAAAGCCACTGGGGGGGGGAGAGAGGGGAAGGAGACAAGGACAGTGCTGACATGACTCTCAGAAGTAACCTGGCAATACTGATGAGATGTGAAAACCTGAGAGCATGCCCCTCCCACCATCTTCCTGGGAAGCAGACCGCAGAACCACATCTCAGTGATTACAGCAATTGATGAGAATGAGGACAGTGGCACCTCTAGAGCAGTGTTTCCCAACCAGCATGCCATGGCATACAGGTGTGCCTTCAGGCCTGAGCAGGTGTGCCATGGAATTTTTTGAAAACCCTTTCAGTGTTCTGAATTGGCTCCTGAATATTCATAAGCATATATAGAGGTTATATGGTGGTGTGCCTCAAAATAATTGAAGGTATCAAGATGAGCCATGGCAGAGAAAAGGCTGGGAACTACTGCTCTAGAGTTTTATCCTAGCCACTCCACAGACTTATGCATATGCGCCATGAAAGGTTTCGTCACGGTGCTGTGAAATATTTAGATTATTCTCAAGGTTTGGTTTAGCATCAGTTCTACTGACGTTTGCTGAGGCTCAAAGGCAGCTGTTGTATCAAAAGGGCTGACTGGCACCTGAGCTGTTAGTGTGCATCCCTTACACAAACTATACCTTTTCCCCCATTTCCATGACTGAGGTGTAATGAAGCAAAACTTGTCATTTTTTTTATTATTCTATTTACGTATAAGCAGAGCTTATACTATCAGTATAAAACAAATCCTAACCTTGTTCTGGGACCCACACGACCCTCCAGTCTCTTTCTCTCTCCCCCCTCCCACTTCTGCCACCCTGCTGCCCTCTGAGGAAAACACTTGAGAGTTTTGCACTGTCCCCTAAATGTCACCAAATTTAAACTCAGTGAGGGGAGGAGTTCCACAGCAGAGCCCCACACTGAGAACTTCTCTCCCCAAGCCTTCAGCTGCTCAAAATATTGACAAAACTTGTTTTCTCCATTGAAAATTGCCCTTTTGTTGAAAACTGTTTTGTGGAAACTGTCTCTATTCAGGACAAATACAGCAAGGGCCACCTTCAGGCTTTCAGCCCTCCAGACTTTGCCTCTCTTGGTTAGAGGCACACATATCTCTCTCTCCTGATCAGAGCTATTTCCAATCTGTATGGCTCCCTGCCTACACTGTTAATTCCCCATCAAAGTCAGACTGCATAAGCAGACCTGCTTTACTTTCTTCCACAGAGAAGATAAACTTCAGAAAAGATAATTGCAACAGTTAGGTTAGAACCCAGCTCTTTCTAAGCAAGCACATTTATTCTTAAAGTAAAAGCATGACACAGAAAACATATTAAAAGCATAAATGAATCTATTTGCAAGCTAATAAGCTTAGCAGAGATCACCCCAATTCCAACAAGGGCTCTGTCCAGTGCACAGTCCTTCACACCCCATCAAGGGGTTGTCCTGTGATAAAAAGTTTGTAAAAGCTGTCCAGTTGGCATATGAACACTAATGAATGTATGAGTCATTTGTTTGGGTTTTCTGGTCCTGTGACTAGGTAATTTGTACACAAAGGTCTCCTCCCCAGAGCAGAGCTTCAAAAGAAGAAGTCCAGGGGTAGGCATTTGCACTTCCTTCCTTCTAAGGACTTCCTAGGAAACCTACTCAACTAATGGGTCATTCTTGTCAGAGCCACTGCTTTAGAAAGATCTTTGAAGCCCATAACACTTCCCAAGGTTTCCATTAGTTATGTCTTTCAGACAATTTACATACAACTCCAGGATGACATGAACAGGTTTGCATTTTTAGAACAATCAGCTTCTAGAATATTTAAATTTAATTTAACAGTGTAACAATGTTGAATTTAATGCAGTAAGGTTTGTTGAGGACTGTTTCAGAAACACACCGGTTTCTGTCAAAATTTTGTTGGGAAGGTTTTTCCTGTTCCAGGATGGAAAATCTGGTAAAATGAGAGAGACTGACTTCATAACAACCACTAGCCTGGTAGGCAGCACACTTACCTCAGATGTGAAAGACCCCAATCCATGTCCCTGCTCTGCTTGATTCAGAAAAGGGCATGAAACTGGGTTTCCCCCACCCTAAGCAAGTGAGCTCTAGCTATTCTATATTGTCTAATTTTTGTGTCTGGAAATTTTCAGGTCTTGTTTTTGTTCTGGATCAGAAAGAAAACTAATCCCCAAAACCTCAAATCTTTTCACAAAACAGGAGTGTTGTTTTCCAGCCAGCCTGATTCAGATGTTTCCACATAGGAGCATACACACACCTTGAACACACCAGCTAAACTGAAGCAGACGCTAAGGGGAGTATCTCTCGGGTAGTCAGCCTAAGTTTTCTAGGGTATTTGAGATCAAAGACACTGTCAGTATCTCGAATTGCACCCAGAATCAGTGAGGAGCTGTTATACCTCCTGGAGAACTTATAAAATGTGTTCCCTGTGGTTTGTACTGCCCAATCACATGAGAAGCTACATTGTGCCCAAGGCACATCAGCATGGTCTTCAGATAGGCATTGTACTCTTCCCTGCAGTAGTCCAGCCTGAAAATCCTGGAGGTCTGGTATATGGTGGTATAGTCTGGATGAGGGGGAAAAAAAATAACTAAGGCCAAACACAGCTTAAGTAAAGAATTCCCAGTCATCACAATGACATAGTTTTGTGGGATCACAGAAGAATCCAGAGCACCATCCAAATGATGAAGCTTTCTTTAAAAAGACACAGCACACTAAATAATGAGGCAGGACCCGTCCTTCCCATATTCTCAAAATCCTTCCTCCAACCTGCCAGCATTGTCTCTGTCTTGAGTTGTAGGCAGCCCACTCCCAAAGCTCCAGTCCTAGACAGGCACTGGGGAGGCTCAGGCACCACATAAATCTGTGTGCCACTTAAGTAGCTTCACCAGGAGCTTCACTGCACACAGAAAAGCCTCAGAGCTGGATGCATATCCAAAACCTATCAGGGAGAAAAGAACAGAAGCATCCAAAAGCACAGCCATCTGCGCAGTCAGATCCTGGAGACTAGTTATGAATCTCACAATCAGTCCAAAAAGTATGAGCTTGGGTGTCTGACCACTGGCTGTCTCCAGGAAAGGTCAGTACCCAGGGAGCCCAGTGCTGACTCCATGCCAAACTCAGGCCTAGACCTGAAATGGGGCAAGCAAAGTTGAGACCTCTAAGTGGCACCAGACTTGCATCACTAGATCTTTATAAAAGACTTCCCAGTAGTGAGTGGATTAGCAACAGGCTGGAAACCCTTCATATTTCCAGTGACAAGCTACAGTTAGTTGTGGAAGGGAAAATGGCACCTGATCCTACAGGAGAAAAACACAGACAACCTCAAACCTTAGTGGGTGTAAACTTCACAGCAAGCCATAAGAGGCCTAGGCACAACTGCCAGGCCAGAAGTTGAAGCTCCTGTGGTATGTACAGGAAGGGCTGAAACTGCCCCTGAGAAAGCATTGTGTTTGGTCCCTCCAAGTAATGGATCCTCCTCTGTGACTGCTGCCACTCCAGTCCATATTCAATGGATCATCTCTGTGTAGTAAGTGGAAAATTCCTCCCAGCACTGGCCACAGGATTATTTCAGGGAAGAGTCAGCTGTCATTTACCTGGCTGTGGATCAGAGCTGTTCTATGGGAGCAAAAGAAGGCTGTTACCACCACAGTGCAAGTTCCCCAATGGTGTGATTTCAGCTTATATTCTTGGTCATTAGTGATCCACATTTTTTCCTAATCAAACATTTCAGCATGGATGTGTAGTTGCTCCATTTCTCTGAGGACACAATCAGCTATCAAACTAAAACTCCGAGCCATTTTTGCTCTATGTCTATACTTCTAGGATTGGCTGGCTACCAGTTCTTCAATGGATGCTTCCAGAAAGGGAAATGTAGAGGATGGGTAATGACTGGCAATATTATTTCTGTCAAGGGAAGATACCCAGACCAATGACTTGTTTATGGTTGCTGCAGGCACTCTCTCCTATTTTCACACTAACAGAGAGGCTGCTCCAAATCCAGTCCATCTTATCTGCTAGGTAGACTGAGAGCTCCTTGGAAAGGGAGATTTTCTGCTCTGATGTAGTGAAAGCAGCCTGAGTTAGTTTGATGGCCCGTTACTTGGAATGGTGGCTCAAGGGTTAGCAGAATTCCAGAGGGAACAGGAAAGGGTGCAGAGGATGGAAATAAGTTTGGAAGGAGAGAGATCATGGTCAAACCTGGAAGCACTGCAGAGAGCAGGAGCTGAAGTGACACAGATACACAGCAAAACACACAAGGAGCCCTGTGGCACTTAAAGACTAACAAATTTAGTTATTGTATGAGCTTCCATGGGAGAAAATCCCACTTTGTCAGATGCTTTGAAAATGGAGGAACTTACAGAATGGGAGGAAAATAAATGCAGGGAAGTGTAAGTCATAGGATTGGGTCAGACTGTCAGTCCTGTCTGACCTGATCCTATGACTTACACTTCCCTGCATTTATTTTCCTCCCATTCTGTAAGTTCTGCTGTCCTCAAGAGTCTGACATGGTGGGATTTTCTCCCATGAAAGTTCATGCAATAAATAAATTTGTTAGTCTTTAAGTGCCGCAGGACTCCTTGTTTGTTTTGCACGGCTACTCCTTTGAAACAGATACACAGGTTGCCTAGGTAAGGAGAAAGCAGAGGAAGAGCAGACAAAGGATGAGAGAAGGGTATGGAAATGAGGCAGGGGAGGTGACAATGAGATGACAAGGGAGAGCTCA
This sequence comes from Podocnemis expansa, assembly GCA_007922195.1. Classification (NCBI taxonomy): domain Eukaryota; kingdom Metazoa; phylum Chordata; order Testudines; family Podocnemididae; genus Podocnemis; species Podocnemis expansa. The sequence continues at coordinate 22,780,762 of ML682016.1, forward strand.
GAGAAGCAGAGAAGGAGCAAAGGGAAAAGAGGATTAGAGAATAGGAGGAGTATGGAGGGGAGCTGAAGGAATAGGCAGCAGAGGCGTAGCTGGGGCCTGGCACATGGGGCTTGTGTCCTGAATCCCAGCGCCAGTGCCCCGAGTCCTGGTGCAGCACCTGCCTCTCCTGGTCTCTGGCTGGAGATCTGGGACCTGGCCGCCTGTGGTGGCAGCAGCCACTTCCGTCCCTGTCCTAGGCCAGGCTGCCCACGGCTGCAGCTGCCGTTCCCTGCCTTGTCACCAGCCCGGGATCTGGGGCCAGGCTGGCAGTAGCAGGCGCCTGAGGCCGGGTTGGGCCCCAGGGCAAAATCAGGGCTGGGGGCATGTCCTGGGCCAATGCCCTGGGTCCTTCTCCAGGGCAGAGACACTCCTGATAGGCAGTGCCAGAAACCAGGAGACAGAGAAGAGGTTGCTACCTCTGGCCTTCTAATCATTAGGAAAAAGTTTGTCCAAGTCAGCTTTCTATCATATAGAGGAATCTGTAGAATTTCTTTACTGATAATGTACCAACTCCCCTCTCTTTGTGCAGGCCAAATCCCTGTCAGAAGTTTCATGGGTGTGATACAAATGCACTGGGCTTCTCCTTGCCATGTCTCAGTATGCATGAGCTCAGAGGCCTTTTCCAACAAGAAACATGCTACTAACCCCCAAGTCTGGATCAAAATGCACAAACATGCCACAGTAAAGGTTTAGTTATTTAGGGCCAATGTTCAACTGCATTTGGTTGCCTAAAGAAGTGGTAACAGGCTAGCGGGATTTTCAGAAGTGCCTAGTTTCCTCAAGTTATATGCAGCAAGTTAGTTGTAGCCATATTTGTTCCGCCTTGCATTTACCTGTGACTCGTGGAGTACCTTTTCCACACCTGAAAATGAGCTCTGTGGGGGCTTGAAAGACTGTCTCTATCACCCAGTAGGCTGTGACAGAGTGCAGGTCATTAACATGTGAGTCTGTGCTCTCTCATCAATTAGTTCCCCTCATCCCACCTCAAGAAAGCTGATTGGGGTAATTAAAGGTAATTAGCTAATCAAGGCTGGTGGGCTGGGTGAGCTAATGAGCCAATTAGCCCATCAACTCAAACATGTTTAAAAGGGCAGAGGAAGGAAGTGCAAAGAGACAATGAGGGAGGGATGGATGGCTGGATAGATAGATCGATCGATCGATCAGTCAGTGGGTCGGTCAGTCTATATGAGCTAAGTCTTCAGAGAGACCTTGGGGATGGGAGATTTCTACTCTTCTCAGATCCTGAGGAGAGGTCTAAAATCACAGGGCATGCTGACAGTAGACTGTTGCACGAAGGGGCTGCAGGGGTTGATGGCGGGAACTCAAATAAATGGCATGGTGGCCACACAGCTAATAGAGACTGAGCTTATTTTTGTGGTGCAAAAAGGCAGGAGTGGAGCTTGGCCTGCTACAACCCCCCATCTGCTTCACTAGGTTGCTAAATGCCTTTGAAAATCAGGTCCTCCATTAGTTAAGGCTTTCTGGTACCCATGTGACCACTCATAATTTTCACCCTTTTGCAACAAGCCACTAAAAGCTTAAACAATGAAGAAGCACACAATGAATGCTCCCTGTTCATTCCGAAGAAAGCTTGCAATCTGGTAATGTTGCTAGATACCAATGACAGCGTTAGTGCGTCAGTCAAACCCTTCCTAGGAAACATTTCTTTTTGTTAACACTGGAAATAAAGCATGAGAGCATTGCTGTATGTCCAAGCAACAAGTGTCACTTCATAAGTCCCATAAATTCATGCCTCAGTGTCTTAGTTTCACATGGTGAGGGGGAGGGAGTAGGAGAAAGCACATTCAATGACAGCTGTTGTGTTCGCATCTCTGCTTTTGAGCTTCTGCAATGTCTGGATCTCAGCTCTTTCTCAGTGAGTCAGACACTGGCTTCACTTCACACCAGTTCGTAACTGCTTTCTCCTGGAACATTAGCTTTTGCATCATTTCCGTTAATCAAAATACCCCTGTTGAGCTCAATATCTGTTCAGAACATCATTCTCTGAAGGAGGTAGTACCCTGTTTAATGCTCCACCACGCCTCAGTAAAACCTCATTTCTCACCTAATCAGCAGGACTTGTCCTTTGAGACAAACAGTGATCTGTTTCACCCTTGCTCCTGGCCCTTCCCTGTACTCTCATTTGAAGTTGTCTTTTGTACATTTCCAGAGCCAGACTGAAATTCACACAGGCTGGGCCGAATCCTCAGTCAGCAGGTGTAAATTGGCAGATGTTGGCAATGGAACTGCACTGATTTATTCCAGCTAAGAAGCCACAGTTTCTCAGAAAGAACATATTGCTATTCTGGGATCTGGTTCCACACTGAATTTTATACCCATATCCGATTTAAGCACAAGCAGAGGGAAGCTATTCTGGACACCCAAGTTACTGCCTGTAATCTTCTGGGTCTTGTTTTAATCACACTGGGCAATCTAGTTTGTGAAGCTATTTCTCATGCTGTCCCCACGGGTCAGGCTAAGCTGCCTCTCATACAAGACAGAAGTTACACTCCCTCCAGCAGTGAGCAGAGGAGGGGATCTTGGTGTGAACAAACTAAACCAAGGATTTCAAATCAGAGCGACACATCAATGATATTGCCTTTCACCGTCTGAGCAAATCTTCCTGATGCAATCTACTGTCTTTGAGTCCTCAGTGAATGTCATGAGTTAGCAGTATTGATTGTGGTGCAAGGAACATAGAAAACATTAACCATTCAAATCACTGCTCTGAAATAATATAAACAGCCAGGCCAGATCTTGAGTTGGGATGGCTTCATTAAAATCAATAGAACCATGCTGATTTACATCAACTGGGGAATCTGGCTCAGAGAACTCCACTGAGATTCACTGTTCCAGCTGCGACATGTTGCTTCTGGCTTATTGCCAGTGATAACAACCCCAAAAGTATATTTTATAAATATTTTAAGAAGCTTGTTTGTCCTGAAAGATCTCAGAAATGATAAGACTATTAGAAACACAAAAATTTGAACGGATACTACTGATTTCCTAACTTAAATAACTTGATTGGTTATATCTTGAAATTGGTTCCCCTGGAGTACCAATTCAACCCGCAGCTAATTAGCTTTTAGTAGTGCCCGATCATAGGCATTTGCTGGACTCTTCTGTTAAGTGCGTCACTTAAACTGCAACTAGAATATCCTGTCCCTCTGGCTACGAACTAAGTACTTCATTTGTTGTCCACTAGGCTTCGTTCATCTCTCTTTCTTTTATTTTATCATACAAAAATGGGTATTGTAATCAACACTTCAAAAAACTGGCTTGGGTAATGATTGGCTATGATGCAAAAAAGTCTTAACAATATAGGGTGAAAACATAATACCCTTGGAAAATACTGTTCTTTTAACGATAGTAACTGGATGAATGTAAGTGTGAAATTGATATCCCCAATGTTCTAATTAGGGAGCTCCATTTCTGTGTGAAACATACTTGGGACTGTTCAAATTCGTGCAAATGAACAGATGTGCATTTTGTAACAATTCTGAGGTTCATTACTTAAAGTAATATATAAGAGCAAAGTACTGCCAGTAAACCATGCTATGTTAGTGTAATTGACATTGTTCATTCATCACATCTTTTACTATATTTTCACCAGGCAACCCTGGCTATTTCTGCTAGTAATAAATATTGTTATGATATTGTATATTATAATATATAATAGTATATATTATAATAACAATAATTATATATTGTAATATGTATCTTTTTAAAAGATAGTCATATTTTCTGTTCTGTCTTCAGTAACTATGGTGCCTCTGTCCAGCCCCAATATGTCAGGATGTGACTCAGGTGATTTCATTTGAGAACAAATCTTGAGCTCATGGCCCTATTGCACTAGGGGCTATACAAAGAGAGCAAAAAACAGGTGCTGCCCCGATAAGCCAGCATTCTAGGACAATCTATAATGGTGAGTTGGCACTAGCGCACATCAAGTTCTTGCCACCCAGGGATCCATTACAGGTGAACCACTTCTGGGCAGTACTCGTGGTGACCGGCAGATGAAGACTCTATAACAACAGCAATGCAATAGGGCATCCAGTTTCCATGGCTGTGTTCTCACACAGCCAGTTATTTCGATATGGTTGTTTCGCAACAACCGTATATCGAAATAACTCTTATTTCGAAACAACTTATTTCGAATTAACAAAATGTTAATTTGAAATAAGGAAAAAACCGGGAATCGAAATAGCAAGTTGTGAACTTGCTATTTCCGTACCCGGTCCAGGGGGCTGCAGCCCCCTGGGGGTGAGCGGCTGCGGCAGCTCACCCTGCAACCCCAGAA
>ML682016.1:22785500-22893523 GCA_007922195.1 Podocnemis expansa
AGGGGTGTCCCCTGGCCAGGGTGCTGAGGGGGCACGCCATGAACTGTTGTTTCGGAACATCTTGTTCCGAAACAACATGTTCCCACGGCCTTGTTTCGAAACAACCGTGGCGAAACAACGTTGTTTCGACCACGGACTAGGTTTAACTTGTTTCGAAACAACGTGGTTGTTTCGAAACAACCGTGCGTCGTGTGAACAGCCTAAATCTTATTGTTTCGAAGTAAGAGGGCTGTGTGAACACAGCCCATAAGTGCTACTGTGATGTCTGCAACAATGAGGTTGCTTTCTGTAAAGAGACATTTGTCTGATCAAGTTCTGACCTTTCTGAGCTGATACATGCAGCATCTGCCCCTGTCTGTGCACAGAAGTACAATCTAACAAACACTGCTCTTCTCAAACCGCATGCTCAGGCTGCCAAAGCCTATTTGTAAAGAGAGAGTTCTGAATGGCCAAAATACAAATCACAGAAGCACAGAAGATTAGAGTTGGAAAGGATCTCAGGAGGTCATCTAGCAACCCCCCTGCTCAAAGCAAGACCCACCCTGATGAAATCAAAGCTGCAACTGGTAAAACAACATTAACACACCATCCAAAACCATTTCTAAATACAATGTTTTGCAACAGAAAATCCTTTCATCCATTACTTCAGGGTCCTTATACTAACTCTAATATATCTACCCATTAGCTTTTCACTCATGTGGGTGAACAGTCACATTTGCCTACACAGTCTTCAGATCCACAAGAAGCCTCTTCCAGTGAAACTTAAAGAGAAACTGGTGAGGAGAAAAATGTTATCTCATATAGGGAGCCACATCTACTGCCAATGGGTTAAACACATATTTGTCAGACAGTGGTGGGAGGTTTCACTATCTGCCTTGCGGGGAGAGTGCAATCTAGTGGTCACAGACAACATATACAAATATAAATGCTGTCTCTGAGTCCTGAATCCAGGCTGCTGGATGTCCAAGCGTGATTGTCTGCCTCCAGCTGAAGAGGCATCTGACTTCTCATGCAGCAGAGTAGTCATCACCAATGCACCTGATTTGTCATGTCCCTTCCAGACAAAGCTGTGTTGCAAAGTGGCTAGGATGAGACTTGGGCTTGTTATCCTAAGAACTCAGGTCTAGTGTCAGCTCTGCAAAGTCTCAGTTATCTTATCTGAAGGGGTGGATGACACTACTGCTCCCCTTCAAGGTGCAATATCAGATCCTGGCTCATAATAAAGACTGTGAAAGGTACAGAAGTACTAGCAGCCCTCCGTGGAAGAGTTTGGACTAGACATTCTGGTCACTAGCTTTGCAGTTTAGTGCACCTTTATGCTACTGATGCACCAGAGGTGGCAACAGTGGTAGGGAACTGGCTGAATAAGGCTATTGCTAAAGGATTTCAGAGTTTTTTGGTTTGCAAGGCACCAGTCTGTAACCAGCCCAGCTCTCTGGGGATTAAAAGTTGTTTCTCTCTAATGGATATCTGGGTTCCCTAGATCAGATGTGTTTGCAAGATTGGCTCGGGCCAGTGCCCAGTCATACTTTGTCCAGACTGGCAGACACAGCAAAGAAACCAAGAACTACATCCACAGGCCAGAGTAACTGTTATGCATGAGGCAGGCTGGCAGTGCATTGTGTGGAGCAGCACACCCAGACAAACCAAGAACTTTGTTCACCAGGATGTGCTTTAGCGCTAAATCCATACCAATTTTTTTAAAGCTGGAGTTCGCTGTTATATGCCAATTAGTTGCAAATACTCACACTGGCCCATTGAATATTCTGCATAAAATGTCACACACGAAGTCAGCATTTCTGGGCTTTTACCTTCATGGTACCCCATAAGACAGGTAACGTGGAAAGTATCATTATTGCTGCTTTACAGCTAGGGACGCAGGCAGAGAAGGGAAGTGACATCTGGTAGCATCGGCATTGACCTTCTGGCTCCCTGTCCTCTGCTGTAGCCACAAGGGCATGGTGTGGTTTGGTCTTGCTTTTTCACATGCTTTTGCAATACGGGTGCTGGTTTGGACCAGATTTTCAATGAAGCTCTGGAACAAGCTTTTGAAAAATCTAGCTCCATGTGCCTGCTCTTTTGCTTGCTTGTTTGTGTGGCTTTTCTGCTTGCTCTTTGCTTTTGCAGTGTTTGTGCTGGTTATGTGTGTGTCAGGGCAAAGAGTGTTTCTTTAAAACAGTGATCTCAAACTCATGGCCTGTGGGCTGCATGCAGCCCCTAAATTTATTTCCTGCAGTCCACAATGACACTGTTGTTATTGATATTTACAACAGCGTTGTATGAAAAGGTTTCAGTGGCGTGGCCCTTGGGCTAATGTACTAGTCCTCATGTACAGTGCAGCCCTTGGGCTAACGTACTAATCTTCATGGGCCCTCATGGTGAATTGAGTTTGAGACCCCTGCTTTAAAATGAGGTGGAAGCAAATAAATAGCTATTAAATTCCTGAGGCACAAATCAGAGAGATTATTCAAGATAGCAAAGAAAGAAACAGGTTGTATTAATTATTATGTAATTCTGGTAGCATCTAGGACACCCAACTATGGACAAGGCCTGACTGCGCTGGACACTGCAAGCACAGAGCAAGGGGACTCTTTCTCTATTCCATATACTTCTCCATCAGTGCAGCATAGAAGAGTGGCCAGAGCCTGTAATGTGCCTTCAGAGAAGGGCTAAGGCCGCAGCAGTCGCAGAAGCCAGCATCCAGGGCAGATCTGGGACCTCAGTAGCAGCTGCAGAATGAGCAGTGTCAGCTTTTTGGCTTTCCCCTTTGTGCTGCAGGATCAGAAGCCATGTCAGGGGGTGTTTGGAGGCAGCATAGCCAAAGCTGGTTGCCTTCTGGCTATCCCCAGATGGCCAATAATGTTTTGGGGCCAGCTGTGAGCTGGCCTAGCTTAGCACCAGCCCATGGCTGCTCTACCTTGAACTGCTGTGGGGGCAGAGCTAATACTGAACAGAGACTTGCCCTCAGCCAGCACCCTCCCCACTTGCTTTCCTGCGTGTTTCTCCTCCCCCACCCAAAGATGCTGCACAGATCTTGCCGCAGTAAAGAATCTGGCCCTTCTTTGGTAACTTCTTGAGAGTCAAGGATCCTGAAGAGGATGCTATAATCAGCAAGAAACTTCCAATACGTAAGGATAAGGAGGTGACAGAAAGTTACCAACTCCTCACTGCTGTAACCCTGTTGTTAGTGTGGTCTTTTTGGAGGAACTGTTAGGCTACCCCAGTATAGGGGTGTGTGTGTGTCACACCAGAACACACGTAATCTCTAGCACTACTCCAGAAAACAGAGGTTCTCCTTTAGCTCCAGTGCTAGGGACCGACGCTTTGGAGTAGCAAGAAAAGGCCACGTATGCTAGATAGGAACACAGGTAGCCAAAAGGGTGGCACAGTTCAGATCAGACCAAACTAGAGGACTGAGACCCATAACAGAGCAATCATGGTTCAAAAGAAGGTAGCCAGACAGCAAAGTGGAGCAAGGACCAACAAACCAGACTGCGGGCTAACCACGGATGTCAAAGCTCACTTACCAGATGAACATTGGCTCAGTCCACAGGAAAGCTATTGTCTGGGTAGAGACAAGGATCCTAGCATGTAAACTCACTCCCAGAGTGCAGGCCACAGAGTCCCAGTAACGTTGGGAAAGAAGACAATGCCTTTGTTACTTTGTGTTCCTTTAGTAGCTAAGACCAGAGATTGTACTTTGATACTGTACTGTTCTGGCTGAGGATCCGTGATTCAAGGATGCCTGCTGTGAAATGTTACTACCACCTCAGTGTCTGTGAAAATGATTAGTTAAAACCAAGTGGACAGTATCTTTCCCAATTCTCTTGTTGTGCAGTGACTTTGTGATCCATGTGTGTTAAAATAAAAGGCATTAATGACGAAGTGATTTTTGCAGTCTTTTTGTGGGTAATTTCAGACAAGCTTCATGATTAGGCCAATACACTTCAAACTGGCCTCAGAAACTAAACCTCATCAGAGGCTGATTCCGGAGGACTCCCCTTGACCAATGTGACGCTGTGATGGCCCAGCAGCCAGGGCATGATAACACTACTTTAAACAACTGGTGCCCCAAGTGGGTGAATCTCTCATTAAAAAGCAGCTCTCATGCAGGAAGGAATAAATTATACCTCTGAAGAGGCCATATCATGCTGGGACAAGAGCAGTGATGAGCAACTCTGGATCGATTGTTTTCAGGTGACATCAGAGCTCTTCCCAGAGTTAGCCTCCCAGTATGTGCAAGGCTCTTGATTCATGGCTTTAAGCACTGTGAACTAAATGGCAGCAGCCTCCTGTAAGGGTGGTCATAGTGAGAGGTGCTGGAGCCCCCAATGCTAACCCACCTCAACAAAAACAGCCACTGTTCTCCATGTTTCGGCCATCTTGCTGCTGGTTTCATGCGTGTTCTTGCAGTTCCTATGACAGCAAAGCCCATTTATGCAGCCACAAGGACTAGGCTCTCTGCACTTTTGCTACAGCTGCTCTGGCTTTCTGCTTGTTTGTATGTTTTTGCTACAGTATTTATGCTGGCTTTGCATGGCTGCATCATTACCACATTTGCTTTAGCGTCACATGTGAGCAGCTGATGGTTGCAAATGGCCCTGAAGCCCATGACCACACTAAGATTAGGGTATGTCACAGGCTGGCTGAAGGATGCCCTTTGGCTCCTGAGGGGAAGGGAAAAGGAGAGGAAATTCAAATGTACCAGCTGGCATTTAGGGTGTCCAATTCTGCTTTCATGAAATCACCTAGCAATTTGAATATTTCCTGACCTGTTTTCCATTCTGGTAACTCCTGACAAAAAAGAAAATCTTCCAAAATTTCCCGCCCAGCCAAATACTATGAACATAGTCTTATGATTGTGTTGCATATCCAACATCAGTTGTCTTATCAAACTGACATTACGAACTGTTCATGTGGCTGTAGCATTTCAGTTAGTTGAAATTTTGCATCATCTGAAAGCGCTTCAATTCTCCTACTTACTGTGTTAGAAAGTGGCAAGGTCTTAATTTTCTTCACAGCATCTTCATTGGCCATCACTTCACACAGTTTTACAGCAGCTGGAAGAATCAATCAGTTCTTCTCCAGTGGTCTGGGACTTTTTACTCTTTGCAATCTGAAGCACTGTTAAGAAAGATGCTTTCAGTGCTTTTTTTGGAACTGTCATTCTGTTTGTCAGCTGAGATGTCTGTCAGTTGTATTTTTGTTCTTCCATAGAAAAACGTCTATTTTTCTTTATACACTACGCACCTTGTTGTGAGGTTTCAACTTAGCAGGTTTCATTGCTTCATTTGATAGGATTTGTAAGCACACAAAATGCTGTGGTCTTCCCTCATTAAATTCCATAAAACTAAAATCAATATAAAACTTTCATAAAATTTTCTGTTCTTTTATTTCTTATGACTTGACTGTGCCTTGTCCATGGCTTCAGCACAATTAGCAGTACTAGTATGAGGATGTAGTAATACTAGTATTAGTATGAGGATGTTTTAAAACGTATCCATTTCTCAATGTAATTTGCTCACGCTCTGTAATAATATATTCCACTTTCACCTGCCAAAGATATCTCAGTCATCAAAACAAAAAATGGACATCATGTTTGCTTTGCTGTTGTAAAAAAATCTGAGCATTTTGCAGTGACATTTATGCAATGTATTACGGATTTGTTTGTGCACCATGGGATAAGCTGTGTAAACAGAAATAGAGCTGTTGGTTTTAATATTTAGATGGGCACTGAATTTTTTTAAAGAATTTATAATATTTTGTGAACCCACTGTGCAGTCTCTAAGGGCCCACTGGGGTCTCCAGATCCCAAATGCAAGCTTCCATGTGAATACTGTCAGGGATACCTGAGGTAATGCTATGGGCAACAGCTGGTGCCCAGCTCCTCGTCATCCTGCAGATGTGTTGGGGATGCACCACCCAAATGAAGTGTATCTGGAGGGAAGCCCAGTCCATGGGGCTGGCTAGAAAAACAAGGATTCCATGTCACAAAAAATGTGAGGGTTTAATGTTCAGTTTCATAGCATGTCCAACCAAAAACGAGACCTTTAGAAATGTTTCATGAAAAAAGCAAACAGAGCTAGCATAGTGCACCCAGAATAGCCAATAGCCTGATGTTTACAGCACTCACACAACTCCCTCTTCTTCTTGATTTGGAGGAGGGCCTTCAGCCTGAGTTAAAGAGACGTGGGTACAAAGCATTTTGGTTTTGATGAATCAGCATTTTCCAACAAACACATTCCCAGGCCATGCTAAGTGTGAAGAAAATGGCCTTGGGAAGAGTGCCTGCTACACCTTTTGTACAGATATCACAACACTGTTCAGGCTGCATCTCCCATAGGCTGCTGTGCCTGCCAAAGCCAGGGGCAGCAAAGACCAGAGTCAGAGAGACAGTGTTCTCATAGAGTTATAGACTTTAGACCCGAAAGGTCACTCACGATCATTTAACCTGATCTGCATGCTGCCAGCCACAGTTCTGCACCTACCCACTCCTACCATGGACCCTAACCTCTGACTGTTATTGAAGTACACAGATCACAATTTAAAACTTCAAATTACAGAGCACCTGCCACTTACTCTAGTTTAACCCTGTTCTGTGCCAGACAGTTGCATCACTGAGGGTTGTTGTCTGTTGTGAAGGTAGAGTCTGCTGGGTCAAATGCAAATGTGGGATGTTCTGTATGTTTCTGCTTGTCTTTATCAAATGCTTGGGGGGGGGGTGAGCTCTGCTGCCCCTTGTGGAGGAACAACTGGCCCTGCACTGTCCATTTGGTAGGTAATAACCAGAAAGTGCCAGGCTTGGGGATGCAGAATTCTAAAGGCTCAACTTCTTGTCTCACATAGGTACAGCTCTGGGGGGTACAAAAAAACTGCACTGAGGGAGGGTCTTTGATCACTGGTGCTAAGGGAAGGGACCTGAGCCAATTGATGCCTTTGGAAAAGCAGTGACTGAGTCCAGTATGGGTATTATCACCCATGCAGCATCAATGAGTCCTTTTCAATCCCTGTTGCTACTCCTCTCTCCTTCCTATCTACTTCTATCTCCTTCCAGCTGCAGCTGCTGCTTGCCTATTCTTTCAGTCTCCCACTGCCTTCCTCTTGGCTTCCCAGCCAGGACCGTCCAGGCAGGGGAGGAGGGGGCTGAGCAGGTCAACCACCCCAGGCCCTGTGTTTTGGCAGGCCCTGTCTGTCCACCCCCCCTTCCCTAGGTGGCATTTTAGAGGCTGGGGGCTGCACTCTGGTGGCATTTCCAGCTCTGCCCCTGGAGTGCAGTGAACATGCGCTGGCCCAGAGGCGGGGTGGGAGCACAGAGCCCAGCCTCTGGGCTATCCTGCCCCCCTCCCTGCAGTGATAAGCAGGCTGGGAGCCCCACAAAGGCCAGCTGGCCCTGCTTCTTCCCTCCACTCACTAGGGATGGCCCTTTTCCCAGCCCTCAGTCTGTGCAGGGAATGGAGCTGTCAGCCCAGCAGTGGCTTTCTGGCAGACATCTGGCCTCACTATCTCCCCATTTGAATGAAATGATGAGGAGACCCTTTGATTTAAACATGGAGCACTTGGTACTGATTTAGGCCAGTAACTGGATATTTACTGAAGAGCAGGGAAATGCCTGTTCAAGTCCTTTTCCAGCAAACTGAAAGAGGAGTTGAATCCATAGACGGGGTAAATATCCAGACCATTGGACTGCAAGTGATTCTTGGGCTCCACCTTCTCTCATGGCTTTTTAATCAAAGCAGCACAGTCTCAAACTGCTACAATGCCCAGCCTGTCTCAGACTACTGCCAATGTCAGAGACCAGGGCTCACACTTGACAGACTGCGGAGCTCTGTTCCAATGGCCCCGGGTCAGGCAGGACGGTGGAGTACAGAAACCAAGCCAGAGTACACCACCTCCCAGGTGGCACCCTCTGCTTGCAATCCCTGGCCAGGGATCCCCTCAGGTGCCCAACCCATTTTGTGTGAGCTTGTTAGGTGGCCGCTGAAGGCCCCACAGAGGGCAGAGGGGAAGTAAGGTGATGGAGCTTCCCGGGCAACCTATAGCTAGTGGGTAAAGGCCGTTACCTCTGCTCGAGGAAACGCGGTGTCCCTGCTTCCAGGTTATCTTGAGAAGGCCATGCCTAAGGACCAGTGGAGGCCTTAGGCCATCTGGGGACCTCGGCAAAGGCCCATTGTGGGCCCTCTATAGGAAATAAATATTTAATTAAAGCATAGCATTTAAGGTACCTTTTTTCTAAAAGTCATCTATTACATCTGAAAGCAACATAGGTATTCCAGATGATGAGTGATCAGTGATCAACTGAATCAATGATCAGATGGTGAATCTAATGTACCTACCTAAAATGTTATTACCTTATCATGAGCAAATTGAAAATTTTTCACAATGTTAAATGTGGCTTCCCATTTAAAAGTTCACTTCCTTACTCTTTCTGTTGCTAAATTCACTAACCTGTCCTTGGAAGTCAACAGATAGCATTCTGTGCCTTGTTCACAGGAGAGTACAGCTAGTACGCTGCGTTTCTCTTACCATAATAGAGTGTAGGTATATCTTCACTAGTTTTAGTAAGGAAAAGCTACATTCTGCAGCTGCAATAGTTATGGGACAACTTTAGCCATGATTCCAGGGACTACTTAGGCACCTAAAACCTCAAGGTTTTTTTTATTTTTTTACAAGTTTTAAGTTAGAAATTCAGCTTACGTGAGCACTGTATCTAATATTATATAAAGCACAAACCCAAATTAAGCCATATTTTAAGTTATTTATCAGTTTAAAACAATCAGGAAATAATACAGCAAAAAATGCTCAATCCCAAATCTGAGTAGGCAGATGATAACAACACTGATGTAGGCCACGACTACAAATGAAGAGAAAACTTAAAAAATGTAATGTATTTGGTGACTATTTATGTGCTTTACTTTGTACATTTCTCTAAATGTAGAGGGGTGGGGGAGAATCAGTTCTTCTAATTGTAATTCATTTGCCTTTCAGCATCCTAGTAAGTTTTCAAATTTTAAAATAAAAAACCCATAGGGACTGGAACTAAGACTGCCAGGGATGCAGCATCCCTGGCATAAAGTGGTTTTCCATTACATAAAGGGCTGGAGCAACAGCTGCATGATCTCTAACTTATTCTTGAGTATGATATTTTTAAAGATCTTTCTATCATGAAAAAAAATTTCATATTATTATGTGCTATAACTTGATCATCTTTCACCTAACAAAATGAGCTACATTAATTAACATATAAAAAGGGATAAATTACTGATGCCTTAAAAATAACTAAAATACCAAATTAAAAAAACCTCCTCTTTACAAATTACTATCTGAAATCTAATTAAATAATAAATACTAGTCACATAAATCCATAATGAACAAATTTTGGCAGGCAAATGTTACAGATTTTACATATACGCTTGGGTTTATGTGCACTGAAAGTTTAATGCAAATAATTATAATAAATAAAAATGATTTCTAGTGTGTAGCTATCATTTAAAAAGTAAATGTCAAAATTCAAAGAAATTCACTGATGCACTCAAGTTAATAAGACTCTGGCCTCCTACAATGTTAAAAAAAAAATAGAAAAGAAGCTTAAAAAATGACTTCCCAAAAGTAGTTAAAAAAGAAAGACATACAGCACAGACATCACACACAGCTATAATCACTGCTTGAAGGCAGCACTGCAGTTAATTGTAACAGCCTATATGGACCTACCTGATAACCTGAGCTAACCAAAGCCAAAGGAAAAATTCTGACAAGGAAGAAGCAAAAGACGAGGCAAAGAAGAAAAGGAAGAAAAGAAAAGGCAAAGGCAAAATTCTCACAAATGGAATTTAAAAATTGCAGAATGAATGGCCACACTGAGGAGTTAAATAATGAAACCATTGGAAAAGTTCTTGCCATTGTGCTGTTTACTGGTGTCACAAAGAGCTTGCTCCTGTCTTTTAAGCATGTCAGTGTGAAGGTGATCAGCAGAAAATGGTAAAAACGACAATTCAGATGAAGCACAGAATTCAATGATAAACAAGGAGTGTGGTTGCACTTTTAAAGACTAACACATTTATTTATCACATGAGCTTTCATGGGAGAAAATCCCACTTCATCAGACACTTGAAGATGGGGAACTTACAGAATGGGAGCTAAAAAAATGCAGGGAGTGTAAGTCATAGGATCAGGTCAAACTGTTACACCAAATCAGAGCAGTTGTTTAGAATCAAACAGTGGACAACAGCATATAGGAGGGAGCTGGGGGGAAAAGGAAAATAAAATTACCTGTTGTAATGGGGAGAAGAACCCATAGTCTCTATTCAGCCTTAAGCGAGTGGTGTCAAATTGGCATATGAATTCCAATTCTGCAATTTTGCTTTGATTTGTTATTCATTTGTCTGAGTATGACTATTAACAACAGGACCAGAGAGGACTGTGGGTGTTGTTTCCTGCCCAGTTCCCATTTAGGTATGGAATGGCGTGGCCCACCTTCAAGAGGAAACATTGATGGAGCCAGCACATTGGAATAGGGGATAGGCCAGGTCTTAGGGCCATTCACTTGACAAGTAAAAAACCAGGGTTCAAATACCATCTCAGCAAGCACAGAGAGGGCTCAAACCAGCCCTTATTCACCCACCAGCCCATTACCGTAACCCACTGGTTGTCAAACTTAGGGTTGGGACCCACTACTGGGTTGCAGACCTTCAGGCCCTGGGTTGCAGTGCCCCCTGCTGCCACAAGCAAAAGAATGGAATACATTGCTCAAGATGGAACTGTTGGGTCACGTGCACCAATGATTTTTTTCAACTGGGTCCCAAGGAAAAAAGTTTGAAAACCACTGCCCTAACCACTAGACTACAGAGAGATTCTCATGCCCAGTGGTCCTGTAATGCAAGTGAAACAGCTTCACCAGACCAGAGCAAGAGAGACTATGCACCAGGATCCTAATGCTGCTCCTAGCCCAGTACTTAGGCCATTCACCAGAGATGTAAGAAATCAGATTTCCAATCCCTTCTCAGCAAGAGCAAAGGCAGGCAGGGTCTTCAAATACCCAAGCGCCCACAGGACAGCCACTCTCCCAAACTGCTAGTATACTGCCAGCCGCCTGCCCAAAACAATGGCCCAATAGTTGGGTCATGAAAGTGGCACAGTGCCAGCGAAAAAAGGTCAAGGGGCCCACTAGGCCCTCTGAGGACACCTCTCATTTGCATGCAAAAAGCACAGTGCTTCCTGCGGCACAAGATCCTGGGCAGGTGGGGAAAGATGTCAGGTTTGCTGATAACTGTCTCCAGTTATCTGACGTGTGCTAACTCTGCTGCCAGTGTAGTGCAGACAGCAGACAAGGTCACGCTGACAACAGGGAACGTTCTTTATATGCAGAGCAGGATGGGGCTGAAGGGAAGCAGACAGCAAGGAATTAGCGCACTTCAGGAGTTGCTCTCCTTGACAAGGTACAGATGGGCATAATGCTTTAGTTCAGGCCATCCCTCGCTTTAAATCCTAGTCCCTTAAAATGGGCTATTGCTTTCTGTGATACAGCCCATTACAAGGAGGTTCAATTTAAAAATGACAACAGGCCAATGTTACAGATCTAAGAACCAGTCTATTGAATAAAAACAATGGGAATGTTGTCACTGGTGTCAAAGTGACTAGAATTAACTTAAAACAGTAGGAAGCACAAAAGTTTAAGTCCCAGGCCCTGCTTTCATGTACCCCTATATAGAGTGTGAGCATCATTATTGCGGTTATACTGTTACTTGTGTTTTACGCTGGACAAATGAAGAGCAGAGGGCCACACTGCCTGTGATCATGATGCAGCCACCTGTAACCTTCATTTCAGAGGGTTAGTGGAGTGTTACAAAAAAACCAGGGAAGAATAAACCATGTGCAACTGCAACAGGGACAGCACCAGTGAGCACCTTCCCCAGTGAAGCAGAGAAGAGGCAGGCTCTGTTTTATGTGCTGATTATGCACATCAGCAGTTTTGCAACACTGGACGCATGAGTGACCACAGGCATTTCACTTAGAAAACTTAAGAAACCTCTTTTTGCTCTGTATTTTAAACTGCACCTTTTTGTAGACACATTAACTCTTCATTGTGGCATTATGAGGTTGCACAAGAACAACCGGGCAGTGCCCCAAGGCTAGAATCACAAGGCAGATTCAGACATTGCAAAGCTCAGCCTAACTTTTAGGCACCTTACCACCTAGCAGAACCCACAGGCCCAACTTACGCACCCAGCTTCTCCATCAGTGCATGGGGAAAGTCAAACAAATAAAAAAGGATTTGCAAGAGCCAGTATGCTGAGCAGGTAGTGTCCTAAATGAGTAGCCAGCAGCTGAATCTTGCGTATGAAAACACCAACCTACATTTTTATGTCCGCTTCCTCCCAGAGCTCCTTCCGTTAATGCTGCCCTATTGTGCCTAGGGGTAGCTCACATGGCCTGGTGGAGGGAGGGCCCTGGGCTGCTGCCCCCTTGGCAGACAGGATGACTCCCAAAACAACATGGTTCTGGTAATACCAATGTTTTACATCAAGATTGGATGTTTTCTGAGCAATTCACTGTAGGAATTATTGTGGGGCAGTTCTCTGGCCTGTGTTGTGCAGGAGGTCAGACCAGGGGTCAACAACCAGAAAGATAAAAAGAGTCATTTTAAAAAAATTCTTTCAATAACCAAGTGTTTTGAGACCTGCAATAAGTGTAGTCTCCTGGGAGGCTGGGAGCTGGACCAGGATGCTTGCCTCAGGGTCCTCTGGTGAGGGGGTTAGGAGGGAACCCAGAATCAGGAGAGGTCCTCTGCAGGGCACCTCCGTGGCAGAGAAAGTCTGGAAACTGGTGCAGGTCACCTCCAGGGTCCCCTGATTGCAGGAGAGGCCTGAAGCCCGGAGCTGCAAGGGGGCAGTCAAAAAGCCACATGTGGCTCTGAAGCCTAAGGTTGCAGACCCCTGGACTAAATGATCACAGTTGTGCCCTCTGGCCTCCAGGACTAGCTATATGACAGCTCGAAGTTTTTTTCTGCTTTGGGGTGGCTCAGGAGGTTCTGAGAACAGCCATTCTCTGAGGACTCTGTAGTCAGTGTGTCCCATCCCATGGCCATAGTACAGCAGCCATGTGCCCACTCTCTTGGTGAAGGTCACACTGTGTAGCACAGAATCATGCACATGGGCAGGGTCTGATCTTGTGAGTCCAGAAATGGACTGACTCAGCCAGTCTCTACTTGTATTTTTGGCAAGACCTCTTGGACCTGGTTTTCTGAGGTGCTGCTCACTCTCTGCATCCTCTGCCTTTTGTGGGCGTTGTGGGTGTCTGGCTCTTGAATAGCTCCTAAACACACAGGGTTGGATCTTCAGACGCACAGGACAATCAGAGCTCCATTGACTAAACCTGGAACCAGGACTCCTCAGCACTTCTGAAGCTGGTGAAGGGACTATGCTGAAAGCAAACAAATCTCCTTGGGAACCTTACTGCTGTCACAGCTGCCATTTATCACATTGCACTGCTGCTCTAGATGTGTTTCCAATCAGAGCACGTCTAAGGGTATTAATTCCAGTTACGAGATGATAGGAGGTGGATTTCTAAGCTCCTTTAGAAGATGAACAGCAGATTAGGTATAGAGAAAAAATGCACTCTCCTTTAAGGACAACAGATTTTTCTTCCGAGCTTCCATATAAATGCTTTCTTACACTCTTTATGCTCCTAGATATTTATTCTATGATTGATCCTTAAATTCTATCAGAGAGCCCTAAACACAAAATTCAAGGCCAGATTTAATACAGTCTCTATTGTGTTGTCCTCAGAGAAATTCTGAAATCATTCACCAACAATGTTTTATCTTAAAAGTCAAATTAGTCCCAGCAGACTGTGCCAGGGGAAATTGGCAGGTGTAAGGGTTTATCGTCATCCACCATGAGAGTTGTTTAAATTGACTGTACTGTAGAAAAATGTATAATGCTAAAATGGATTTCAAAAGTGACTCCGGCACTGGAGTTTTGAAGGCTGTACAAGCCATTGTTTATGAGGAGCAGAACCGTATGTGTAATAAAAAAGAGGAGGAATCTTTGCACCATGCCTCTTTAGTGGAAGCTTTTACCTTCTGTTTCAGATTGCTGTTAGGAGCTGAAGCTGTTTAAGGTTTATGCTAATTTATAACTGTAGATTATTCCCATGAGGATAGAAGAACAGGAAAGATGGTAATTTTGTCACTGCAGTAAGGAATATTTTAGCAATGACTTTTGGCTGCTGATGTCTGCATAGCGGGGGGATCCTGATTTTGGGTTACTGGTTCCCAGATCTCAAACAACATGCCTCTGATCTCCTAAGGGGGAGGCAGAAATTTACCCCATAAATATAAGCTGCAGTCAGCAATGACATAACACTTTTATCTGAGCTGAGTCAGGCCTCTGTCAGTATGGAGGTGATTTAAAGGAGTCACATGTACACTCCCTTGGAGACAAATCTGGGGGGGTTGTGGTACCAAAGAGATAGCTGAATCATGGCCATAATACTCATGGGTGATGGGACTTATATTGACATACCAGTTCTTATCACAGGTCTGATGAGAAGACTGAAGATTTGTTTGCTTGTCTTTTCCAGGGCTGCGCAATACCCAGCTCTGAATGTTACTAATGTGAGAAGGACCAGGAGCGGACACAGTGCTCACAAAACACCCTCATTATCTACATCGAGCTCCTCCAGTGATACATCAAGCAACGCCTCACTTTCCTCAGAGCCTGCCAGCCAGATCTCCATGGTGCAGAGCCCTTCCATGCTGGAATCTGTTCACCTCACTGGATTGGCCCCAAGAGTATCATCAAGACCTAGAACACTGGAGCAAGTGAATCTAAAACTAGAGACACCAGGTTCCAGCTCAACCAATCCAAGGCCAAATACATCATCTCACCCAGCCAGCCTCAGGCCTGCTCGGACATCCAGTCCACAGCAATACCTAGAATCTCATGCAGCACTCAGTCTGACCTCCTCATATTCCTGTTGTCCTCATACAGCACAAACTCTAGAAGCTTCAACATCAGACTACATGCTGATTCCAAGCAGGAAAAGCACAAGGCCTAAAGTGACAGTGGAGCCCAGTGATAGCATGCAGCCTGCTGGCTACGCCGAAGCTGGGCCCACATCTGCAGGAAGGAGACTTGAATTGACTTGTGAAGATCCTCTGTGTAAAAGGTAGGCGTCCAGGTCATGTGTAGGTCAGACAGGCAGGAAGGAGTCTTAGCATAGAGGTCACTAATCCATTTGGTTATTCCCTTTTTTAAATAACTAAGGTCATGTCTACACTCAGGTCGATCCTTCCAGATCGACTTAGCAGTCAGGTCTGTGTTGCTTGTGTAACTCCCGTTGACTGCTGCTGAATTTTCCCGGCAGCACAAACTAGACCTGAGAAGGCGCATATATGAGTAAGCAATTAGCATACAAACTACACATGGAGTTATACAGAGACTGATGTAAACATGATGCACCAGAGGTATTTGTCGTCCATAGCTCCACTGATAGCTGGTAGTCAAGCAGCTATTTGGCTTAATAGATCAGTTTGTAAAATACAGCTATTTTCTATATTGGGCTTGATATGGCATCATTACGCAGACAGTGGGCATGAGACGTCCTAGGTGCAGCCCAAGGAAGGTGCGAGCAGTATGTCTGCAATTTAAGCAGTTGTTTACATTACATTTAAACTGCAAACAATGCAATGCTTATTTCATTGAGACAGCCACACTTTTATGAGTTGCGGTTGTTACAGTTTCAGGGTAACTTCATCTCTAGCCCCTCCATTCCAGCAATGCCCAGTCGTGTCTTAGGCATCCAGCCATTTCCTGGCTCTGGGCAGTGATCCATGGCCCCCTCCTCTCTGATTCAGGGTTTTAAGACTGTCCAGCTTCCCATCATGCACTGCGATACCCCCAGCAAGCCATACTGCCTAATGGACAGAGCTGAGGCTGGGCTCTCTCCTCCAGGGCCATGACTAGTGAGTAGCAGCTGAGTCAAGTGATCACATGACTCTTCCAAAGAAACCTCCTTTATTATAAGCACAAAAGCATCCCTGAGAAAACATACCTCGAAATGATCAAAGGATCCAAATGCTCCCCACACGTACCAGGAATCAGCCATGGGGCTGGGGAGTCTGGTAAGCCAAAGTCTTTCCAGCCCTTCCACTGTGCCTAGGACCATCCTGGGACCAGAGTTCCTATTTGCTGAATCAAAAGGAAGGCTAGAAGCATTTTATACCAAAAGGTTTGTCTCCTGCTCTCTGGAAAACCCCGCTGGAACCAATGAATGCAAATGCAGTTACTGACTGTGGTGACCTCCCACTGTGTTTAGTTCCTGGAGAATCTGTGCCATCCTCTCCCATGCAGTAGAACACAATTAGACATAATGAATCATAAATTTAATACAACAGTCCACAAAGATAGGGCATGGGGTTGCCTTATCTAGAACAGCTCCCCCATAAAGAAGTTTGTCTAACTGGGACACTCAGCTGGCGTCCTAAGGGAACCCAGAAGTTTATTCCCTGGATGGCACAATAGTCAATGTTTCCTCAAACCCCAGTTCCTTCTCAGTGCTCTACTTCATCAAAGGTTGGGGCCTGGGGACCACTGAGATCTAACTTCAGATTCTCTGCAGGATGGAGGGACAGTATTGACTCCCCCATGCCCCACCCCAGGGCCCTTTAAATTTTTGCAGCCCATCAGGCAGTCATAGCCTGGGGGAAGAAGTACTCCCATTTTCCTGGCTATAATTACATCTGTCATTGACAAGTGCTTTTTCAGGACACATCTCATCCTTGGGTAGGTGTAGGTGTCAGAGATTTGCAACTGCCTTAGGATCCCCACATTCAGCTGGAGACACTGCCCCTAACTATCACCTCAGGTACCCTGTTGAGGTCTGGCAAAGTTATTCCCTGCTCTGGGCCTGAGAACTCAAAGAATTTACCTTTGGACTCCTCACTCCCATGGGATGAGGGGGCTGGTTTTTCACTCTTACCCACAGCCCCAGTGTCTGGTTATAGGCACTGGGCAGTGTCTGGTCCTGGTGTCTGAACAGAGGACATTTATTCAGCAGCAGCTGTTGGAAAGGACTTGGAAGTTTTTACAAACAGGAAAATTGTATTTCTTCTTCCACAACAGCAGCAGTCAAGGAGGGCAAGATTTCCTGCCCATGCCTCCACCCAGCTGTGATCCCATTCCCCAAAGAGCCCTCTGTGCCAGGACTATTTGCAATTTGGGTCTTTGTGCTCATGTGACAGGCACTGTGTTGGCTCACATAGCATGTAGCCAGAACCAATTAGTGCTAAGCGCACTGTCTTCAGGGGCATTGCTGCCCTCAAAATAGGTTTTGGCCAGAGGGGGCGGGGACAGGGCTGTCCCCGGGGGCGGGGCTATCACCGCGGGCCGCACTGTTTGCTGGGCTTGACAGCAGCGTTCCAGCCCAGGGGGTGGGGCAAGGTGGGGCAGGCGTGTAGCTGGAGCTTTGCAGGGCCCCAGCCACACGCCAGCCTGCCCAGCCCCGCCCCCAGGACGGACTGGCTGGGGGGAGGCCCACATAGGCTGATTGGCCCAGGGCCCCGCCCCCCCAGGGGATGGCTCTGGGTGGGCTGCTGCCAGAGGGAGGCTGCGTTGGGCTGCCGGCAGCCAGGTCTCTGGTGTCCGGGAGACCCGGGGCACTGGCTCTGAGACATGGGGCACGAGCCCCGCATGCCCAGCGCTAGCGATGCCCCTGGCTGTCTTTGTGAATGTTCCAGGACGTCTTCCACTCCTGCACTCACAAATGCACCCTGCCAAGTTCCTTGTACCTCTTCCCAACTTATTCTGTGATCCCCCCTCCCCCAAGCTTGCTGGGTAGCTCCCTCAGGACAGTTTTTTCTGAGCATGGGAGAGACTCACTCTATGGCAGTGTCCACACGCCACGGATAACAAAACTCAAGCATTTAGAGGCAGCTCTGACTGAGAGGTGAGTCGCCGGGGCAGCATCCCAAACCTAGTTCTGATAGTCCCTCCCAGCAGATCATTGTGACTTAACACTACGTCCTTTGACTCCCATCTTGTATCTGCTAAAATCTTTTTCAGCAGGAGATTTGTCACCCTGAAGGCGTTCCAAGCCATGGCGAGAGACCTGGATGACGTAAAAGAAGAACTGAAATGCCTGAAGTGGAAGGTGAGACACATTGGTGAAACTGTGCAGCCTTGTGCAGACGACAGCAAGCGTTACAATGGCTATACTCTGAATGAGCTTAAGGCAATGGTGCAATTTGAAAATGACCCTTACAAAGCTGCACACAAAATTCTAACTGCTCTTTTCAGTGATGTGTACTTGTTGCAACACACGGTCACCGAACAGGCCTGCAATTCAACCTCAGCTCCCATGCCCAAAATAGATCCAGAGCTGTACATGGTGTACTGCAGCATTCTGAAAAGCCTGTTTCCTGGAATCAGCAGCCAAACCTTGAGAGAAAAGACAAAGCATGTGCAGAAAAGAATCCAGAAAGAAGCCCAATAAAACCAAACAAATTCAGTATCTACCGAAGCCAAGGCACCTGCATTCTGTACGGATTTCAGAGCATTGAACTGAAACATTGTATTTGGCTTCTATCAGCAAATGCTCTCATGAGTTCTGAGTCTGTCACATTACTCTTTCCTGAGGAGACAGGAGGGGAAGGCTCTCTCTGTAGGTTCATATTTGAAAGAAAATGTCCCTTAGAACTTCTCTCAACATCTTGATGTTCCCTTGGTTTCAGCAGCAGGAAATGCTGCCAAAATAATCCAAAGATGGCACTGTGTGTGAGAGAGAAGGCCTCTTCTCACAGCTCCATGGAGCATGGCTCTCATCTGGATCCCATCAACCAGCACCCAGCTAGTTTCTATTTTCTATAGCTCATCATTCATTAAATGGAATCAATTGTTAGAAAACTGTGCTTCTTTTATGTCTCAAAATACATCAGATATCAAGTCAACCAGCAACTGTAGTCTAAAATTGCACTATGGCCATGGGGTGGGCCACGTTACCTCAGTAACCATCAGCCCTGTAAAATGCCCCTTCTCCCCCACCAGTGGTCAGGTGTGTAAGTCTGCAAAGAATTGGCTACAGCCTGCATATTTCCCATCCCACTTTAAAATCTGGACAATACTGATCAGCTCTTTGACAACACAGCTAATCAACATAGTTAACAATGATACATTTTCTAAGTATGACAATGGTCAGCACCTTTCTTAATTACCACTGCTTACTCCAATCATTCATGCCATTTATTCCTCTCACAGAGTGATCGATCAGCCCTGGGTCCAGGTCAAGTGCGTCACTGAAATTGGACGTCAAGGTGGCAAACGTGTCTGAGGTGCTATCCACCCACGATCATGCCTGTCATTGCTGGAATGAGGTCTCAAGGCTAGATGACATTTAGTGTGACATTCTATTACCAATTTATCAGAATCAGAATGGTCAACTTCTAAAACACCAGATGTGAAGGCGAACCCTACAAATTATGTAGCAAGGTTGCCATGCATCCAATTTTCACAGGACAGGAGATAAATGGAATTGGCTGTCTCCCATGTTGCAGTCTTGCTTTTTGGAGAGAATTCATCCAAAGACCATGAGTTCTGTTCTCACCTTTTCTACTAATTATATCTACTAATTATTTCTGGGCACTTCCCAACCCTTCTGATTGGCCAAGGCCTGATTTTCTTACCCTGGGAGTCATTTCCCCCATTTTCCAAATCAAGTAACTGAGGAACTACACAAGGTCATCTCTGGAAGAGCTGGGAACAGAATCCATCTCTCAGCTAAGGCAGAGCCAACCAAGTCTGATACAATTAGTGCCCCTGCCTTTCAGAATAGGTTGTGCTGTACTTCGATCTGCACCCATTCATCTACAGTCTCCTTACAGTGATAAGAATCCCAGTACCCAACTTTCCACAGCTAGTGTAACATTGGCATGTGTTAAAGGGACTAAAAGATGGTAAACAGAGGGGTCTTAATACGTAACTATAGTAGGATGGGTATGTTTTCAATGGGGGCCTGCAGGGATCAGTTCTTGGCTCTATTCTATTTTACATTTTTCTTATTAACCTAGAAGCAAACAAAATCATCATGGATAAAGGTTGCAGATGATAAGAAAATTGGGCAAGTGATAAATAGTGAAGCAGACATGTTACTGATACAGAGTGATCTAGATCAGTTGGTGAGCTGGACACAAGCAAACAATATGTGTTTTGATGTGGGTAAACATACACAGCTAAGAACAAAGAAGCCAGGCCATGCTTACAGCCTAGGGAATGCTATTCTGGAAAGTGATAACGGAAAAAGATTTGGGGGTACGGTGGATAATCAGTGGAATGTGAACTTCCAGTGCAATGCTCTGGCCAAAAGAGCTAGTGCAGTCCTTGGATGCATAAACTGTAGGAGCAGCAAGGCTAATTTACCTCTATATCTGAAACTTGTGTGACTGCTGCTGAAATACCACCTTCAGTTCTGGTGTCCACAGTTCAAGGAGGATGTTGATATTTTGGAAAGAGACCAAAGAAGAGCCACAAGAATGATTAAGGATTATAAAAGGTGCCTTACAGACACAAGGAACTCAATCTGTTTAGCTGGACAAAGAGAAGTTCAGGGGTGATGTGACTGCAGTCTGTAAGTACCCATATGGGGAACAAACATTTATTAATGAGCTCTTCACTGTAGCATAGAAAGATATAATACAATCCAATGGAACGAAGTTGAAGCCAGATAAAGTCAGACTGGAAACAAGAGAGACTTTTTTTTTTTTTAAACAGTGAGAATAATCAACCATTGGAGCAACTCACCAAGGGTCGTAGTGATTTTTCATCACTGACAATTTTAAATCAACTGGATGTTTTTCTAAAAGACCTGCTCCAAGCATTATTATGGGGCGGTCCTCTGGCCTGTGTTATACAGGAGGTCACACTAGATGATCAAAATAGGCCCATCTAGTCTTGGAATCTCTGAAGCTTATAAATGGTTGTGTAAGGTAAACTGCTTGAACAGTGTGTGTCAAAGTGCATTCAGTTACTCCTTTAGCTCAGAGATAGTGATCAGAGGGTCCTGCCTTCAAAACTTGATGATATCCCATTTGGAAAAAATGCAGGATGCGCTTCTGTAATTAATGAGCATATTGTACTGTATACTTACAACAGACCAGACTCAATTCTGGCACCTGCTTATCTCCAGGTTACAGCCTTCTTTATGGTCACCCCACCCAAGAACCCAAAGACAGGCATGTCTTGGGGTCCTGTTACCCCAGCATTAACCTAGCTGGCCATGCCTAGGACCATTTGCTTTGCTCCTGAATCCAGGCAGAACTCCACCAGGTGGTGACCACTGACTCCTTGGACCTTTTCTCTGAGCAGTGAACTTCACTTTGGGGTCTTTACATAGCATCCCACTAGCTCCCTGCTTCTACATCTTTGATCTCACCTCTGAACTCCCATTTTTGTTTTTTCCCTTTTCGTTGCTCAGGGTCTGTGTGGCCCCCTCTCCTTTCCTTGGGGGATGGCTGTTGTTCGTCTCGGCGGTGGGGTTTTCAGGGGTTCCACCGCTCTCTCCACAGAGACAAAACAGGCCATCACCTGCCACTAGCAAAACAGCAGCTGAGATTTTTAAGGTTACAATCAACTTCTTTGCAATTATGTATATAATTATGTAAAATAGCTCATTAAACTCTATAACATGTGACCTGGGATACTTCTCAAAACTGGGCAGCTGTCACTACCCTGCTAAGCAATAGCAGGTAGTTGAGGACTTGCTTATTGGTTCTTTCATAAAGAATAGTCCCAGGCCAAGCAAGGGGCTAAATGACAGAGTGAGAGCAGAGTAGCTGAGCTCGGAGGGCAGCAGGATGCAGACTTTCATTGCTAAAAGCCAACTGGATATAATTAAAGTTTTCTGCCCTAAATGCTCAAACAGACCATATAAAAACCAGACAATTGCTCTAGTTGGTACCAAAACACCATCTGACTGTGGCAGTAGAGGACTGGCAGCAGACTGCCCTGTTATTGCAGAGTGCAGACTCCTGGCATGGGGCGAAGTGGTGTATGTGCATGGCCTTCGACACTCACATGCAGCATATGGAGGCCAGAGTTGCTGAACAGGATGAGCAAAGAGACATAGAACTCTTTTCAGAAACAGCAGTTAGGAACTTTGTGGAACAGGTACAAATCAGAACTGATTCCTTAACCCTCTCATTGAATAATTCAGTCCCAGCAGGGAATGGCACTGAGATGCTATGGAGGGATGCACCCTTAGATGCAATTCACCTGCTGATGGAGATACAGAAATTGGATAAATCCTCATTTGCTGAGGGGTTGCAACAACGGGAAGAATAAGACAGGCTGTGCTGATGGGATTAAATCACCTGGAATATAGACAGCTGGGTATGCAGTGCCTGAAAGAATTCTTTGGTGGTTTGTCTCCTTGGAGCAAAAGTAGCAGCTATCATGAAGCATCCCCCTCTTCTTGCATTATGACAGAGTTAACGAAATCTCCAGGTCCCCCTTTTCAAGTGTAGTCAGTATTTATACAATTTGACAAAGCTTTCCTAAGGGCCTATAGCAGATGTGCTGGAGATGCTCTAACCAGGTGTTCTTTGCAGGTATTTTCTTTCCAGAAGTTAAATAAAATGAGTCTTACCCACATCACCAATCCAACACAAGAACTGTTATTCTGGATTATTATTACCATGACCGCTAACAAATAAGTAGTTATATTAACATGATCATTTTCAGTCCCTTATTTACAACGGCTTATAGTTTTTCCCCCAGTTTCACTCTATGGACTGTTATTTTCCATGTTTGGCCTCCACTTCAGCTTGAATTTCTTTTTAATTTTTAAGTTTCAATCCAAAACATTGCAGCCAGAGTTGGTCAAATTATGTTACCTCTGCTGCACTATTTGCACATGCTCAATGGAGATGGTTACAAACTTGTTATTAAAAACTCTGAACATTTCATCTACAGCAAGCAAGTTCCCTGGGTCTAATGAGTCTCCTGAAATAGCCACCCAGACACCAGATGAGAGACCGATAAAATCACTTCTGGTGCTGCTGCATTCATACATCAAGCTGCCATGGTGACAAGAGGAAAGTAGGCTGAGATAGAAGCTAGGAAACCCTGTGTTTGAGTCTCACCTCTTCTCTGCAGTGATGTTAATAATTCTGTGTATGTCACAGCCCTTGCTAAGCATAGACTCATACTCCTCTCCTATAAAGGAGGCAAGTATTAAGGCATCCCATGGTAGAATGAGAAACTGAGCCATTGTTCAAGAGATGGGAATAGCACTCAAATCATAGAGTTAAACAGAACCACAAGTGTCATCTAATCTAATCCTCTGCCAAGATGCAGAACTTTTTTGTGTCTAAACCATCCAAAACAGAACCATATTTCTATATCCTTTTTAATAACAGCTTTTCAAGTATCTGAAGACCACTTATATGCCCCTCCTTTATCTCTTCCTTTCCCAACTATACATACCCAGTTCCTTCAGTCTTTGCTCATACAGCTTGCATTTCATCCCTTTGGTCATCTTTGACACCTGCCTCTGGATCCTTTCCAGTTTCTCTTCATCCTTTCTATACACTGGTGATCAAAATTGGACACTGTGCTACAGCTGAAGCCTAATCAGCACCAAATAGAGCAGTATTATCACCTCCTGTGACTTTCATGCTCTGCCTCTGGGAATGCAACCTAAAATTGCACTTGCATCGCATTGCTGACTCATGTTGAGACTGTGATTCACCACAACTCCCAGGCCCTTCCCAGCAGGGCTGCTACCAAGCCAGTTTCCCCCATTCCATATTTGTGCATTGTTTTTTCTTCCCTAAGTGCAGCACCTCATATGTGTCTTTGCTGAATTTCATTTTGTTGTCTAGAGTCCAATTTCCAATTTATCAAGTTCTCCCTGAATTTTAGCATTAGCCTCAAAGTATTGGCAACACCCCCAGCTTTGTGTCTATATCTACATCCGGGTCATTAGTAAAGATGTAAAACACCAGACTCGGAATAGGTCCCTGTGGAACCCCACTGGAGACCTCCTTCCACTCTGACATAGTTATTCTATGTTTGCAGTTAAACCAATTATATAGCTACTTAATTCTGTCAAGCCCACATTTTTCCAGCTTATTTATAAGAATGTCACAAGGGACCATGTCAAAAGCCTTGGTGAAGTTCAGCTGTATTAACTCCACCACATTCCATCTAGGCATCAAACCAGTTACCCTGTCAAAGAAGGAAATCAAGCTGATTGGCATGCTTTGTTTTTAATAAATCCAGACTGGTTGTTAGTGATCACTTATAATTGAGCAGGTTCAAATCTCAGCCACTTAGCTACAATGGAAAAGGATCAGTCAAGTATACAGGTTTGGTCGTCCTGTCTGTCAAACAGTGCTACTTCTACACACATCGCCCACTACATACACTAACCCTTGTGACAGGCTGTGCTAAGGAGTCTAAAGACATTAGCAGCTGCTGGAGCCTGTGGCTGAAGAGAGACGGCCAACATCATTCAGAACAGCTTCTGCAGTGGCAGAGGGGAGGAGAGGCCTGAAGTCTCCCTTAGCAAAGGGAGCTAGATAGGCCTGCTTGGGGGGTGGGGGTGTTAAGGGGTGCAATTGTGCAGTGACTCAGAAATTGAAAAGGGTGCAGGCAGATGGAAGAATAGCTAAGATCATCTCCTCCACACACCCTTTCCCCTGAAGCTTCTGCTCTCCTCCCCTCCCCTGAGCCAACCTTATTTTTGTAAAGCAGGTTCCCAGGAGGCTGAGGAGGCCATCGCTGTTCCTCAGTGATCTCCTTAGGAAGTGCAAAGGACCTGCGAATCTGAGGTGCAGATATGGCCTCCTGAGTCAGCTGGGGCCTGGAGTTGCTTTTGGTGGTCCTGGAGGCCAGCAGTAGGGCCAGGCACCCTAGAGATGCTGGGTGGGCTGTGCAGGCCATGGTGCGGGCTCTGTTCATACGTGGTGACTTGGAGGAGCAGCCCCTGCACAGACACAAACACAGCTTAGCCCCAGTGAGGAGGGGGCTGCTAGTCCCAGCCCACATCCCAGTGGTCCAGTTTTCCTGGCCTTGCACTTCCCTTACCATGGTGTCTGCTTCTGGGCTCTACAGCAGGCTCTCTGAGGATCAGCTGCCCCAGAGGGTGGAAAGCCAGTCCCTTCTCATAGAAACCTTAGGAGGAGGGTAGGAATTACAGCCTCACAGACTGCACTCTTCTGAATGCTGCACTGTCCCTTGCCTACTGGATGATTGTATAGTGCATCATAAAAGTGTGGACTGATGACCATGTAGCTGCCTTGCATATATCCACAATCAGCACCTGAACCAGAAAGGCTGCCAGTGACACTTGTGCCCTTGTAGAATGCTTTCACTGCCAGAGAAGGGACTTTCACCAACTCACTGCACTAACAAATACATGCTGTGATGTAGGAGGAAGGATACTATGAGTTGGTAAAAGTCCCTCCTCTGAGATTGGAAGTCTGATGTAGTGGAGGGCAACAGGAATGAGATAGGGTCAGAAGCTAAAATAGGGAAAGAGCAAGTTAAAAATTACTTGGACAAGTTAGACGTCTTGGAGTCCCCAGGGCTTGATCATATGCACCCTAGGGTACTCATGGAGCTGACTGAGGATTTACCTGAGCCATTAGCTATTATCTTTGAAAATCATGGAAGATGGGTGAGGTCCTGGAGAACTGGAAAAGGGCAAATACAGTGCGCATCTACAAAAAGGAAATACGAGCAATCCAGGGAATTATAGACCAGTCAGTTTAACCTCTGTACCAGGAAAAATAATGGAACAGATAATTAAGGAGTTTATTTGTAAACATCTAGAAGAGAATAAGGTGCTTAGGGCTAGTCAGCATGGATTTGTCAAAAACAAATCATGTCAAACCAACTTGATAGCTTTCTATGATGTGGTAATGAGCCTTGTGGATAGAGGGGAAGCAGTAGATGTGGTATATCTAGACTTTAGTAAGGCATTTGAATTGGTCGCACATCACATTCTCATTAATAAACTGGGGAGGTACACACTAGATGGAGCCACTATAAGATGGGTGAAAAAGTGGTTGGATAACCGCTCCCAGAGAGTAGTTATCAACGGTTCACGTTCATGCTGGAAGGCCATAATGAGCAGGGTGCTGCAGGGATCTTTCCTGGGTCTGGTTTTGTTAAGCGTTTTTATCAATGAATTAGATGATGGCATAGACAGCAAACTTATAAAGTTTGTGGATGATACCAAGCTGGGCGGGGTTGCAAGTCCTTTGAAGGATAGGATCACAATTCAAAATGATTTGGACAAACCGGTGAAATGGTCTGAGATAAAGAGAATGAAATTCAATAAAGGTAAGTGCCAGGTACTCCACTTAGGGTTGAACCTATTGCACACATACAAAAGGGGCAATGACTGCCTAGGAAGGTATACTGCACAAAGGGATCTGGGTGTAATAGTGGATCATAAGCTAAACATGAATTAGCAGTGTAATACTGTTGCAAAAAAAGCAAACGCCATTGCAAAAAAAGCAAACGCCATTCTGGGGTGTATTAACAGGTGTATTGTGAGTAAGACATGATAAGTGATTCTTCCACTCTACTCTGCACTGATTAGGCCTCAACTTGAGTATTGTATCCAGTTTTGGGTGCCTCATTTGAAAAAGAATCAGGAGAAAGTCCAGAGATGGGCAACAAAAATGATGAGAGGTTTGGAACATTTGACCTGTATGGGAAGATTGAAAGAGCTGGGCTTGTTTAGTCTAGAAAAAGGGAGACTGAGAGGATATGATAACAGTTTTCAAATACCTAAAAGGTTGTTATGAGAAAGAAGGAGAAAAATTATGCTCTTTAATCACTCATGACAGGATAAGAACCAATGGGCTTAAATTACAGCAAGGGAGGTTCAGCCTAGACATTAGGAAAAAATTCCTAACTGTCAGGGTGATGAAACACTAGAATAAATTGCCTCGGCAGGCTGCGGAATCTCCTACATTGGAGGTTTTTAAGAGCAGGTTAGGCAAACACCTGTCAGGGATGGTTTAATGGGGGTACTTGGTCCTGCTGTGAGTGCAGGGAACTGGACTTGATTACCTGTCATGGTCCCTTCCAATTTCTGTGATTCTATGATCCAGAATGGGGTGTAAAACTCCTTTTGCTTTCATAATTAGAAAGTAGCAGGAGTAAAATCCTGCCCCCTTTAGCTCCTCAGGTACCTTCTCCACCATTCCCATATCCAGGAGGGGTCCCTGAAGAGGGACAGGTAAGTAAGTGTTCATGAGAGAGGTCCCTGAATAGGGATAGGGAAGGGAGTGGTTGAGAAATTATAGAGGAGAACTTGAGCGAATATCTGTGCTTCACTGTGTGCAGGACCCAATAATCCAATGTAACTTGGGACCATGCACAGTAAAGCCAGGATAGTCTGTTGCCCAAGGGAGGAAGTGATGAATTCATTTATAGCCTCTGGTATGTTGTCTTCGAGCGCAACCTCAAAAGTTCTTTTTAGCTCTCAAGAGTTGACACAAGTTGCCTTGGCTTTTGTTGGAAGGCCACTGATTGTTTCTCTGCCCATTATCACCCCTCCTGTGGTCAAAGTCCTGTCGTTGCTGGTATGGGTTGGGCAGGGACTGTGGCCTAAATGCCTTCTTTGGGAAGCTGGTGTGTGCAGACCCAAAGACTTCAAAATGATGAGAGGTTTGGAACATTTGACCTATGAGGGAAGATTGAAGAGCTGGGCTTGTTTAGTATAGAAAAAAGGAGACTGAGAGGATATGATAACAGTTTTCAAATACCTAAAAGGTATATGCATTTTTGAGTCTGTATGAGAGGAGAACAGCTCTGGGCTTTCAAAGGGGAGGTCCTAAATTGTTGACTGGAGCTCCTGAGGTAGTCCCGAGGTTCTCCTCATGGTGATGTCAGACACTATTGCTCATGTTACCACATCTGCAGCATCGAGGACTGATTGCAGAAGAATCCCCAAGCCCATTCTGCCCTCCTTGACCTGGCTGAAAACTCAGCCTTAGATTCCTGGTTCAGTGCCTCTGTGAATTTTTCAGGGATGCCCAGGAATTGAGTGTATCTACTAAGGATAACCTGCTGGTTTGCGATCCTCAGCTGGAGTCCTCTGATGGAATGTATCTTCCATTCAAAGAGATCCAGTTTTTTCACATCCTTAGATTTTGGAGTGGGCCCTTGCTGCCCCTGTCTCTTTCTCACCAGCAGATAACACCGCAAGCAATCCCAGAATGGGATGTGAATAAAAATGTTCATGGCCATTAGTTGGGACAAGGTATTCTCTTTCCACCGTCTTTGCCACAGGAGGGAGAGAAGCTGGAGTGTGCCATAAGGCATTAGTGGAGTCTTTTATGGTTTTAATGAGGGGCAGGGCAACCCTAGCTGGACCTTATGGAAACAAAATATGGACTGTGGGGTCTGCATCTTCCACCATGTGCTCTGCCTGCATCTCCATGTTACATACCACCCTCTGGAGCAGCTCTTGGTTGAGTCTTGATGTCTTCCAAGAAGGCTGCTGGGGTTGCCCCCACCAGTGTCTCCTCTGGGGATGAAGAGGAGGATTCCCTCAAGGGCTCTAGACTTGCCCTTCAGCTCCTATGGGACCCAGAAACCTTCCACTCTGATACCCACACCAGGCTCCTCACAGCCTCCAGGGTCAGTTTCTGACACCAAAACCTCCCCTGAATCAGATGTTGCAGTCAAGAATTCATTGCTGAGTAAGGTCTATCTATCCAGGCCCCTGGGCCTGACGGTAAGCCCAGGAAGTCCAAAGGGGCCATTGATGCAGCATTTGCCACTGAGGTGGCCACTGTGGAAATGGAGGAAGGTGGCTCTCCTTTTTGTGCCCATTACAGCCTCTACTCTTCCTCGCAGCCCCTGAACTGTCTCTATAGTCAGATGAGAATCTGCTCTGAAGGGACCAAGGAGGAGTGGTACTGGAAGGCACTCGTGATCGGTGCTGAAAACCACTTTTCACTGATATGGTGCTGGGAATTTCTGGGTATGAGCAATGCCATGTTACAGGTAATACAGCTGCAGCTGCTGAGGAAAAATACTGGGGAGCCCTTTCCATTGTTACAGTGGCTGGTGGTACCAGGGAGTGGTGATGAGAAGTTTTAGTGAGAGACCACCCTCTCTCAGCCTTCTTCTTCTTCTGCAGCACTGGTGTGTGTGATTGGTGCCAGTGAGCCTGTGTTGCTGTCTTCAGAGCTTATGGGGAGTGCCAGCGCCACGGCTCTTTTAGAGAGCCTTTGGATTGCAGTGCTTCTCTTGTAGAAGCTGGAGCACTTTGAACTGATGGCACCGTGCTGGATCCCAGGTCTCTAAATTCTGCCTTGTGAAGAGCCTCTTCCATCATAAGGGGCCTCAGCCTCTGCTCCCTTTCCTTCTGGGTTCTGGGTCAGAAGCTGCAACAGATTTTGCACCTTTCATGGAGATGGGACTCACCCAGGCACCTAAGACAGGAAGCTGCAAGTCATTCAGTGGCATAAGCTTCCTGCATGTCCCATGTCTTGAAGACAGGCATGCCTTGTCCCCGGGCCTGGGGTAAGCAATCCATGTCCCTGTAAAACGACTATCCAAGTTCCCAAGGGATAGCCCTGTTAGTCTAGTTCAGCAAAAGAAGCAAGGAGTCTTGTGGCACCTAAAGATTAACTAATTTATTTATTGCATGAGCTTTCACAGACTGACTAATGAATTATTTTACACTATAACTATTCTACTTAACTATTCTTTTAACCCGGGGTGTCAAACTCATTTGCCATGGTGTGCCAGATTTGACTTAAATGTAGTTCAAGTGAGTCGTACATACCAGAAATTGAAATCCTATGGCACTCACAGTGTTACAAAGTGCTGTGTATGCAAAACTGTGCTCTGCAATACCACTCTTTCTCTCTCTCTGTTAGGCACAGAGTGTGATCTCATGGGCTATGTCTACCCTTGAGGCTTAAGTCAACTGAAGCAACTCCCTGGCCACATTTGGAGTTCATTATGTCAACTTACGAACTTGCTTATGTCGACTTAATAACTCTCACCCTTAAAGTTGACTTTAAGGGTTAAGCCAACTTAAGTTAACAAAATGTGGCCATTAAAGTTGATTTAATAAAGTTGCCTTAAGGCAGCAGAGCCATTTAAGTTGACTTTATAAAGTCAAATTACCTGAGCCCTCTAGGGTAGACATAGCCATGGAGCGCAGTCTTGCATACCCAGCGGTCCATGATGTCATGAGACCTGACATTCTCAGGGCATTTTGGAGCACTGGATCTGCAAAAAAGAGTCTCTCTCTCTCTCTCTCTCTGTTAGGGAGAGTGTGGTCCCATGGATCACAGTCATGGAAGAAATTAATGGGATGCAGCGGGCTGCACATTTGACACCCCAGTATTAAACTACCAACATTACAACACTTAATGGGTACTTAAAGCTAACACAAAGAATACAGAGAATGGCTGGTAGCAAAGAGCAAGCTGTTGTTCTAGCGACTGTCAGAGCGGTAAGAAAGAACTGAGTTTTATACAGAGTGCTATGCAGGTGCCATTACAGGGGGCTCCTTACAGGTACTTGGGGAAAAACTTTCTGGTGATCCATGCACATGGCACATGTACACCTAACTTGGAATGAGTAGAAGCAATCACTTGAAGAACCCACTGAAGAGGAAGTAAGGGCAAGGTTGGAGCATAGGTCCAGATCAACCCTGTTAAACTCTTTATGAACACAGCTCTACACCTCACCAAGGAATATCAGAGATGCCAGAAGCGAGAATGGGGCTGTTGCCAAAGAGGCAGCCAAGCCAGTCTGTAATATTTCAGGGAAGGACTCTCTGATCTCAGGCTTTCAAATGCAGTCTTTCCCCAAAGGGGCAGAACATGCTGCTCTCAGAGGCCCAAAGGCTGGTTCCATACCTCCTGCTCTGTGCTCAGCCACTAGTACAAAGCAACCAATGACCCACATGAGCAGAGGTGGTGAAAGCATATGTTGACTTGGTGGGGGCTGGAAGGCAGAGGTGCATAATGACACCTAACCATAGCGAGCACCCTGCTGTGCATGCGAGAGAGGGCAGACAGGGAAGACGAGCATTTTGCAGGAGGTAGTGATGGGGATGCTGCCTCAGCAGCAGATTGTCAGGCAGAGGAATAGGTTGGGTGGTCTGTATAGAAAGGCAAGGGAGCTACTGAGACTCGTATGGGGGAGCAGCTGGCTCCACGGTGAGAAGAGGGAGGCAGGAGACTGACAGTGTTTGTGATGGTTGTTGGGGTGGCTGCACCTGATTTTGGTCTAGTCATGCTGGTTCTCAGCTTCTCCCACTCCTGGCACCCCAGACCCTGCACCTGAGTGTTCCCTAGGGAATCGCAGGGTACTGTGCAGTTGCCCATGGCCACTCTGCCCTGCAGTATAGGAACTGTGCTGAGGACACAGTGAAGGGAAGGGATGGGCCAGGCATAGCCAGGCTCCTGGAAACCCTGGCTGCAAAAAAGCCCCTGTGGATCACTGCAGCACACAGCACTGCACATCATCTTCTCAATGCATAATAGCCAAACAGGGCCCTTCTCTAGGTCTTGACTGCTCAGAACCTAGCCATGGGTGCTTTATGTGCCAATGTTTTGGGTCAGCTCTGTTCAACATTTACAGCTCAACAGATTGGGGGGTGACTATGAAGCTATCTGGAAAATGTGTTCTTGCCCCAGAAACATTTTGATGTTCTTTTGTCAACAAAACAAAACTTTTCAGGGTTTACCCACTAATTTTCAGTTTTGAAGTTTTCACCTGCCTGACCAAACTCTGAAACTTCCAGGACAGAAGGCTCTTTGTACGACAATTTTTGTTTAAGTCAACACTCAAATTTCCAATTAAAAAAATGTTTCCATAGAAACTGTTCAGTCATGCCAGTAATTCTCAATGAGGCCAGCTGAGCAGTTTATCCTTTGACCTGCAGCCCCTCTCCGGCAGGCCTTCCTTTTAAGTAACATATTGATATCCCCACCTGTTCAAAAATCAGGTTACTCATCTCATGTTTTTCTGCATAAGGGCTAGAAACTCTCATTTGTCTGTGTTTTTAGTGGACATGGAGTTTTACTGATAATCAGAAGAGCAAAATCACAAGATTCAGGATAAATCAGGAGCAGTGGCCACACTGCAGACACTTGCTTTGAACTTCTGGGCAAGTATACCCACACACCTGGATGTGGTTGCACATTTCCTCTGTGAAGCAGGCAGCCTGCGGGGTAGTTTGTCTTTCAGTGCACAGAATCTGCACATACTCTGCAGTGGTTCTGAGCTGACTTATGTATGTTTTTGATAAAAAGTGACAGTCATTTGAGCTGTGTCTGTTTTCCAGTCAATCAAGTGCTGGTTCAAATCAAACAGCAAGGAAAAGGACATTTAATTCTTTCATCTCCATACCAGGAACTGCCCCTTGCCTTTACTTCTTGCTTCATCTGGACATACTTAACCACACATCTGGCACAGCACTTTGGTCACTCAGTTACTTCTTCTAGGACACAGCAGAATTGGGCTCACTTAAGTGTGTAACAACTAGCCAAAAAGCTAGTGCCCTGGGGGACTGAAGCGCCTGTTCTCCCACCCCACCCAACCAGCTACTCTGCAGGCTGGTGCAGTGGGGACACTGCACTATGGGGCACCAGGCAACCCAAAGCTGAACAGTCCATGCACGCCTTGGATGGCAAGTGTGGCAAGCGATGCCTGCTCCTTCTGTCTTCACCCCCTCACATGTGACATGTCCCACACAGAACATGTGCACAGGAAAATGTGTCACTTGGCTTCAGCTAGAATGGAAATAAATTCTATCCTCTCCTGCTCTGTAACCACGGGATCAGTCACATATGGCTTGTTTCAAATAACAGAATCAATATTACCATGCATGATATTCTGTGGTCATGGTTGTTTTAGCAACAGAACCTTCCATTAAAGCACCCCCTTGCCATTTCAAGGTGATTGTATTTTTTCCAAAGCTCTAAGCAATTTTAAATGACTGCAGAATAAAATTTAATGACTCTCTGTGTACTAGGAGCATTAAACTACGTATGAGGTAGTTACACTTTTCTCTGTTCTTAGCAGATTTCTGCTAATAAAGCATTTGCTATCAAAAAAAAAAACCTTTCCTCTTGGTGTGATTGCATAAGAAATACTTGTTTTACTTAGTTTTCTCACCGGGTCACAGGTGATATGTTACTCCTTCTTTGATGCATATTTTTATTGTTAATCCACCTTTCTCACAACGATTATAAAAGGAGAACTCCCTTTTTTACATATTAAACGTGACCTGTAGTTTACTGCAAAGGGTCTATGCTGTCTTCCATAAAGCATGATAAATCCACTACAAATTGGGAGAAATCTGCGCTGTAGCACTTTCTGGAGCAGCGTCCATACTGGGGAAGGGGGACCACACAGTATCCATTACATCATCATTCCCTTTGGACTGCCAGTTATTAAAAAGGTTCACATTTAATGGAGCTGTTCTGACAATGTTTTCACATAGGATCTCATTCAGCACCCATTGAAGGCAATTGAAAAATGCCTACTGACTTCAATGGGCTTTGAATCAGATCTTATCAGAGACCTCATGTCAAAGAGTGTCAAGATTTTTTTCCACCAGCAAGTTTGCAGTTGTAGATTTTCAAGTGAACTGAAAGGACCTGGGAAAAAGGGAAAGAAGAGCACTGTTCAGCAGACAGTGCTGGTTCCAGGGAGATGGGCCAGGGTAGCCCCAAGGCCAGGTCTGCAAGGGGCTACCAGGTAGTAATAGGTACAGAGACAGGCAGATGATAAAAGCAATGTCTGTTTGCCCAGGCATCAAATTCTGTTACATATACTAGGAGGCTACCACACCATCTATCTTTGGACATTAGTGAGGCAGTAGGTGTACTTAGAAGAGAGCTTTAGTAATAAAACTTGGTTGCATTTGCTGTTCTGCAGCAGGTAGGTTTCTGCCCTTGTTGAGGACCTTCCTTTACCTTTGCAAAGAACTAGTCCACCTGTAGAAGATGTGGCACTGTGCACTTCCCCTAGTTTGGAGGCAAACAACACAGCTTGGGGTTAATGGCAGTCAGGAGAGCCAAAAGATAGACAATGTATTGGCAAAAAGGATGAGTAGGTATAGGAGGAGGGGTTAGGTAAGTGGAGTCCTCCTGTGAGTGACCCATGAAATGAGGCCATATTGCTCCACAAGCATGGTTTGTATTCATAGGGGGACAGATTCAGTATTGTCTGGGGGCAGAGGGGTGTGGGGGAGCCTGCCACTGACCAGTGACTCTGCAAACAAGCCACCAAGGCCAAAGGCAGTGTGTTGAAGGAATGGGCCACTGATGATGCCCTCTGCATTAGAGCTCTGTGCGCAAATATGTGGATCCACCTCTGATCCACATCTGCAAGAAATGGTCTGCGGATTTTCGTATAATGAAGATATCTGCGGATTTGCAGGGCTCTACCCATTGGGAGTTGTGGTGATGCAGCAGCTCAGCACAGCAGATGTGGCTCCAGTGGAGGAACGAGCTTTATTACAAGCCTGAAAGAGACACCGCAAAATCC
This sequence comes from Podocnemis expansa, assembly GCA_007922195.1. Classification (NCBI taxonomy): domain Eukaryota; kingdom Metazoa; phylum Chordata; order Testudines; family Podocnemididae; genus Podocnemis; species Podocnemis expansa. Next base: position 22,820,036 of record ML682016.1, read on the forward strand.
TATAACCATGAGGCAGCAAGCACACAGTTGCAGTTGGGTTCAGGGCCCACTAATGTCAATGGAAAGGCTCCTATCTGGGCACCTGGGTATAAACTCATAAGGTGTACCTTCCCTCATCCATTGCCAGCCACTCCCAAACCTGTACTGGGTGTGTCAGTGCACAGTTAGGACACTTGGCCAGGCCAGAACAGACTTTCCTAACCAAAGTCTCTTTATTTGGTCAAAGCCTGTCTGAGGAGCCATGTCCACTAGCTTTTTGCAATGGTATGTGACAGCAGGCAGTGCTGCTGAAACCCTCCACAAACCAACGATAATAATTGGCCACACCTACGAATGAGCCAGTTAACAAGAGACTCCTTTCTCAAGGGATCTCGGCAAATCTGGCTCCTCAAGCAACTTTGCCTCCCTCTAACTTGCACTTTGACTGTTAGATCTGCTCTGCTAAATCTCTTCAGCACGGTTCCCATGTGATCCTTATTCTTTGTTGTTAAAAACACCTATGTTTGACTCCCCTCTCAGACCTCTTCCAACTTCTGGAAGGAAGCACTGCAGAATCAGGGCCCTTGTGTTCAGGTGTCTCTAATTCTCACATCAATGACTTCTGCTAGGCTAAGGATGCATGCAACACATGGTGGGGTTATGTAAACCCTGTTCCCAGTCTGTGCACTCCTAAGCAGATCCTGGCACTACAGATCTCATCAGTGCTCTTACTTCCAACTTGCAAGAGTAAAAGCATGAAGACAAGAGACTGGAAGAATACAGCCAAAAATCCACAAAGCCAACGTAACTGAGACTGCAGACAGAATGCCCTTTGAAAGCAGGGTAAGCAGAAGCCCTGAAATTATCAGGAGCATCAATATTAGGAGCTTTGTCCTACATATGCTTACCTACCTTCCCCCTCACCAAGAAAAGAAAGGGTCCCGACTTTTTCACACTGGCTAGCTGGTATTTGGAAAGGAAATTTGCATTTAATTATCAAACCTCTGTACCAGCAAACAAAATATGCATCTCAGCAATGCACAGAGTAATTGTGATGGGCTCATTTTCAATGTCCAAGGGAGAGAGATTAAAACATTTCCACATTCAGATAAATATCTTGGTGGGTCAGAGGTTCGAATCAGAGCTCTGTGTTTTGTGTTAATATTCACTCATGAATTACTGTCTTAGGGAGATGAATAATAGAAGCTATTTCATCTCTCTGACAGTGTTAAACGTAATAAATAGGCCTGCTAACACCTAGCATCCTTCTCCATGAATTCTGACCACAAACCGATCTCTTTGTGGGTAATGGAAATGTCAACGTGATTCATGCCTTCACCTTCTGCTTCCCACCCAATAATCTTCAAACAGATAGAAAAGCCATCCAAAAATTGCTCCTCTTCCCCCTGTGAATATAGCTGTTTGCAACAGGCGAGTGAAAGAGCTCACTGGCGGGTCTAGTCATTATTGGAATTTGGAATTTAATTTTTGCCCCTTTTGGGGGCTTAGATTTGTTTCCTCTTTTGTTATTAATTTTTCACGGTCCTGCAGGCCCAGCCCAATAGCACAGGCCTAGCCAGCGGCAGAACAGGCCACAACCCTCAAGTCATTCCTCCACCTTTGCAAATCTCCTTTGGCAGCCACCAGGATTCAACAGACCTTTGCATATAACCACTTGACTATCATGAATACGTCCCATCAATGTAGTCCCACCATCTGACCCCCTTTACCCACACTAAATATCATCTTACCTTGTAAGGAAAGCTAGATTTAAAATGAGTTAGTACACTGTGTCAGCTCAGGTTTGGCATCACTTCCTCAGAAGTCATGCTTTCTATCTCAGCCCAAACCCACCATACAGATTTTACCAGGCAGACACAAGTCTAATCAATAGTGATCTATGTAGAGTGAATTTTCCATATCAGTTCAATGCACCTCTGCCCGGCCTCCCCACCAAATCTCAGTTTGAAACATTTTAGGCAACAGAGTTATTCTCTCTTAGCAACATCGTCCTTTGGTTTGTGTGCCACTTCGCCTTCAAAAAGCGATCATGTTTCTACAACCATTTCAGAACCAATTTGAAGTGTTCTGGGATGAGCCATGTTCTTCCATTTCTCTCACAGTTAGCAATATATCTTCCAAAGAACACAGGCTGTCCCTACCCATTGGAGCAATGACAGAACTCAAGCTATACTATATGGTAAATGGACAGGCCTTTTGCGCTTGCTCATCGTTCTTTAAGAAAACAAAAATCCTACTTCACAGCCAGCTGCTAATGTACCTGGGACAGCTCAGATTGTTTAACCATCCCCTCCTGCCAGTTCACCAATAAGTCTCAAGTATATGGAATTAGGTACCAATACTGAGTCCAACCAGGTCTCTGTGTTGATTTCACGCCACACAGAATCTCCAACATTTCTGGTCACACACAAATTCACAGCACTGAAACCCACCAGTGAATTATTCTACAATTCTACAATTACTTCCCAAAAACAAAGGCATGGGGCAGGGCTTAGAAATGTAGCACAGACATCTGCAACTCACAGTACATTACCATTCCTAAAGCGATTTGTGAACTAAACAATCTGGGATTTTTTAACAAACAGCATGGAATGCCTATTCCTGCCTAATGCCACGTGTGTAATGCTGTTTGTCTCTCTCTCATTCATACACACACAGTGAGATCTCCCATCCAATCTGGGTTTGAAGGGGAGATGACTCTGTGTGTGGGGAGGGGCAGAAGGACCCCCCCTCCCCCAGCCTGTCCACCAACCCAACAATTTTTACTGTTGCTGAAGGGAGCCTTTCAAATTAAGTTTGTAAGCAACACTCATGTGCACTGGAGCTGATTTTCCCAACCATCCCTGTCATCAGGAGCATTGCTGCCTGGGGAAAGACCCGGGGCACAGGCACGGACCCCACCTCCCGTGGCCCAGATTCTCCACCAGGGCCTGATCTGGCCTCGGGCTCCCATCACCTCCTGCCTCGCCCTGGATCCCTGGCCAGGGCTGGGGAAGGGGTGGGAGAGACTGGCACTGCCTGGCAGGGAACCGGGCTGGGAGCTGCAGGCACTGCCACGGCCAGGAGAGGCAGGCGCTGCAGCTGGCAGCCGTGCCCCAGATCTCCGGCCTGGGGCGGGGCTGGGAGATGCAGGGGCTCACCCAGACACTCAGGGCACTGCCGCTGTGACTCGGGGCACATGCCCTGTGTGCCAGGCGCCAGCGAGGCCCCTGCCTGTCATACTCCTGGCCATGATAAACCATGCTGACACAAAGCATCAGTGCTCCCTGTCTTCCCAACCTCTCTGAATGCATCACTCTTTCTAGGCCAAACCTCCCTGGGTTGGCCAGGGCAGCAGGACGTGTGCCACCTGCTGCTTTAGGAAACACCCTGAGGCTCACTACCAGAGTGAACTTCTGGAACAGACTTTCAAGGGGAGCAGTGAAGGCAAAATAAGCTTGTTAAGTTTATGGTGGGGATGATATGATGAGGCTGACCACAATGGAACACAGCCGATCTGTGACTGCACGTGGCATATAGCCCCAAAGTAGTTGATGATGGAACACTGGATGGGGAGGGCTCTGAATTGCTCCAGCGTAGGCTTGTCCATCATGTGGCCTGGGGGCCAGAATCTGGCCCACCAAGTGCTGCGACAAGAGCCTGGGAGCTGGGGCTGGCTGGGGATATCTGGAATACTCCATATTGCTACATCAAGTGTGTGGGCAGACATTGATAATTTCTGGAAGCAAAAGCAATGCCAAATATCACACTAATCATTATTTTATTTAAGTTTTATTAATAAAGATCAATTTGTTTGTCTTAACTATCAAAACTTTTGTCACCAGCATGCTGACTGAGAAAAGAATTGCAATGTGGCTCCTCACCCAAAAAGGTTGGACATCCCTGCTCCAGAGGATTTCTTCCCAGGTGTGTGGCTGTTGGGTCTTGCTGAAATACTCAGAGTCCAACTAATCTCCATATTTGGGGTCAGAGTGAAATTTGCCCCCGGATCAAATTGGCAGAGACCCACAACACTTGCAGGTCCCAACTAGTGTTAAGTATAGATTGCCAGTAACTTGAAGTCTTTAAATCATGATCTGAGGCCTTCAATAATGCAGCCAGTGGTTAGGGGTCTATTGCAGTTGGGGGTAGGTGAGGTTCTGTGGCCTGCAATGTGCAGGCAGTCAGACCGGGTGATCATGATGGTCCCTTGCAGTCAGAGTCTATAAGGAGTTAGTGGCAATCGTTCCTCTTTAAGACTAACAGATTTATTTTTTGCATGAGCTTTCGTGGGAGAAGATCCCACTTCCTCAGATGCTTTGAAGATGGGTGAACTTACAGAAAGGCTTTCTAAGTTCACCCATCTTCGAAGCATCTGAGGAAGTGGCATCTTCTCCCACGAAAGCTCATGCAAAAAATAAATCTGTTAAAGTGCCACACAACTGCTTGTTGTTTTTTTACTCGACTAGACTAACACGGCTATCCCTTTGGAAATCGTTCCTCTGCCATCCCCATCTACAAAGAGACCATTCTCAGGCTGTACCTCCTTCATTAACTACCACTGACAATCACAAAGCAGCTTCTCCCATCCCCTACCTCTTCAGTTCTCTCATCCCAGGCAGTCTACTTTTCTCAGGTGCCTGAAACTAGGCCTTTCCTTGCTCTGTTTCACCTCCACAGCTACATTAACTCAAGAATACTTGAAAATTTCTGAAAATCCAGGGTGCAATCTGCAGCAAGCCCCATCTGAAAATCTAATGGTGCTGCAGAGCTGCCATCCAGCATTGTGCAGCACCCCCACAGGTCTTGGGAACAAGAAGTTGTGCACTGGCTTCCCAGACACTCCAGGGGGGAATCTCTAAATCCAGAGCAACCAACAAGAGAATTCCACTCAGCGTCCTTTCATACCAGCTGCTTATAACATGGCCAACGGGGTTTAAACTGGCCTGTTGGATCTAGACCAGGGGTGTCATACATAAGGCCCCGTGAGCAGGGGCGTCGCTGGGGCAGGGAAAGACCCAGCCCCGGAGGGCAGGACCCGCCCCCAGCTAAAAGGCCACACCCCTGGCCCAGGAGGGGGGGAGGCCGCGCGGCCAGAACTGGCCGCAGCCCTGGATCCCCGGCCAGGGATGGGGCTGCCGCGGCCGCAGCCAGGCCCCGGATCCCCGGCCTGGCTGCCGGTGGCTGTGGCGACCCTGTCCCCGGCCAGGGATCCAGGACCCGGCTGGCAGCCCACAGTTGCAGCGGCCCCGTCCCCAGCCGGGGATCCAGGGCTGCGGCCGCGGGCCTGGCCTCCAGTGGCCGCTTCCAGCCACGCCGGACCAGGCTAGGCTGAGCCGCACCACACCGCAGCATGGCCTAGCTGGCGGCGGCGGCGTAGCCACCCCCTGGCCCTATTCTGGGCCAGGGGGCGGGGCCTGCTGGGCGGCCAGATAGGCCCCGGATCCCTGGTCGGAGGCGCGGCCGCTGTGGCCGCGGACCGCCAGGGATCGGGCCCCAGATCCCCAGCCCGATTGGGCCGGAGAACCGGGGCACTGGCGTTGGGACCTGGGGCACGTGCCCTGGGTGCCCAACGCTAGCGACGCCACTGCCCGTGGGCTGGATTCGGCCCGCCAAAGGCACTAATCCAGCCCACAGATCTGCTTCCGGGACTGTGCCTGGTGTTCTCTATAGCAAAGAATGACAGCAAAGACAGGCTGCTGCTGGGAGAGCAGGGGTAGACTTGCTTTTAGCTTACCCACATGATTCGAGTCACAGCACAGGGGAACAAAGGAAGCACTCCAGCCAGTGCCGGTTCAGCTCTGCCAACCAATCAGAGTCTCAGTCACAGCAGGCTGGGCTGGGCTCCTGAAGAGCTACAGCACTAGCCCACCACCCTGCAACTGTTCACTGTCAGTTGGCATGCTAATCTGATTGACAGCACATTGCATGAATCACAACTAAGAAAGGAAAAAGTAGCAGGGGATCACGTGGGAATGAGCCAACCAAAGACCAGCATGCTGCATGACTGACAGTGAGAGAGCGGGGGGGAGGGGGTAGGCAGGAGTCAAGCCTGCCTGTGTCTGTGACAGACATTCCCTACTGCCAAGGGGAAGGGGAGTCCGGGAGCTGCCCAGCAGGAGAGGATCTGGGAGCCAGAGTGGTGAAGGGGAGCCCACAGGACAGGGAAAAGGGAACGAGTCTGAGCCTGTGGGATAGAGCAGGGGAACGGGGAGCCCATGCCACTCTGAATGTGGCAGGAGAAAGGGTTGGGGAGTCTGTGCAAACACATGGCCCTCGTCAGGTGTCCTGTCCTCCAGTGTGGCCCCCCACACAGAATGAGTTTGACAACCCTCATCTAAACACTGATTGGAGGGGCAGCTGGCTATTTTTGTAGACTCATCTCCCTTTTGGGTTTCTGTCTGGGTAAACAGGAGGCAGCCTCATTGCTACTGAATTCACACTCACTCCTACAACTTATCCAGTCCAGCCTAGCCCACTTTACAAAGTGGCCAGGAGCTCCCTTTTCCAGATGTTTTCTGTTTTAATCAGCACAGTCCCTTAGAAGGACTCTCCTTACCTCCCTTTCCCACTCCTCATAGGCTATGTCTACATTAGGAAAAGTTAGTCTGAATTTGTTAATTTGAACTAATAAGTTCAAGTGTAGTTCAAACTAACCTTGAACTTATTAGTTGGAATTAACAACATGGACTAATTCAAACTAATGTTAGTTCGAATTAGTCCACTTTGTTAATTCGAACCAACTGCCCATAGTTTGAACTAGTAAGTTCGAACAAAGGGTTGGTCCTAGTCTTCACTATCCTTAGTTCAAGCTAACGATCGAAGTAAGGGTTTCGTTCGAACTAACCAGCAGGTTTTACTAGTTCGAACTAAGCGTTCATTAGTTTGAATTAAGGAATTTCTTAGTGTGAACTAATGAAAGCCTAGTGTAGACAGGTAATAAGTTAGTTTGAATTAAGTCCCCTTAATTCAAACTGACTTTCAAGTGTAGATATACCCCTACTGTTTTACTAGCAGCAGAGGTGCTGGCTTTTTCAACTGTAAAGCTGTTCTGCAAACTGGTAGTCTCTGGGTGTTTTAAGTGCACTGCTTTCAAAGGCCAGAAAGCAGTGCACTTAAAGACTTCTACTGGTGTAATCATGTCACTCAGGGGTGTGAAAAATCCACACGCTAGTGATAGTTATACCTACCTAAGCCCCAGTGTATGCTGCACTAGGTCTTTCTCCCATTGCCATAGCTACCGCCTTTTGCGGAGGTGGATAGGAGAAGCTCTTCGGACAGCATAATGGCATCTTCACTAAAGCGCTGCAGCAGTGGTGCTGTAGCAAGGCTCTGTCTGGACCAGGTGCTGGGGAAGAGATTTAGATCCTCAAGGGGAAGGAGCTGCAGTTTTGGCTTCTCTTTTCCATTAATTCACAGGCCAACACAGCAGGAAAGAAGCTGTAACTTGCAGGTGTTGCCTGCTCTGCATACGTTTCAACCCACTGCCTCCTGGAGCTGGATGGCTGAAACTGAGGCTGTTAGACAAGAGAGGGAAACTGATCGTTTCCCAGCAAGATTTAGTGGCCAGTCAGACAGGATATTATTCCAGATGGGCCCTCTGTCCTCATCATTCAGCTTTTCCCAGAAGCTGGGAGATTCACTCTGTAATTGCTTTTTGAGTCCACATTTTATTCTCACCTGACAGAAATGCATTAGGGTGACACAAGCTGTGTGATAAAGGGATGTTTGTGTCTCACGTGGGCTGTAAGTCATTTCTCAGCACAAACAACCAAAGAAATGGACTGTGGAGACTGAGCCAAGAGCTACAATGCCCTTCGCCTCTGAATACCAGTGCCCGACCATCTTAGGAAAGTCATAAACATTTCTGACATCCCAACTGGCACCACCACTTCCTGTCCTCTCTGTATTATACAGCAGAACCCTGATTTACAGGAGTGGCCTTTATTTTTTCAGTACTTCTTATCTTATTATGCCCACCATTAGCTGTGGGTCTGCATGGCATCATCTAGGAACCTAACTAGACCCTGGTCTATGCTTGAGGGGTTTTCAACGGCAGTCAACCACACAAGGAACATAAAATTCTTCGCATAACTAGTGGTGACTTTGTAAGCTACCAGTACATATCCAGGAAAAGCCGACTGAAAGTCTCTTGCAGTCGGCTTTCCCCAATGCCCCTGGCCTCCGGGACTTCCAAGGCCAACTTCCGAGAGCAGCGTGGCAAGTTCAGACTCACTGCGAACCACTTCCGGAATGCTGAGCTGACGGCAGTGAATTTGCTGCTGTCAGTTGTGGCTGCAGAATTAGACACTGGCTTTTGAGGCCATGCGGAAAGTGGTTCTCCCTTGTATGTGATGTCATTTCTCACTGCAGCCGCCCTGCCCTCACATCCCTCCAGATTGCTCTGCAGTAAATGACAGTAAGGATGTGATAGCTCATGGTTCTGTAAAATGCTCTTGTAACCAAATGCCTGTACTCACAGCTGATATGCTATAGTAAAACATATTTTGTACAAAATATGCTCCAAGGCCTTCCCTGATTCATGTTATCATGACCCACAGGCCTTGAAACCAGGTCCACAGGAGCGGCCATGCTTCAGTCCTCCACCTGGCAACCTGTTGACAACTGCTGATCCACGACCAATGAAGTCCAGCCCTAGTTTGAGGAGCTATACCTGATGTCCCATTAGCAAAATCCCAGAGTAGCCGATTGGCCTACTGGCCCTCCATAAGCAAGAAACAAGAACTGGAAGCTGCCTGAATAACTGAAGTCCACACTGCATCTGCTCCCACTTGACTTTCTGGCATCCTGACCTGGTTTGTCTCCTGCCTCTGACCTCCAGGTATCCTGACCTGGCTTGACTCTGATTACTGACTAGTGGTTCTGCTCTCCAGTTTGCCTCCTACTTCAGATCTCCCAGTATCCTGACTCTGGACTCCAGCTCTGACCACTGGGTCTGGCTGTTCCTGACCCAGCCTTGACATGCACCCTATAATGGGAGAGGAAGTGAAGAGGGGAGCAGGAGCAGCAGCAGCAGGCAGAAAGCCTGCTATATTGACTTGACATCATGTAGGATTTCCCCTTCACTATTGCTATCTTTGTCTCATTATAGAAACTTTCTGGCTACCCTACACAGCCTGTGTCAGAAATTCCAATGCCATTAAAATACCACGAGCGCTCTCCTGTCTATTACCTAATGTATTTGAAATTCTGCTGACTGGTGAATTGGTTTTGTTTAAGAAAGAAATTGAAAATGTAAGCTACTAAGCCAGTCACAGGACACTGGATCAGACACCACTGTAATGAAGGCTAGCTAGCTCTTCAAAAATCAAAAGACAATTGTGTATCTGACTTGGCTTGAGTTATGGTCTGTCACAGATTCTGTTTTTTCTTTATTCTCTGCCCTTGCCAATGTCATGCTGTGATAAACAAACTAGCATTTACAATCCAGATTCAATTCATTCCCCCTACCAGGCTAAAGGTGAAGAACCCAGTTGTGATGGTTTGCTTAATGGCCTGGAAATTGAATTGGTGGATAAGCCTAAAATTTAACCCTTTACAGTAGTGCATAGGCAAGAATTCACATTTTTGCATCATACTTTTGGCAGTGTTAAATGATATGCAGCTGCTGCCTGTGAATGAATTACTCTTCCTGAAATAGGACCTGAGCTTGACTAAAGGAACTTTTCTTGATTACAAGTTTATTTCTCCTCTCTGCCTGCTGTGAGCCCTGGGGTGAGAAGGGCATTTGCAAATAAGTGTTTGTGGAAAAAATTAAATCAAAAGAGCTCACATTTTGCTCTTCTAATAACTGGAAGGGAAAAGCACAACTAGTATCTGAAGCAGAGAGTATGAGAGTATAGGGATAAAAGAGATCCTTTGCTAGTAGTGGTTCATAATAAAGTCATTGCATCCAGGCTAATCCCTCAGATTAGGGATACAGAAACTCATGTCTGCTCCCATCCCAAAGATATTAATGAAGTATTTTCTACATTTTTCATTGTACTGTACAAGGTAGTGCAGGCACACACCCAGGATTTCATTCAGTATTCTCTTGTCTTGGGGACCCTCCATCACTCACCATGAAGGCATCTGAAGGCCTACAAACCCCTTTTTTGGATAGTGAGAATGAAGATATTATTTATTCATTGCACATAGCAGGTCTAGATTAAACAGCCTAGGGCCCTTGGCTGCCCCCACCACCTGAGCCCTGTCCACCCAGCATGGAGGACTGTCACTGTGGGGTTGTCCATGGGTCTCTGGTGGGGCTTCCACCCCAGCCCACTCCAACCAGTCTGGCTGTGGGGCCTGCTGGTGCACACCACAGCCCTTGTTGCAGCCCCCTGGTGCCGTGGGCCCTGGAAGGCTGCACTGGAGACACGGAGGCTGCACAGAGAGCCAGCCAGCCAGCCAGCCCGCCCCACCCCTGGGCTGAGTGAACAGGGCTGGCCAGCCCCACTCTGCCTCAGGGGCAGACCAGCTCACCCCGTGGCGGGACAGGCAATGTTCCCTCTACATTTTCGTAGGCTGTGTGCACAAAAAATTTCTGTGTGTGCACAAATATTAGCACTGTTGAATATTTTGTGTGCTTTTTATTTTGTCGTGTGCACAGGTTTCACAACCTGTGTGAACATGCACATGAGCACAGCTTAGAGGGAACAGTGGGGCTGGAAGCACAGAGCCTGGCCTCAGGCTTCCCCCCTGCTCTGAGAGTGGCAAAGGGGAGCCAGACAGGGGCTGAAGGGGCAGGAGCCTGGGGCCCCCTTTTTGGCCAGGGTCCAGGGCTTTAGTCCCTCAAGCTTCTGCTATAATCCAGCCCTGCACAGGAGACTGACAGTCTCACAACATTTTAAAAGTCCTTTGAAAAACCCATAGCACAGTAAAACTGTTATTGTTTTTGTAGGTGCAGCCTCAGAACCTCAAAGATCAGGGCCCTATAGTTCCAGGGGCTATACAGATAAACAACAAGGAGAGCCCTGTTGGACCAACAAATTTAGCCTAATTGTGACTTTTATAGTTACAGAGTTACACTAATATAATCAAGGAATGTATTATAATCATGCCTTGTAAGCTGTTATTCCTTCTTTTCTGTTAATTGTGTGCTTGCCATGGTACTAAGCTGAGCTCTACCAAACCCTGAACCTTGTTTAAAATTGTTAACATTGGACAGTGACAGGCTCATGTTAACCCCTTTGACTTATTGGGGCCATATAATCCATCCAAATACGTTTTGGGCCTCCCTGGCCCTACAGGCTTAATATATACTCAGTATTTCATATCACAGGGTCCAATTATCACAGGTGCTCCTCCTCCTGGTCACTCTGGGAATCAGCTTTTTCCAGGGCCAAGGCTCCCTTCTGCTCCCTGCAGCACACTCTGCTGCCTCTACCTCTCTCTGCAACACATAGCACTCCCTCCTTATAACTGGGCACTCTGTATTTCCCCCTTCCTGAGTGTCAAGTCTTTCCTTTCAGTAACCTCTGACACTTCTCATTCACTGCCTCTGTGGTGCCTCTTCTCCACTGGCTGGCAGGGCAGCACAGGCCTACCCTCCACACCAAGTTTCAGCTCAGAGGTCTCTCTAATCAGCAACTGAGCTCTGTTTCCTCTTGGATCTTCTTCCTTTTCCCTAAGCCCTTCCTTGGGTCTCTCCCTACCTTTTCTGGGGATAACTCTCCAGGGATTAACTATGGGCTACCTGCTGCTACAGCCCCACACATAACTCCATTCTCCTGGGGACTGACTGCAGATTACTCCCTTGTAGTCCCTTTCTGCTATCAGCTGCCTGGCATTATATAGGCCCTTCCTGTTCTGGCACAAGTGAGTTTCATCTAATTAGACCTTTCTTCTCAGACTCAACTTTCCAAGCTCATAGCCTGATAAGTTAAGTGATCCTCCATTAACTTGGTGCCCATAACCCTTTAGGGCCAGTGTGGGGTGAAAACCCTATCACACTTGTATCTTGGCAAGCTAGCAACCAAATTTGGCTTAAATTCCTTAAATGTGGTTGAGCTTATTTGGAATAAGCATGAAAAATAAACCATTAGCATTTTTACTTTTAATAGTAAAATGCAGTTAAAAATTGTTTTAAAGTTATTGTTATTCAACTTTTCAGATTTTTTTTTTTTTTTTTTTTTTTACTGTAAAGATTGTCATTTCAGTAATTTCTAGAAACTGTAATGCTTTAATGTAAAGGCATTTTTAAGAAAAAAGTAAAAGTGGTAAAAATAAAGTGGTTTTTTTTTTTCAGTTGCTAAAGCAGATTTTTACTAAAATAACATCCTATGCCCACCCTTGTTAAAAAAAGGCCAGCTTAATTCAGGGCTACTAATACCTGGGTGGTAAATTAAATCCCAAATCACCAGAACCAAATGTTGTTGCAACACCAAAACTTTTTTTTGGTAATTGTTTGATTTGCAATTCCTTCCTTGCTGTTTTGTTGTTGCTGTTGCAATGTGGAGTTGTTGTTTTTGCTATAAATGATTTTTGTCGTTCTGTACATGAGAGACAGCACTATGCCAAAGATCCTATAACAGGCTAAATTGGCACAAACCCACAATGGCCCTGTTGTTTTCACAAAAGTCTGTGATGAAACAGGTGGTCAGGATATGTCATAGATTAAAAATGCCGACATTTTCATGTTGCAGTTTATGTGTAACATTTTCTCAGGGTGTGTTAATGTGCAATTTTAACTCTGTTAAGTAGTGACTTTTTTTTTTTTTGCCTTTTTAACCCATTCTAGGCAGACAGCAAAAGAAGAGTGTTTTGTTTTTAACATCTTATGTATATATAACAGTAGCAGTTTGGGGTTTGTTTTAGCTACAAACAAAAGAAATTGTGCTTTACTGTGCTATTATCTATAAGGTTTACTTGTAATTTTTTAAACATCTAATCAAATAAAACTTGCAAATCTCCCATTTGGGAATAAAAAATTTGCAACCCTAAAAATATAGCCAACTACCTTTTTCTTTTCCTTTTAATGCTTAAAATAAATAAGATTTTGGAGGTTTTATAACTGTAATGTTATGAACTTATGGCTGATCTTTTATGGAACTGGTTCCTAAAAGGGAGCCATTCTGTTTTAATAGCTGGGATGACATTTTCCTGCATAGTAAGATCAACTATCAAAAATAAGTGAAAGTTTGTAAACGGTCACAATAATGTACAACAATACATGTTGATGGGAAGGGGTGCAAAAGGGAAGCAAACAGGCTGAATTAGTAGATACAAAAAGACATCCTGATATAACTCAAATAACACAGGACCAAAGCTGGTGTGTAGGAAATTAGGTCTAATTGGTGACCCAAACAACGAGGGGATAGGCTATTTCATCCACCCCCTTTGGGGGTCCAAAGATGAAAAAGAGGGTTTTGGGGCGGGGTGGGTGGGGAGAAGCTGTTTAGCTCCTTTAGTGAGCTTTGCCTTATCATAGCCGCCAATATCACCATCTCCTGGGACTCTGGCTATACTGTGACATCACAGGGCTGCTGTGGTCCCAATTCAGAGAGATGTCCTGATCAGACCAGGCTAAAGAGAAGGACCCAGATGACATGCACCAGCTTTGGCAGACTCCCAAGCCCAAATTACAATGAAAGACTTTATTATCCCAGAACCCCCCCCGGCATCTTTTTCCATCCCCAACTTATTTCTTCTGTTTCCTATCCCTCTTCTTTTGCCTTCTATTGGTAAGACTCTGGTTTTGCAACCAAGACTGTATTTTGTAACACAGCTGTAAGCCTGTGACGAAAGGCAGCTAAAAGCAATGACCTAAACAGCCTGACATTTGTATAAGTTTGCCAGGCCTTAGTGGCTGAACAGACCATGACCTGTGCCTGTTTCTCCAGCAGCAAGGCTCTGAGTGAGAGTCTACATCACAGACAGAAGCTGCATATTCTGTCTTTGCTGTTTTCTGTCCACTCTTATGTGCATTTGTCTTCCAGGAAATGGTATTGGACAACAGCTGCAACAACAGTTCTAACTTCTAGCCCACCTAAATTAACTTTTTCCTTGGTTTCCCAGGAAAGGGGAGCACTTACTATCTAAGAGACTAGCAAACAAGCATTTGTTTTCTTTTAAAGACTTTCCAGTTAGAGGGAAAGGGTCCTGACATGGTGAAAATTAAAGTCTTAGTACTTTACATTTCAAATGCTTTTTTCCTTCTTTTCTGTATGTTTATTAAAAGGCTAAAAGAATTATTTAATGGTGTGTTTGCCACAGTACTAAGCAGGCTGAGGTCTCTGTATATAGAACCTTCCTTAACACTGTTTAATGTTGGAAAGTGACAGGCTTGTTACCACATTTGGGCTCATATATGGAACAACCTACCACACGTCACAGTGGATTCTCCATTACTGACAATTTTAAACTCACAATTGGATGTTTTTCTAAAAGACTTGCTCTAGGAATTATTTTGGGACAGTTCTCTGGTGTGCTTTGCAGGATGTCAGATGAGTGATCTCTTCTGGCCTTGGAATCTATGAATGCCATCTAAGAGTAGTTCTACACTGGCCTGCCCTTTCTGGCAGCAGTCAAACGGAGCTACACAAGTCACTTAAAATCACGTGTGTATTCAGTCTCCCTACTCACAGCGCATCCACTGTGCTGAGTTGAAGGGAGGGTCCTCCCTTTGACTCAGCACTAGCCCAATTACCAGCGATCCACTGAGCTGATCAGAAAGTTTGAACTTACAGTGGCAAATTTGAAGACAAACCCCGAATAAATGCATCATGAGGTTCACAATCTATGTTAGACAGCATGCAATCAAACAGACACACAGCTGGGGTAGGTAGAGGAGATAAGATAATAATAGTGTAAACAAAGAGCAACAGAGAACCCAAAGTCCAGCTTACCCTTGGCCTGTCCAGTAACTGATGGGAGGGCCCTTTAAGCATCATGGGAAAGGTAGGTTTCAAAGACATTTAAAGGCAGATAAAGTGGCACGGTACTACCACTGATATATCACAAAATTATGTAATAACAATGATATAAGAATAGAAAAACCCAAAAAATTGTCAATGAGATTTTGAAATTCCAAAACAAAATTTGGAAATGTAAATGATATTCAGAACATTTTCAGAATGAAAGGGTTTGAAATGAATTATTTATTTGGTTCAGAGTAATTATTTTTTCTGGGAACTTTCTGTCGAAAAGGAGACATTTTTCAGAATTGAATTTCCAAAGGGATAGCCATGTTTGTCTAGTCCAGCAAAAACAAACAAGGAGTCATGTGGCACTTTAAGACTAACAGATTTATTTTTCGCATGAGCTTTCTTGGGAGAAAATCCCACTTTGTCAGATGCTTCGAAGATGGGTGAACTTACAGAATGGAATGAAAATAAATGCAAGGGGGGTGTAAAACATAGGATCAGGTCATACAGCTGAACTCGAATTAATATGCAAACTAAATTCTGTGAAAGCAGGATTGAATAGAGACTATGGGTTCTTTTCTCATTACAAAAGGTAATTTGCTTCAGGCTTCCCATGGTTTGAACCTAACAACTGCTCTGATTTGCTGTAACTGTATGACCTGATCTTATGTTTTACACCCCCTTGCATTCATTTTCATTCCATTCTGTAAGTTCACCCATCTTCAAAGCATCTGACGAAATGGGATTTTCTCCCATGAAAGCTCATGCGAAAAATAAATCCGTTAGTCTTAAAGTGCCACATGACTCCTTGTTTGTTTTTTCAGAATTGAAACCAGCATTGGTTATCTGTCAAAAAAGGCTTTGATAGAAAACTTCCAGCCAGCTTGTGAAGCCTCCCAGCTCCTTGTTGTCCCTTTGCACATGCTCAGTTGCAGCTGTGGAGGTGATTCTGCTGGCATAGATAAGGCTTGAGCAGTAGCTGGTGCAGGGGTCAGCAACCCAAAAGATAAAAGCCATTTTTTGAAATTCTTTCAATAACCGAGTATTTTGAGCACCAGAATGGGTATAGCCTTCTAGTGGGGGGAGCTAGGAGCTGGGCCAGGGTGCCTGCCACAAGGTCCCTTGGTGGGAGAGTAAGGGGGAACCCAGAACCAGGGGTGGGCCCTCCAGTGTCCCTTGCTGGGGGTGGAGAGCCTGGAGCCTGGTGTGGACTGCCCATAGGATCCCCTAGGGGCAGGAGGCCAGAGCCAGGAGCAGCCTGCCCACAGGGTCCTCCAGTGGTGGTGGAAGTCTCAGAGCTTGGAGTTGCAAGGAGGCAGCCAGAGCCATCTGCGGCTCTGGGGCTGCACGTTGCAGACCCCTGGGCTGGTGTTGTGGAGCACAGCAAGTCCCTACTCTGCTCCCTCCCATGGAGCCCCTCTGTAAAGACACGCTGGTGGTACTAATTTTTGCCTGGCAGGGGCAGAGTTAGGCTCCCAAAAATTCCTTCTGGATGTGGCTATGGTAGGGACAAGCCGACCCTATGGTGGGCTCAGCAGAGTTGAAGAACTCTACACAGTGATGGCTGGGGCAGCTGTATCACTGGCAATTTAAAAACATTTATTTTCTTGAGACAGTTCAGGCAGCAGAAGCACCACGACAGTGGCTTGGCTCCCTGTGCAGAAGTGGGATGCATAACAAGTGGCTGGGCCCCCTGCAAGGTACTGTAGAGATACCCATGCGTGAGTGCTCCAAGCAAAGCTCTGAGAGGTTTCTTTGGCAACTTTTTCCAAAATCACCCTACCTTGGGGAGAGAATACAGACACTTGCTTCCCCTACTCATGTGAAACACATAATGGGTCCATCGTAAACTCTAGCAGAGCCAAGCTCCAAGAGTTTAATAGCTTTTCCTGAAAGATGTTGGGACATTTTACAGGTGAGACTACTAATAAGAAATTAAGTGATTAGTTTCATTGGTGCCCAGCCTGGCTCAGAGAACTGCCAGCATTTCTATGACTGATCATTCAGAAATGCAGAGTTTATTTGTATTCTAGCACCCATTACGCCAGGCTTATTTTGGAAGCAGTTGTAATAGATGTATTTCAGTACTGTCCACTGTCATGTTACTCAGCAGCTACACTCCAGTTACCTAGCCCTTCAAAATACAACACACAATTTAATAAACTCTATACTAGGCATTTGCATGGCCCCTATAGCTGTAGTATCTGAGCATGTTACAAGCATTAATGTGTTTAACACCCCTGTGGGGGAGGGAAATGTCTTCATTTCACCAATATGGAACTGAGATAAAGTGCAACTTGACATAAATAAGTGATATAAATAGTGCAACTTGACATAAATAAGTGATATAAATTAAGGGAAGTTTTTTTTAAACAACCACCTTACCAATAATTGTCATTCTGTTAAACTCCATTTCTCCAAGCCCTTTAGAGGGCTTGTCTGCACAGTGATTTTGTGCCTGGCAGGACAGTTTATGACTCTACAGTGCACTAGTTCCAAAGGGGCAGCCACGTTAGTTTAGTAAAGCAAAAAAAAAAAAAAAAACCAAGGAGTCTTGTGGCACTTAAAGACTAACAGATTTATTTATTGCATGAGCTTTCATGCGAGAAAATCTTCGTCAGATGCTTTTTTAATTCGAACTAGGCAAAGCCTAGTGTGAACAGGGACCAAATTAGTCAAGATTAGCCTCCTTAATCCAGACTAATTTGCTAGTGTAAACATAGCTTAAAAGACAGAATGTTTAGTATGCAAAACCAGGGTTTACATGACCACTGAGTAGCTAGTGAACTGTAGATTCACACCTTGGCTTGTTATACATTAAATTGCCACATTTGTCATCATAATCCACAATTGTTGCAGCTCCATTAGGTAGCTAAGGCAGATTCTCACCTATCCTTAGGACTCAGGCATTTGTACAACCATGTCTTTAATGTCCGAGTTCCGTCTATACCACTGGTTCTCAACCTTTGCAGGTTGTGACACACTTGATGGGGGGTGGGTGTCATGACCCTGTGGGACACAGCAGCCCACTCCCCACAGGCCAAATGCAGCCATCTCCTGACAGAGTGGTTTAGAACTACTGGTCTACACTACAACTTCCATCATTGCTACCATAGACCCAAAGCTGTTATAGTCATTAATTGTGGCTATTAATTTTTCTAGCGTGGGCTAGGCTTTACTGAGGATGGGCAAAACACATGGGACATCAGCCCTTTGCTACTGTAACAGTTCAGAACTAATGCAGTTTCTAGAACAGTCCATATTTATTTGTAAGACAAGTTCCATCATGACTTTCTCAGTGTGAAATTCCCAAATCTCTTTTCACCATTCAATCTTAATAGTGTTCAAAAGTTCACAGGCTGACTTTATTATCTCTGTAGCTCTTCAAGAAGATGTAAGGCAAAGAGAAGGCCTGGCCAGTGCTGACTGGACATCAACCCTGCAACTTCTGGATCTCAGAAGAGCTGTTTAAGTTTTTTCCTGACTGAGGACTTGTCTACAGGGTGGGATAATGCACTTGGGTGGGGGGGTGAGATTTCTAAAGCACACTAACATGTTGCACATTAATTGGCCCATACACTCTGCTGTGTGCACTAAGGCCTAAGGCACTTTAACAACAATTTCAAACAGTCCCATGTGAAGGCACGCCAACAGGGCCTACATGTACAAATTAATGTGTTACAAACCAACAAAGTGAACATGTACAAATTAATATATAACACTTAGAAAGCGCAGCCCTATATATCACATTAGCACACTCTCTAGACAAGCCCTGAAAGATAATAACCTTAATTACAATCTGATTCCTTATATATCCCTGCCAAAGCCCCTCAGTCCTGAGCTGGGTCTCCAATATCCCAAATCTACTCCAGTTCTGATTGGTAGCATTCCTTTTTGTTGCCACAGAGGTTTTGAGCAGAAAGGGCTAACAGTGGAAAATTCTATAGCTGCTTTATGAGGTAGACAGATGCCTTCTAAGGGCCAAGACTCTGATTTACAGTATTCCTAATCAGGATCTTAACTCCACTCTACTGAAGTGACTTTACCTTTCACCTCCTGGCTACTAAACTGATATTTCTTCATAGTAGTAGCCATAACACCAGTATTTCTATATAATAACCTTTTTATTAATATTGAAATAGAGATAGAAATCTGTTTTATGTTTAAAGGAAGTAAAAAGTTCTTTTTGTTTGAAATACAAAATGTTATATATAGCTGCAACATTGATACACACAAATCTGGGGGAGCACATTTCATTTCATTTCATTTGTGCTTTACAACTCAGCAAACAGCACTGACCACGATAAAGAATAGAATATATTTCTGCAAGCAAATATACAGCCTCTCAGTGATTCTCAGGTAATTCTGGTAGCCTGGAATTGGCAGCAATGAATTTGGTTGCTAATCAGGAGCTGGAGTGGTAGATTTCTGCTTTATGTCTAAAAATAGCATCTTGCAAAAGGAGATGTCTTATGGTATTTTAGAGTCTCACCTCTAAAGTGAAAACTGGGAACTCTCTAACTGAGAAAAGGAAGACTCTTTTCTATGGTTATCACTGGCTCTAGGTTTTAAGTGAAAATGACATTTACCTAGCGGTATCCTGCAACAAAATCAAATTTTGGTCAGATTTTTAGTTGCATAACACCACATTTATCATACAAAATATTTGAAGTCTTCAGGTTTTTATGCAAAAATATAATGCATTCATATATGAAAGACAAGTTCCCTCACAGTGTGAAAACTCAGATTGCTGGGATGGGTGTGGTATGTTGATGACAACAGATCTATAGACAATCCCATATATAACCATGTATGTATAAAAGAGAAATAGAGAGGAGTATTTTAGCAGTAGGGTTATGAAACATGTGAGGAGATAATGATTCTGATGCACATTTTGTGCTGTTCTCACAACAGTGAAATAAATGCAAATTTGTCATTAATTATTTCAATTCCTTTCATTTCAAAAAATGACAACTGAGCAGTTTACTCAATCTTTACTGATCACAAACTGATGGAAACCCTGCCTTCTGACCTGACTTATAAAAAGGCATTTCTGATACCAGGACTGGTACCTCAGTTTTTTGGAGGAATTAGGGAAGGGAGCTTCCTTGGGTATCAAGAGCAATGCTACTTCCTGGCTCTAAGACCACTACTCCATAGTTCCCCATGGAAAGCTGGTGGATGGGGCTTTTTAACCCGACATATAGTTTTTCCTAATATATACATTTTCCAGTGAATTATACACAAAGTATCTGAACCAGAACATAAATGGTTTAGGGGATCAGAGGGTTTTGTGGTCAACCAGCAGTTTAAAACTTGAGAGTCTAGGACAGAAATTATAATTCCGAAGGCCTTTGCTCAATTGTACAATACTGCTCCCACAAAACCATGTTTACACATATGGAATGGGGTCCAGTTAGCACCAAGGTTCCTGTTCAAAAGCAGGCCCACTTAGGTAGAGTTAGGTAGAAGTTAACAGTGACTTGCACTTTTTATGGTTTGTCCATTAATAAAGAAAGAAAATGCAGATAGTATAAGTGTTGACACAATAAGAAATACCACAAGTATACTCTTTAAAATTTCTTTTCTGAAGAGAGTTTTCTCTATAAAATAGAACTTTGCATCATTAAACAGGGAACATCTCAGGCCTTTCAGGGGCAGTTCAGGAGTGCCAAATGGCAAACATCTGCCACATGCTTATTTGCATTCTGAAGTGCCACATGGTAGCATCTCACCTGGGTGGGCTTCGGATGTCCAGTTCATAAATCCTCAGTGTCTTTTCTTTCTCAATGTTCTTTTATCACTGATGCAGGTTTTTGGACGTAAAGCTGTTGGGAGAGAAAAGTGTGTTGTTTTAAGACTAATAATCTATATTAACAATAAAGCCACAAATTAAGCCAGGAGAAAAGAAACAAACTCTGTTTTCCTTTGCACAGAAAGCTACACCTTTTTCCTCACAGTGAGCTCCAAAGAAAGAGAACCACCTCAACTATAAGAGCAATGAATGATTAACTATTGAATCAAACTACCAAGGGGATGGGTGGAAGACACACTCTAGCCAGACCCAAGTTATTGAGCTGATACAGGGATTATGGTGAAATGTATAGTTTGTAAGATACAAGAGGTCAGACTAGATGATATAATGTTCTCTTCTGGCATTAAGTGCTTTGAATCTATGAAACCTCTTCCCATACTGAAAGAGGACATCTCTAAAAAAAAAAAAAAAGTTAGGATCTAGTATGGCACCGGAACTAAAATGATCTGATGTGGACATTGTACATCATTCTATTTCTGCATGAAAGCTAGAAGAGCAATATAGCAGTGCAGTGGCTCTGGTACGGCACATCAGGGGTTAAAAATGTGTGTGTAGGCAGCAGCCAATTGGGATGTGCTGCCAGTATAAAAGTAGGGCAGCAGGGCTACCCAGGGTCAGTCTGCTGTGGGAGCTGCAGAGGGAAGGTACTCCTGGCAGGCTGGCTGTGGGAGCCAGCGCCCCAGGGAGCTCCAAGTGGGAGCAGGCATTGGAGCTGACCTGAGGCGGGGATCCCAAGGGAGCGGACTGAGGTAGTGGCTGAAGCAGCGGTCTGGTGGCAAGAAGCCAGGGAGCAGATGGCAGTGGGACTCCAGTGGTGAGACTGAAGGGAGGTGGCCCAGGGAGCTGATGTGGACTGTGGAGAGACTGGAGGGAGGTGGAGGACTCAGTGTAGGCACTTAGGGTCCCTTGGGCTGTGGCCTGGAGAAGTGGGTGGGCCCAGGCTCTTCTCCACTTCCCCAGCATGTCAGGCGTGGCCAGGTGCCAGAGTTGGCACAGGCACATAAGCCATTGTCTCTTTTAGTGGCCAGCATGAGACTTAGCAGGTCCATAGACTGTTTTAGTGGCCAGTACCCCGGAAGGGGTGGACTAGTGGGCTTAGCCAGAGGGCTAAGGTCCCAGAACTGGACTTGGGAGCAGGAGTTGGCATGTGACGAAGTAGAGCACAGACCACCTGGAGGGGACCACTTGAGCAAAATTCCCCAGAAACACCACCAGGAGGTGCTCTCCAGGTGGGTTGAGTGCTGCACCCACTTACAAGCAATATGAGAAACCTGGACTCTATAGAGTCAGGAACTGGGGTATGGCAGGTCAGATTGACCTACAAGAGCTGGAGCCATATGTAGTTGGGCCTGAGATGCTGAGCTAGCATCAGTAGCTATAGTTCAGAGCCATGGGTCATACCAAGGTCTATAGCTAGGTACTGGATCCTTGGGCTGAGCAGGCGTCAATAGCTAGGAACTGTAGCCAAGGATCAAACCTGATTCAATAGCCAAAAACCCATGGGGCAGGAACAATGTTGCATCTGATTTAACATCAGGGCAAAGAATCTCCCTTGTTGCACAGACATCTTCCTGCTACTCCTTCCAGCTTAAATAGGAGGTTTGGATCAACTAGTCATGACAGGGCTGCCAGTCATTTCTACTGTGATCAGCACTTCCACCAGTTACTAGTCTCCCAGAATGTATGGTGCACTGATGATGGTTTGGCCATGTTAGTGTGACAGTGCTGCCTGTCCACAGACCTGGGTTCAAGTTCCTCTTTTGTCTCTTTCAGGGGTGCCCCTGGGGTATTGTAAGACCAAGTCCATTGGGGTGATATTTGTGAAACTCCAGTAGAAGTTCAGAGGTATGAACATTACCAAAAGGCTCCCAGAACCACTCTCTGGGACCAGTCTTCCCAGTCTACAAAATACCACAACTGACCTTCACTTCAATCCAGAGTTCAGTATGACATTCCGCATGCCCTTGGACTTTTGAGGGCAGTGGTTGTGTTCAGCTAGGGAACAGGTTTTCAGTGTCTACTCTCAAGACAGAAACCAGGAACACTAAGTGCAATTTGAGGAACTGGGTAAGCAGAGTTTGAAAGTGAAGTTTTAAAATGACAGGATTTGTTTTCCAACAAATCTGGTAGTGTCCAAGGAACTGATGATCTATCTTGCAAGATGGTCTGTTCATGCTGAGATTCTTGGTGGATAACCAGACCTTTTTGCCTATAAAAAGACCACCTCTTCCAGTCTCTGGCTATCTATAGACCATTTGTAGTCCTCCTTAACATCTTTGAAGTGTTCCTAAAGTAGTTCTTCAATGTGGTGGATTTACTGAACCATTTTAGTAGCCAGCAGGTTCAGGGAGACCACTGGTAGTGCATGAGGAAACTGCAGCAAAACCCATAGCTACCAGAAAAAGATCTTTGCCCTGTGGAGGCAGGATCAGAAATATATGCAAATTTAGCATACAGTACTGGGATGTCTTGGCTGTGATTAAGGCTAGAAATATCACTCAAGTTCTTAATTCTTTCTTTCCATCTGGTCATCCATTTGCAGGTGGTATGTTGAGGAGGCAAAGACATGAACTTTTAGTAGAGTAAGGGTTTCACATCAGAAGCAGGGGAGCTCAGGGAGGCAGAAGATATTTGTTACTAGGAGCTGAGCCAAAGCTATGTGGGACCAGGAAAGGAAGCATGCCATCTTAGTCAATTGATCTACAAGAGTTAGTACCCCTGGGTGGAGTTCTATGATGGAATCCATGGCATTGGCTGTCTATAGCTGGGACGGAATCACCAGAGGCATAAGGGGGCCAAGAAGTTTGATGTGATACACCCTGGAGCAAATGCATAAGTCACATGAGCCAACATACACCTGAATTTCAACTCACATCCAGTACTGCTGAAAGAAGCAGGAGACTAGGTGGTAGGTTTTGAGGCATCTGAAAGTCCTGCTAGGGGGTTGCCACAGCTCACATATAGTACCAGCAACTACATATGGGGCAGAACTTATATGGGGCCATTAATGTATTAGAGAGACAAGGTGGAGAGGCAATATCTTTTATTGGATCAACTTCTGTTGGTGAGAGAGGCAAGTTTTCAAGCTTGCATAAAGGTCTTCTTCATCATTCCGGTCAGAGATGCTGGATTTATAGCTTATTAAAGCAATTAATAGCCCCTCTAACAACTCCCCCAGCTTCTTCCTTCCTCATCCTACTTATGATTGAAAGGGTGTTAATGGGTCAGTTCACTTTGAATGATTACAGGAAATGTGTGTGTTAACTACTTATGCTAAGCAATCTGCTCCATCTTGTATTTAGCTGTGACACTCCTGAGCAGTGGGTTTCAAACTTTTTTCCTCAGGGCCCAGTTGAAAAAAATCAACAATTACATCTTTCAGCAACACATTCCAGTCTTTTGGCAGAGGCAGCAGGGGGCGCCATGACCCAGTTCCTGAGGCTGTGAGACCCAGTACTGTGTCCCAACTCTAAGTTTGAAAACCACTGCACTTGAGGGTAGGTCTACATTTAAAATGCTGCAGCTTCTCCTGTCAGTGTAATCCACCTCTGAGAGGCAGTAACTATGTTGAGACAACCAAACTAAATCAGCAGTCTTGTGGAAGAGGGCTGTTATGGGGAATATTAGCTCAGAGAATCCTGCACTAAAGCAAAAATATAAATTGGCAAAGGCTAGGAAGTGTTGCCCTTCCTGCGAGGTCCAAGGTGCCTCCCAGTTGTGAATGGCTTTTGCCTTATTTGGTTTCATCTTAACTCTTTCTGGTGAGATGTTTCCAGAAAACTCCATGGAGGATTGTTGAAAGTACCCTTCTCCAATTTAGCATATAAACCATGCTGCCAACCAACCTCTCCAGAACAGTTGTGATGTGGTGTTTGTGCTCGTCTAAGTTCTCCGAAACGACAAGCATGTAATCTAAACAGACAATAATGAATTGATCCAGTATGTCCCTAAATATACCATTTCCAAAATGCTAGAAGCTCATGGAGCTGTTAGTCAGTCTGAACAGCACTACCAGATACTCAGTGTCCATAGTAAGTTCAGAAAATGGTCTTCCATTCATTCCATGTACAAATACAAATTAAATTGTAAGAACATTGTAGATCTAGTCTGGTGAATTTCCAGGTGAATTTCATGTGATACAGCAATTCTGGGATTAAGGTTAGAGGGTACCAGTTCCAAATTATCAATTCAGTACCAGTAGCCTACACAGAGACCTGTCTGTCTTCTTTATGATGAGGGTTGGGGCCCCATAGGAGACACTGAGAGGTGAAAAAAGCCTTCGGCCAAACTTTCTTGAGTATATGTGTGGACAGCTTAGAGTTCCAGTTTGGATATCAAGTAAATACAGCCATGTGGAGCTTTTGCCCCACCTTGTAAGTCAATAGGACAATCAAAATTTCAGTGTAAAGGCAGTTTGTTCACATTTCTTTTTACAAAGACATGTGCACAGTCCTGGTATTTTGTAGGAATGGTGGGGCTGGAAATGAGAGTGGCTCATTCAGGCCAGTCATCATGAGTCCCAGCACATGTGGGATGGACTCACCATTGCCTGGAAATGAACCGCTGGGTCCAGGCACTTGCTGCTGTTGCTATAGAGACAGGCCTTCCAACAGTGCTCAGGGGGAAAGCTGATCTTCTGTGCTTGCCTAAAAATGTTGGGACCATGCTATGACAGCCATGTCCCTGAGTATCAGAGAAATGTAGTGAATGGATCACATTGAACTGCAGCATTTCTACCATATATGGCACTTCACACAGGGACTGATCTCCCATGATATATGATGCATTGACGGTGACTCTGCCAATACTGGCTGGGGGTGAAACAGAATTGTTGCCTGCCTGAAGGCTGGGTTCAAGTC
This sequence comes from Podocnemis expansa, assembly GCA_007922195.1. NCBI lineage: Eukaryota > Metazoa > Chordata > Testudines > Podocnemididae > Podocnemis > Podocnemis expansa. Next base: position 22,845,556 of record ML682016.1, read on the forward strand.
CTATGGATCCTCATACCCCAGAAGGGTAACACAGACAATTATTTCTCAGTAAAGTCTGCAAAGAATTGCCAAATTTTATTATTATTTCTTATAAGATTAATCAGATTCAGATTGATCAACTGCTTCCTTGAGAACAGTGGATGGAAATAAAATCGCTGTCTTGTCTGGTTGGTTTACCTTGGAAACACATCCAGGCACTTCTGAGATGAACTCATGTCTTCCGAAAATGATCAGAAACCCAGTGGAAACACCAAGGAATACCATTTCTGTAATGCGCTGCTTGAGGTAAGAAAATTGTCAGCCATGTTTAAACAAGAGTCTTCATACTCTTGCTTAGAAACCAAGTTTGCACCCATTTTCATCTCCTCTTCTACCAGGTCCCTTCTTGTGCTCTAGTATCAAGAAGGTGGTGATCAGTCAAGTGTGATCTACACCTGCATTTGGCAGATTTCTTTGATCCATATCACTCCATTTTCAAATTTAATTTTAGAACAAAGACTGTGCTGATCTTGACAAAGGATGATCTATCAATAGCAGGTTAGAGTAAGATGGCTCTATCAACAGCTATTGATACCTTTGAGCATGAGGAAATTTTGACTCACCTTCAGGAGATTGGAAGAGGACATTCAGCAAGTTTGCTGCTATGTTTAGAGGCATTCTTGAGGGCTATGCTGGCCAACTGTTCACTTTCTTTTAAGGCTTCCATATATAAGGTGCCAAAGGAGTCCCTTCACTAGCCTTTCAGTGTAAAATATATGTAAACCCAATGAGAAGGCTGGAGGATATTTTGAATGATTCTTTTTTGTATGCTGATACTATCCATCTCTACAGCTCTCATTCCTGTCTCTTAAACTCTGTGTCTTCACTAGGATAAAAGGTGTGCTCTTTATCCAAGTTAGCTAACTTAAGTTAACAAATGCGAGGTAAAATACTAGAGATGACAACGATACTGTTTGTGAACTGAAAAGGGTGAGAGATGGGAGTTAAGTTCTTTCACCTATTATTTCTCAAGCTTTAAGCTGTGACCAGAGTTGTCCTTGGAGTTGTGAGTTAAAGGGTTTAGTTCCATTAAGCCAGGTTGGGAGGAGAAGTTCTACTGCCATGTGGCAGAGATGTGGCTTAGACCAGTGTTTCCCAACCAGTGTGCCATAGCACACAGGTGTGCCATCAGGCCTGAGTAGGTGTGCCACCGAAGTTTTAGAAAAATTACTGGACGTGTTCTGGATTGGCTCATTGGATCATGAATATTCATGAGTTCTTTCAGAAACTATATGGTGTGCCTCAAAATAGTTAAAGGTATCAAGGTGTGCCACAGGAGAGAGAGGTTGGGAACCACTGTTTTAGACTAAGGGGTTCTGCTGTCATGCTGTGGTAGGAGAAGAGTGAACTAATAGGTTTGCCTTCACCTGGAAAGGAGAGCAGAGAAGGAAGGTACATTGACTGGATGGTCACCACCTTCCATGCCCTTGGTGACTGTGTATCAGCCAAACAGCATGCCTGTTACTTATTCTGCATTGTGCAAAATGGCAGAAGAAATGGAACCCACCTTGGTCAGCAGCATGCTGCTTCTTTTTGGAGTTTGTGACTATTTGATTTTCGTTCATCATTTGTACATCCTGATCCTCTACATGATTGCTGCCAAGAGGAAAAAGCAAACCAATTAGCAGGGAGAATCGATAGTTCATAGACACCAATGTAGCCATGGGGAAGTGCACTGCAATGTGGTGTTATACACTGCGAGGTTGACCCTCATTGACACTGCTGCCTTTTGTGAGTCACACTCTGGAAGAGGGAGGCTTCCCTCTTACATGTCTTGTAGTTATTAACCTCAGAACTGAAGTTATTTATCACAGTTGCATTTGTTGAGAGAGGTGCTTTCATACACACATTCCAACTACTACTACCACCTCCATTCCAGAGTCTTCTCAGATCTTCTTTACATGCAACCCCTGAACCATCAGAACCAAAATCTATTTTTAAATCGAGGTCATTAAATCAGTGTAAACCCACATAGACACTCTGAAATCAGTTTCCACCCATTCTAAATTGATTTGGCTTAATTTGATAATTTACTGAATTTATTGATATAAAAGAATTACAAACTGTTTTCATACATTTATAGCTTCCTAGGCAGAAGGGAATAATATGGTCATCCAGCATGGCCTCCTGCATCATGCAGGGCAGGGAATTTTACCCATTAATTCCTGCATGAAGCCCGTAACTTCTAGTTGAACTAAAACATATCCAGAAACATCAAGTCTTAATTTAAGACTTCATGCAATGGAGACTCAACCTGTAGTAAGTTGTTCCAATGTCAAATTATCACCACTGGTGAAAATGGTCTCTTTCTTTCCAGTTGAAGTTTGTCCTTGTGAGTGGTTTATTTAAAAGTCAGTTTTAATTAAACCAATGCAACATTTCTGTGAAGACTGCAGCCAGACTGTCTGTTCCTTTATGAGCAGGAAGCAATAGCTTCAAAATCTAATCAAATTTAAATACTGTTAAATACCCAAGAAACATCAACTAGACACTTAACCAAATTTTGATAACAACATCTGTAAGAGACATTACAGAACAGATGTGCTGAATGATTAATAACTACTGATTCCTTCTGGCCTTTAAAAAAAAATTAGAAAAACTTTCCACCTCTGTTTATCCCAAATAGGACCCACCTAGGAAGTAAAGACAATAAGAAAAATGATTCACATCATGCAAGACACTTTGCCTAAGGACCCACACATCAGCCACGGTTGGAAACTCTTCCCAAGACTAGAAATTAAAATCACTAAATGAGAGAAGAACTTTGCATAATTTGCATATGGATAAAACCATTTTCTCCTTCCCAACCTACCTAAGAAGAACCTCAAATTACATGTGAAGATTTCATCCTGCTGTCCTATGTAAGGTGGCCCACTGCTCATTATGAGCTCCTCAAAGAGAAGTGGAGAATTTGTAAACCAAGCAAAGTAGAAATGGCTGGTTGTAAGACTGGAGGTGAAACTGGGCAAACTAGCTGTTACCCCAAGAAAATAAAAGCCACACATTTCCATCCCCAATGATAAACTATACATTGTCTTCCTTGTAAATCAAATATACTAGGGCTAATCTTTCACCCCAAGTTTGAAGCTGTGTGTTTGTTTGACTTGTGAGTTAGATCTACCTCCTTCTATATGTGGATAATGTCTCCCATTTGATTATAAGTTTTAAATAATCTAAAATCCTTATGTATAAACCAAAGAATGTATTCCTCATGTTGTCCAGATTTAGAAGACATAAGGAATTTTGTTGGTCTTCATTGTAAATAATTGCACTCTAGATGTAATAGGAATTATCTGGCACAAGACAGAAGGAATATTAAGAGACATTGCAAAAAGGGACAGATTCCAACTGACAGTAGAGGCTAATAATGAAGTACAATCCTTGAAATCAATTGAACATAAAAAGGTTTCTGGTAAGAAAAGGATTAAAGAAATTTGCTGTACACCTACACCATCTATGGTGGTGGTGCACAAATTTTTCCAGTCTGTTTGTCCTTGCCAGTAATGGAATCTGTGCTCCCCCTCCATTATGGCAGAGCCAAGGCAGCCTCAGCAGCAGAGCTTGAGCTAAAGCAGGAACTGGGGGTGGAGTTAGGGCTAGAGGCAAAGCTGGTCTGCGGGAGGAGAGGGAATGAGAGCAGAGTTGGGCTGGGGGCAGAGCAGGAAGTGGAGTGGATCTGGGGCTGAGGACAGAATGGTACTGGGGATGGAATTGGACTGAGGGTGGATCTGGCTTGGAAGCAGAGCTGTGTCTTAGGGCAGAGCAGGATTTGGGCTGAGCATGATTGAGGGGTAGGACTGGTCTGAGAGTGGAGTTTGAGGCATGATGCCCCCTCCTCATCCCCTATGGTCCTGGCTTGGGCCCTGTCCCACTCCTCCAAATGTTCCTCTGTCCCCTCTATCATCTCCCCGGGGGAAGCACCACAGTTTGGGGACCACTGATCTACAGGACACTTATGCAAGTAAACTTAGAGCTGAAATCTCAGCTCTCATTGGGCACATGCTCAATAGAATCAGAGTGCAGCCACTCAACCAGCCCTGAAACTACAGTATATAAAACTGAGGTCACCATGCGCAACTGGGGAACTGACTGAACTGAACAAGAAACTGCAAAATCCTACGTGAGACTGATGCCCTAGCCAATCTCATGGAAAAGACTCTCCCACATCCCAGGTTAAGTCGATAAGAAAAAGGAAAAAAAACCCCAAAAAACAACAAGGAGTCGTGTGGCACTTTGAGACTAACAGATTTATTTTTCGCATGAGCTTTCCTGGGAGAAAATCCCACTTCCTCAGATGCTTCGAAGATGGGTGAACTTCCTGTAAGTTAGTCTCAAAGTGCCACATGACTCCTTGTTGTTTTTTTGCTGAACTAGACTAACACGGCTATCCCTTTGGAAATTGATAAGAAGAAGTGCTGAGATTTCATTTAAAAGTTCATATTTCCTCTTCTATTTTTAATATAAGTAACAGTAGGTTATCTTGCTCAGTCTATATTTTCTAGTGGAACCACAAGTAACCATATTTTAGATTTTATCACCCTTGTATATCCAAGCAAATTGGCATAAGAGACAAAAACAATATCTTTAAGCAATTATTTTTGATACGCTAAACTTGTCACTTTAAGACAAACTCATCTGAACAGTAGTAACCTCATTCTTAAAAGTGCCTTAAAGATAACTTCATCCTTGATTTGAGAAATACAGTTCAAGTCAAAACTTGAGCTATAAATAACGCAGAATTGAAAAAAGACAGCCAGTACATAATGGAATCTAATAGGATGATGTTTATCCCACCGGTAAATCTAGTTTGTTAAATTTTAGCTTTAAAATCTAAATGGCACCTGGGGAAATTCACAAAAATGAACCAACCCTCTTTCATGCTAACACACCAATTACCACAAAAAGAACACTCAAAGTTGACTGAGTGGGAATCTAGTAATACGATAGCTACAGAAAACAAGAATTGTCTTTTTTCCTTCTCTCTAAAGATACTATATGTATTGGTTCCAAAGGGGTAGCTATGTTAGTCTAGTTCAGCAAGACAAACAAGGAATCCCGTGGCACTTTTAAAGTGTAACAAATTTATTAACAAAGGAGGGATGTGACATGTAGTGGGACAGACTCTATCTCAGGCTTCATCAGTTCAAATCTAAAATAACTACACTGGAGTTAAATAAGTCAGTGAGGGCAAAATCAGGCTCAGAGTATACGTGCAGAACTATGCAGTGGGAGAGACAAAAGGCCAACGCCAAAAGTAATGGTAAAGAAAAGTTTATACACATTTCTGAAAAGGAAGGTTAAGATTCACCAAGCACTAACAATGTGAGGGTTTATTCTCTCTATCACAAAACTATGTGGGTAGGGTTCCTCTGCCGGGGGGGGGGGGGGGGAGGAATGAAAGTATAAAGGAGGCCAATTGAAAAGAGATCCAAGAGATCTCCCAAACAGAAAATCCAGACCGCACAAGAGTTAGTGTATCCTTGACTAGGGAACAGGTGCTGCAGCACAGATAACTCAAAAGGGGATTGCATTCTCAAAACTAACTCCAAGCAACAGAGATTTGTGAGTATGTGCAGAGAAGGCCATATGGCAGCTTTGCAAGTCTCCAGAAGAGAAAGGAAACCTGCAGTTACAGTTGGAGCTACTTGTGTCTCAAACCAAAGGTGCACTGGCACTAGAGCTGAGCTGCAAGTCTGCCAGGCAAGAGCAACAAGAAACAAAATCAGACAGTTAAGTGGACAAGACCCTGTTGATGGGAACACAGGACGTGCCATACTAGTTCAGAACAGTGGTTCAATTAGTCGACCAATCTGTCCCTAACACTGTCAATATCAGATGCTTTTGTGGGAAATTTCACAAACTCATATACTAGGTAGCTGTGTGATACTGTCCTCCGGAAGTGTCTCTAACACCCCAATAGTTAGAGGCTGGCTCATGCCCTTGTTTATTTTAAACAAGTTTACCATAACAACTCTGCATAGTCTTGTTTTCTAAACAAACATCTAGTTTCTTTTTTAATCCTATTAAGGTTTTGGCCTCCAATGATACACATGGCAAGGAGTTTGACAAGTTAGCTGTGTGCTACATGGGAAAGTATTTCCTTTGGTATGTTTTCAGTTTGCCACTATTCAATGTCATTGACAAACCACGTCAATCAGTTTTCCTTTTTCTACTGTTCTGCTATGTTCCTTTGCAGAAGCCGTAGTGGTAGACCCTCTTAAATCATTATCCTCTGTTTTATATCTGTACTCTTAATTATCACTGCAGCCAATTTACCAGGTGTAGCTTTAAAGCTCTCTGGCCAATAATTCCTCAGATCACAACCCTTCTTTTATTTAGAGGTACAACACTTGCTAATCACTAATTCTCTGGCATCATAGCTGATATTTATGAGATACTGCACAATTTTGCTATCAGCTAAGTGACAGCTTTCCTAAGTTCTTTGAAAACTCTTGAGTGAATTCCATGTAGGCTTTGTGACTTACTGCTTTTAATTTATCAATTTGTATTCACATCTCTCACTTTGAGACTTCAATCTCTGAAAGCATCTCCAATTTCAGGAAACAGAATCGCCCCAAAACTGTCTAGGGAAGATAGTTGCAGAGGTCTTTATTCCCCTTACTTGCTCCTTTTAACTTTGATGATCCAGCAGACCCACAAAGAATGTTGCATGTTTCTTACTAATTTCTTATTGTTTGTATGATGAACGTGAATCTATAATAACTGAGGAACAGTCTATGTTGACTTGGTATGTTTGCTGTATGAAAATATTGGTTTAGTTTAATAGGTTACTGTAAGAAAGGTAAAAAGGAAGAAAACTATAGCTTAAAATAAGTCAGTTTGGTCAGGAAGCCCAGGAACCAACAAGAACAAAGGTACTTGCTGGCAGGTATAAAAGGACTCTTTTCTCTTCCTCTAGCGATGAAGTATTTGCTGGGTAGCTGATCAAGGAAACCAAACTGATGCCAAGATCAATGGGATTTTTGAAGAAGGTAGGCTGGCCAAGATCACTATCAAGGAATGGCAAGTCTTAGGCAAGATACATGTGTTTTATATTTTAAAATCCATTTTTTATGTTTTGCTGCTACTGTAAAAATAAACCAGAAGCTACTTTGTCACTGTATTCACTACTGGTCACAGGCTCCCAAAGGGAAGAACTGCAGGTGCTGAACCCAGTTGGACCTAATGGGCAAGCATGCTTGATACACAGGGCAGTGAAGGCCAAGATCCTAGGAATAGAAGAACTGCAGAATTCCCTAGAGAGATAAAGACATGAGGCCTGACACCTGAGGAGATGCACTCAGAAAGACTGCAAAGGGAATGGAGTGCTGTTTGCCCTGTACCATCAGTTTGTTTCTATACCAGTGGTTCCCAACCTTTTCTCTGCTGTGGCACACCTTGATACCTTCAAATTTTTCGAGGCACACCACCATTAAAAAAAACTCATGAATATTCAAATTAACTTAAATTACTTATGAGTATTCATAAGGCATGGCACAGTGTTTTGGAAATGCTGCCATGTGGGGTAGTAGGGGTAACAGAGCAGGGGTGGCAAAACACAGGGGGTCAGGAGTCATGTGGAGTGGCAGGAGTGAGTGTTGGGAGCAGAGCAGGGCAAGGGTGGCAAAAGAGGACAAGGGCAGCCATGGGGGGAACAGCACAAGGGTGGCAAGAGACAAGAGAGGAAGGGAGAAAAGTGGCTTTGTGGGGGTGCAGGGGGGAACCTGGGGAGTGGGAAGGTAGGGGAGCATGGTGCAGCCCCCTTCTCCACAGTGGCTCCCTGCCACCCAGGGCAAATCCTCACCCCACCGCTGCTCCCTCCCACCCCAGTGGATTCTGTCCTCCCCTCCCCTAGCCCCCTGCTGCCTGTGATGTACCCTCCCATCACTGCAGGGGCCAGAACTAGGCCTCCAGCCCCCAGCTACACCCCCACACACACAGCCACCCCACCCCCCAGCTACACACACCCCCAACCAAACAGCCACCCCACACCCTCTGCTACACACACACACACCTGCCCCACGCAGTCCTGCCCCCCAAAGCCCTTACCTGAGCTGTCTGCAGGCTGGCTGACACAAGCTCCTCCACCCTGCAGGGGGAAATTCACACACTCCCAGCCTCCCCCAGCTCTCTGCTGGCTGGGCTTAAGGTGGAACCGGGCTTAAAGTGGAGCCACCTCAACCGTGTGTTTGGGCTGCTCCTGCTATTTTTAGGGGGACCCCTGGAACTCTGCATTCTAGTGCCTTCCTCTATTTTTAGGGGGCCAGAATGCAGCCTGCCTAAAAATAGGGGCCCCCCGAACTGTGTTCTGGTGCCTTCCTCCTTACTTTAACCCCTTCCTCTTCCCAGCCGGGCACAGCCCAGGTGGCTGGGCTTAGCAGTGAGGGAACTTTAACTCCAGCTCTGGGGGATGCTCATGGTGCACTTTGAGTGTTCCCACGGAACACGAGTGTGCCCCGGCACACTGGTTGGGAACCACTGTTCTATACCATTAGCTATTTGCTCCCTGCAATACATCTGGCTCCTATTAATTTTCTTCTTATTCTTTCCCTGCTATAATATATGCTTCTTTTTATTGGCTTCATGCAGGTTAGCCTTCCATATTCTGAAAGCTATCTGACTTCAATAACCTCTCAAACAAACCTTGCCACCTAGCCAGACTGGTTTACTACTTACTGCACCTTTCTGGTTCCCTTTCTGTTCTACAGTATGCACACTTTCTGGGACTCTAGTGCTGTTTCCTTACATAGAATTGATGCCATATTTAAGGATATTATTATTTTACTTTGGACACTAACTTCCTCATTTTTCTGAAATCTCCTTGTCTAAATTTAGCTTCACTGGGTTATTATCTGATTCTTTGACTATAATACACAGCCCAATAGATTTCTATGCCAGTTGGTACACAGCATTGCAATTCTCTACAATAATGTAGAAGTAGCAGAAATCAACCATGGGAAATATAATTATGGAAACAGGATTCCTCAATAAAATCATCAGGTACATACCTAATAACCGTATTCTTCTCTTGTTGGCAAATCTTCTCATCATCTGTAAAGAGAATGGTATGATACGGGACCACAGGGTCACACGTGGGCAGAATGCCAGGCACTATGTGGCTCACCATGTCTAGAATTCCATTATACACAAGCAAGTCATCTACAAGAAGCTAGAGAAATAAAATAACCAAGAATCAATTTTGTTCAAGCAACAGAACAAGTTATATTATTATTCATGAAAACTGAAAACTCTTCCGGAAAATGTATCTGAATGAAATGTCATTGCTTTCAATACAGTCCTTTCTACAAGGTGAATAGGATTCACACCATTTGCTTCAGGAGTGCTCATCATTACTTCAGCTACTTTTTTGTATCAAACAGTTTACATCTCTCTCAGTTTGCTTCTAGTGCTTTCTTACATTCTTGTCACCTTACAGGTCAGTTTCTAATAAAATATATAAGCAGGCAAAGAAGAGCTGACTGCACCTTATTACAGAAAGTGACTGTCATTCTGCATTTTATTAAGTTCAGTGAATCACCATGCTTTTTAAAAACTTAGTCATTTAAGTTCAAGTTGCACACAAAAGAAGTGAATCACACTGATAAATGACTATGAAATAAAAAAAGAAATTAGGGCATGCTGACTCACCAAAAGTGTTTATGAATAAGTACTTACACCAAATTCTCTCACTCCCCTTTGAGGAGTTTTTGCATAATTCCACAGTTTGATCATTGACACGGTAGTGGGCAGGTCAAAAATAACATAAACCCTATTCACCTGTCAGAGAAAAGAATTTATGTAATTTTCAGTAAAACAAAAACATCAAATGAAGGAATGCAAACAAACCATGACAAATGCAAAGAACAAGACCCAAAGGTTTATATTAAAGAAACAAAGCTAGAGAGCAGAAAAATCATACTAAAGCATTTAATGAGTTTAACTATCATTTTCATACCAATGATTCACAGATCAAGTTCTCCACTCTGGAGCTCTCTCCTTCAGTTCAAACTGAAATCTCAGCCTGTCCTTGTCCATCAGCTTAACAACACTAGACCTCTTCCTTCTTTGCATAAAGCCACTCCCTCCTCCCTCATCTCTCCATCACTGGAACCAGCACCACTTTCTTGTACGTCACTCACAACTGGAACCAAGGTGTTATCTTCGATTCAGATCTTGTTCTAGGCTCACTGATTTAGGTCGCTCTAAATCTTACTGCTTGTTCCTACACAACATCTCCAAGACTTGGCCCTTCTATCCACACACAACTAGAGTTTTCATCTAGGACCTAATCTTATGTCTCATCTACTGCAACATCCCCTTCCTATCCTTGACAAATGAAATCTTCCCCACTTACATTAATCCAAAATGCTACTGCAAAGACCATGTTCCTGCCCCATCACGTGAACTATATCCTCCTCTCTGCATGTCTTTCCCTGGCTCCCCTTTGCTACTGCATCAAAACCAAATTACTTGTCTGGGCTGGAAGGCCATTATTGGCCTATCCCCACTTACCTGCCATCTTAGACACGCTAATGACATAATGACACTCATCTCTGCATTGCCACAATGCCAACAACAATTCCTTTGTTGCCCACTCATTACATTTTTCAGACAAGCACCCTGTTGCACTGCCTCTTTACGCTCAGGAGCCATTCCCCATAACATCCTCAAAAGCTACCTTTTTGTCCTCTTTCAGATCCCTCCTTAAAATTCCCCTTTGCCCTGGGGCCTCTAATTTAAAATGGCTGAGTAAGTTTGTTACATTAAAATGGCTGACTAAGTTTGTCACATTGTTCATCACCTGCTCAGATTGTAAACTCTTTTGGGTGGGAACCGTTTCTTCATTCTGTGGTGTATAGCACATGGCACCACAGTGTTCTGATCCATGAGGGGCCCCTTCAGTACTAGTACAATTAGTCAGTTTAGCAATAGACCATGCATATTCCTTGCCAGATGTTCTGAAGCTGTTTGCTGACTCTGGAGTATGCAAGCCTATCTTTAAAAGTTGAAAATAACAATTCAGTAAATTTTCAGTATATTTTTCTGCTCTTATTTCTTGCTAAGATTGTATCTTTAAGCTTTAGAGAAAATGTGGCTCCATGAATATATTCTCCACCCAGAGCTAACTTTTCCAGGACAATCTTTAAAGGAAACAACAGTTTATCTCTGATTATTTTAAAGGATGCTGTTGCCCCAGGGGTCTTCACTAATATTCTTGGGTTTAAATATGCTTTCTAAGGCAGCAGTTAGGTATAGACTACTGCAGTGGTTCCCAACCAGTGTGCCGGGGCACACTGGTGTGCCGCGGGAACACTCAAAGTGCGCCACAAGCATCTCCCAGAGCTGGAGTTAAAGTTCCCTCACTGTTAAGCCCAGCCACCTGGGCTGTGCAGGGCTGGGAAAAGGCAGGGGTTAAAGTAAGGAGGAAGGCGCCGGAACACAGTTCGGGGGGCCCCTGTTTTTAGGCAGGCTGCATTCTGGCCCCCTAAAAATAGAGGAAGGCACTAGAATGCAGAGTTTCAGGGGTCCCCCTAAAAATAGCAGGAGCAGCCCAAACGCATGGTTGAGGTGGCTCCACTTTAAGCCCGGCTCCACCTTAAGCCCAGCCAGCAGAGAGCTGGGGGAGGCCGGGAGTGTGTGAATCTCCCCCTGCAGGGTGGAGCAGCCTGTGTCAGCCAGCCTGCGGACAGCCCAGGTAAGGGCTTTGGGGGGCAGGACTGCGTGGGGCAGGTGTGTGTGTGTGTGTAGCAGAGGTAGGTGGGAGTGGCTGTGAGGCAGAGGGTATGTAGCTGGGGGTGTGGGGTGGCTGTTTGGTTGGGGGTGTGTGTAGCTGGGGGGTGGGGTGGCTGTGTGTGTGGGGGTGTAGCTGGGGGCTGGAGGCCTAGTTCTGGCCCCTGCAGTGATGGGAGGGTCCATCACAGGCAGCAGGGGGCTGGGGGAGGGGAGGATGGAATCCACTGGGGTGGGAGGGAGCAGCAGTGGGGTGAGGAGTTACCTTGGGTGGCAGGGAGCCACTGTGGAGAAGGGGTCTGCACCATGCTCCCCTACCTTCCCACTCCCCAGGTTCCCCCCTGCACCCCCACAAAGCCACTTTTGTTCTCCCTTCCTCTCTTGTCTCTTGCCACCCTTGTGCTGTTCCCCACATGGCTGCCCTTGTCCTCTTTTGCCACCCCTGCCCTGCTCTGCTCCCCACACTCACTCCTGCCACTCCACATGACTCCTGACCCCCTGTGTTTTGCCACCCCTGCTCTGTTACCCCTACTACCCCACATGGCAGCATTTCCAAAACACTGTGCCATGCCTTATGAATATTCATAAGTAATTTAAGTTAATTTGAATACTCATGAGTTTTTAATGGTGGTGTGCTTCGAAAAATTTGAAGGTATCAAGGTGTGCCACAGCAGAGAAAAGGTTGGGAACTACTGGGCTACTGTAAATCTGGCTTCTGTAACTTGAGGTTGCCAGATGCTGACACAGAGTTTTTTATTTTCTAAATCCACCTGAAATATAGATCGGCCTTTGCATGTGAGATTAATTATAACATTTAATATACTGGCTTAGCTTTTTAATTGATTTGTGAGCTCAGGGACCTAATTTCACTCCCAGCTACAGAATTAAAAAACAGGAGTAATCCACTGAAGACGCTAGGCCAGGTTCATGGGGGTGGCTGAATTTACAGTGGTTCAAGAATGGCTTAAAACACATTGGCCTTGCCTTGATTCTTAATCTGACTTCACCTGGAGCAGTTTAGTATATGATCTGATCTGTTCTGCGGCTGAGAAAAGCCAAAGCACAAAGTATTCCAGCCAAGCTTTCCACCCCAGCATTCCTGCTATGCTGGGAGCAGGTGTAGAGCTGTTCTGGAGGCTTTAGGCTGCCCAGTGAAATCCATTAAAGCAGGAGTACTCCTTGGGATCTCTGACAGAGTGCTATGAGCTGAGAGCTGATCCAGCACTTTGGTCATCAAAGTATTAGCTATTCCCCCTGCTGGAGTGACTTTAAATGAGGAGATGCCAGCTCAGTAATTTAACATGTGTTAAAATTATTGCCAGACTGCACTGTGGTTGTCTGCTCTGCACAAATGTTGACATGGTTGGGAACGACAAAACTGTTTGTGGTTCGACTAAAAACAAAAAAAAATTTTGAACATGAGTCTACAGAACGGAAAAGGGTATGTAACACACAGTCTTCCTTGTGACAGTTACATTCAGGTAAAATCCAATCTGATGGCTATTCAAATACATTAGTAATAAAACAGCTATCAGAGATGGAGAAATTAATCATTCAGACCAAACAAACACCTATCATACCCCAAGACAGAACAACTTGGTTTGATTAAATATAAGAAGAAAAGGAAAAAGATTATTTAATAGAAAATAGAAGTTTGCTGTGTCTTGCAGATATCTAGTTAAAAGAGAGGCACGCTTTTCTTTATTTATCATTCTTACGAGGTTTGAGTTAGAAAGAATGAAAGAAAAATATTATAGTATTTGATGCTCTTACATTTATAATATTTCAGAAGTGGTGGGTCCCTGAAACAATTCAAACCAGCCTGGCCTTTAAGAGGTGCATGCACTCTAAAGATTTGTTCCAGCATTCCACAGAGACTGTCCTTTAACACCTGGCCTGCTCAGCCTTCTCTACTTCCTCACTAATAATACTCCACATAGGAGCGGATTAGCGGAAGGATGAAAGAGCTATGTGTATGTATAGATACATATATATATTAGGGAACTCCAGTTACTGGTGAGTTAATTTCATGAAATGGCTTTTGCTAAGTTATTAGGGAGATTAGCAAGCAGTAGACAGCTACAGCAGGAAGCCTATGGAGATTTAATTAAACAGAGATTGAAGCACTACTCTTTCAAACTGGTAATCAGACTGGCAACTCCAAGGGTAGAGAGCAATGCTTCATCAGGCATGCTTCAAAGACCAAGTACCAGCTTTATAGACTGCCATAATGGAAACAAAAAGGGAAATAATTGAGATAACCAGCCCGTCTCCCTTCTCATGCTAAAAGCTCCAAGTCCCCCTCAGAAGCAGTTGGGTACCCCTTTCCTGGTGCCTGCCAGCCCTCCCAACAAGGACACAGGTAAAAAGTCCCACAATAACTGCCTGGCTCCTCTCTCCAGAAAAGAAGCTGGTAGCTCCAGCCACTCAGCTCTCACCATCAGACTCTGAAAAGTCAAAGGCCATCCCTCCCAGAGTTTCTAACTCTCCCCACCAGGCTCCTATGCTGGGAGATCCCCAATCCCTTGCCCTCTGCCCCTATCTAAATTGGCAGGATGCTGTACAGCTCTGCTACCCTTTCCCACTGCCACAACAGCTAATGCTGGTCCCTAGGAGGTGTGGAGGTCTATAATGAGCCGACACTTCGGGGCTGATCTATTTTAGCCCCAAAGAGAATTGAAAAGGCAGCCTGCACTGGGCTCTGCACTGTTCAATACTTATACTGGAAGGTGCTATCTTATGGTTAGAGGCAACTACTTCCACCACCCTCTTCCTCCCTAGACTGCTGCACTGAAAGAGCTTAATTGTCAGCAGCCCCACTGAACTGATCCCAAAGGAGTAGCACTGGGAAAGAAGGGGGAAGAAAAAAGGATATTTGGTGCTCTCAGCGCACCTCTTAGTGGACAGGTGACCACAGCACAAGACACACGCTTCCCTTGTTGGTTGCCTCAGCCTAGAGGCCAAGGACCTACACTTTGTTGCTAGAAGTGATACCTTCATGGCAGAGTGCAGGCACACTAGGGTCACAGTGTGGGGAAACCTGGATTGCTGGTGTCTGTGCTGTAGCTTTTCATGAGGCAGAGGATTTCATTTTGAAAAGTATCAGTCCAGCACTTTTCACTGGCACCATCTTCACTTTAAAAAAAAAACATACACACACCCCACCCATATATCCGTGTCTTTCCACACATGACACATACACACCGCTCAAATGTAATGAAGAAAAGAGAAGTATCCATACCAAACCAGGAAGAATTGGTGCAAGCCACATGTGTCTGCCATCAGCACTGTTGTTAACTCCGTCAATGAGTTTCTCTGGAGTTCGGATATCTCCACACACACCCTCTAAAATGTTGACACTGTCTGGAAAAGCAGCAATGTCTGAAACAAAACTTTAAGCTTAACTAACCAAACAGAAAGCATCAACAAAATAATTGTTTTATAACCCATGCCTTTTCTACCAGCTTTCATGATAAAATGTACTCTTCTTAGCAATACAGCTATAAAATCCTTCTTTCTGCTAGGCTGGTTGAGAGAATACATACTGGTGACCTTGTCAGTTAACTGAAGAATTTAAGGCCAGATTTTCCAAGGTATTGGAACAAACCAGCAGATGGCACCTAAGTGTGAGTAGCCAAGTCCCAGAAGATCAATGGCCTAGAAGGGCAAGAGGTCAAAGGAGTCCATGGCAGTTAGGAAAAACTGGATGGTGGGTGTCATCCTGGCTGTAGTATGTGGGGGCATTTTGGTGGAAGGACGAAGAACTGTGTTTCCACTGGTGTGAGTGTGCATGAACCTAGAGAAGGAACTTGTTGAGAGCATTTTCAACTAGAGGGCAGGTGGTGGCCAAGCAGTCACAAAGCTGCATTGTCCCCCCACTCAACCTCCCCCAAACCTACCCCAGCCTGAGCAACCACAAGAAAGAGCAGTGCACCTCACCAGGCTAGAACATCTTTATATGCACCATCAGTAGGTTAAGAAATCTTAGGTATGGGAACTAAAAGTTTTGGGCACCTCCAGAGATGGGGGAAGGGATTGTGGTGTTTCACTGTTGTTGTTCAATTCCCTTAAGTTTCCCACCCCATTTCAGCCCATTGGTCTGCATCCATTCCCATGCCTAATATTCCTTTATAATATAAATGGTAACAAAACTCCTGTGTAATTCAGTTTGGAGTTTCTAGACTTCTGTAAGCAAAGGAGGCAAATAACTGATTTGTCGAGGAATAGGTAAAGGTCTGCTTCCTCAAGACATCACCAGCACAGGGAAAAGGGGATGGCTGGCACAATATTCAAAAGCTTGTTGAGATTTTTGAAAATGCTTACATAGGTTAGATAAGCCTAACTCTCACAGATTTCAAACAATATATCTCTGACATTGTAAGTATCCTCCCATCCTGGATGAGAGCTTCCTCTAGACATTTCTGTGATGGATCCCAGTTTTTTTAGTATGACCTTGTGAAGGTTCCACATGTGCAACTTAGCTTGGGGGGAATGTCCTTGGAAAAAATAGTCATTCTCAGGGATGTAAGTAGGCTCTTATGATCTCTTTGAGATTTGGATCTAGAGTCCCATACCTCTGTAGTTTCAATAAACGTCTTCCCTATGGAAATCAGTATGAGTAGTTCCAGGTGCATCAGGGAATAAATGTGTTTCAGGCTGCTCTTGTCATGAGTTAGCAGAAATCTGAAAGATAACAGCACCCTGATGCTAGTGTGTGTTTGCCTGTTCCAATTCAGTAGTGTATCTTGTCTCTGACAATTAGATAAAGGAACAAATGAATTCTTTGGTTCTGACTTGAGCCACTATTGTTATCACACCTCAGTAAATATTCTCAAAGATGTTTATAGCTTGAAGATTTAAATCTGTCACTGCCTGAATGCTCTTCTAATAAAAAAAGTGTTTACTATGACTTACTGTTCTAGTGGTAAAGTGACGTGTCTCTGGATGGAGAAGCAAATGGTATGTACTATGAATGTCTTAACTTTATGTTGGTTTACTTTTGTAGGTTTGTTATAAGTAATACAATATTTTTGCCTGCTGATAAATAAATACTGCCTCAGCAAGGGGAAGAGTCTGCTATGCTCTTTAAGACACCAGATTCTAATATTAGTCATCAATCAGGAGAAGAGCTCCCAGACTCCTTTACATCCACAAGCTTTTTCTGAGACAGATTTAGGCTTCCTGCTGTAGGGTCAATTTAAGAAGTTTACATCTTTGGTTCTCCAAAAGCTTTGAGCCCATCAAAAAAAATCTCAGCTTTCCAATGCCTGCAACTTCTGGAAGCCATGTTTTCCTGTGAAAACACAGTCCAGTCAACAGCATTTTGTTGCGATTAGCTGGGGTTACCAATTTGACAGCAGGAACAAACTGCTGATTCTTCCTCATCCCATTCAGCCTCACAGCAATGATGGTTATCAAGGAATCTGTTCCAGAGAAAATGTCTTTTGGAACCATTCTCTACATAACCAGTTACTAGCTTCTCCAGCTTAAGAGACAGGAAGCCAATTTGCAGAAGATAAAGGAATTATTGCTGGAAGAAGTGCAACAGTAACTAAACTATAACAACAAGGTGGAATGGTCAGAGAGTAAGGGGAACACCCTAAAAGAGAACTTGTGTGGGGGAACTGAAAAGATGGAAAACTTGAGGTAGGGGTCTCAACAGGGCAAAAGCCAGTAGGACCTGGTATATCTGCTAATTTGGGAGAACTGCTCCTCCCATAGCAGGGATGTGAGGGAATATGCTAAAGGAAAAGTACAAGAGGAAGCATAAGAGATCCTCTCCTTGAGTGCAACAATGGAGGAAGCTTTGAAGCAGAAGCTGAAGTTAAGTGTCAAGCACATCCTGGAGCAGCAGATTATCCCGAGGGAAAAGAAGTTGGAGATTAAGGCTAGTGAGCTCCTAAATCTAACCAATGATGCAGCTCTATACATGCTAGCAGAAGAAGCTGAGTTGAAGGTAAAAGTGTTTCAGGACTGTGAAGGATGGTATGACCAAGATGTTAAAGCCTGGGTGGAGACCTGAACTGAGAGTCTGAGCCCAAAAGTAGATTAGTAGGAGGCTGCTGACAGAGTTGATAGAGCAGGAAGGCCTTTTGAGAAGGAAAACTGGCTGTTGGTCCAAGGACTAGGCATCCCATGGCATGAACACTGAGAGTCAGTGCACAAAAGAAATGGCAATAAATATCAGTAGCCCCCTCAGCTACCCAGCAGACCTATATAATAATTGTCTAGAGGTAGCTGAAGGAGAAGACTGCTACTACAGATGGGAACTGCACTGAAATCCTTTAGACATGGTCTTCATTGGAAGGGTTCTTAGTGCAAACCATGAAGTAGAAGCAGAGGCTAACCACCTCAGAGCTGAAAAAGAGACTAGGAGACAGCAGAGTTTACTGCTGCAGAAGAAGCTAACTACACTATAAAGGCAACTACACAATACCTTAATACAAGTAAAGGTTGAAGTTTGATTTGGAGAAGGGTAAAGAACTTAAAGGCTGATGTGGCTACCCTGCAAGAAGAGCTGGAATACTGTACAAGTAAGGCTAAACAGAATGAGAGCCAGCTAGCTAAGGAGGTACGTTGGTCAGCTGAAAAAAAGAGCTGCCCTACTATAGTTATAAAAAACATGGGGCCATGAGGAAACAGAAGGATAAAGCCCCAGCCACAGTGCCACTAAACCTTATGCGTCTATCCCTCAGAATAAGGAAAATTGTGTGGTTCTATAGTTCAGAATATCATTCAAAAATATTCTGGGTGCAGGAGGAAGAGCAATGGGTGCTGCTGAGTGGGCTGTTAAAAACTGTAGGAAAAAGCATGATGTCTTTAGGATTCAGAAACCCTGAGAGGGATTTGAGCTTGGATAAAAACAGTTCTGAGAAGTGTGCTTGTGACTGGCTGTAGCTGGGAGTTTCCCCCAAGAGAACAAGAGGCTGCCTCAGACCAATGTACCCATTATAAAAGCCCAATGTTGTTCACCACAAATTAAATAATCAAAATGAACAGCTCTAACTTAACTAAACTGAATAGATGACTGTTCCCAGTGCCTGCATATTGAGTTAATTTGTTCTGACAAATCCAGAACAGCTCAAGCCGATGATATTCCAAGTCCATCAACTGCTGTGGTTGTAAGGAACTGAGGTAGCTGGATCCCATCACTCCCTTGTATAGCTTCACATTTAGAACATTCCGGAACAGCAAGAGGACTGACAGAAGGAGCCATGAAAGTGCTCCAGTGGGCAGTGCTATGGGATGGCCCCACCTGTCCAAGCTGTGTTGCCAGGCCACCCCAAGAGCAGGAATGTGAAGAGGCCTTTGAAGCAGCAGCAACATTAAGAAACTGAACCTCAATAAATATCACTAAAAACCAAAGAGCAGTCACAGCAGTTCATTAGGAGGGGTAACACTGCCCTTTTTGTAAGGTCACAGAATCATAGGGTTAGAATGGACCTCATGAGGTCATCTAGTCCAACCCCTGCCAAAAAAGCAGGACCACTCCCACTCAGCAGATAATGCTAAAATAGGGATCATCAAGGGGTGGAGAGTGTGTATGACAGGGCAAGAGAAACCCAGGCTGGTAAAGGATACTATTTTCAGTGAGTAAGATTTTGTCTCCATGTTCATTATACAATTCTAGTCCATTCAAACCAATATAGTATGGATCACCCCAGCTTGTTAGAAGTTGAAACTGGAAAATAACTGAAAGAGGTTATTAAGGAAAATTTTGATTCCAATTTTTTTTCCATTTTAAAAGAAAATTACAAGAGAATATTAAATCTCCAAGGCAGAGAAATGGCTGCACTGTCTTTGCTCTGCTGACTTGTGTGTATGCATTATTATGCTGTCTTTAATTACATGCGCACATGCTTTATAGCATATAATACAATTTTCTTCTACAACCTTATACATGGATAATACTCTGCACTATTCTTTCATTCTCTTATTACTTTCACTAATTTGTCATCAGGAGAGTCAAATATTCCTTTCTGGACTTAGACTGTTTCTGCCATAAATTGTCTTTTCGCTAATTAATAAACTGCATTCACTTACTTCACATATTCTCTTCCTCAAACACCACAGTCTTCCCTAGGTGCAGTTCACATGATGAGTCAATTAAATGTGAAAGTTTATAAGCTATGCACAAATTCACAGAACAGGCACACGGATTTGTAATTCAGGAGAGGATTCAACTAACTATAAAGCCAATTTAGCTAACAACTTATGCTGGTTACAATTACGTATAACGGAGATTCACCAATTCTGATGCAAAAAGAGACAATTATGGTCATCCAGTCTCATCTTTTTCATAATACATGCCACAGAATTTATCCCAGTAATTCCTATACCAAGTCCAATATCTTCTAATTAAATAATAAGACTGTGGCATTTAGAAAAAACATCCAGCTTTGATTTAAAGAGTTCCAGGTGATGAGGAGATCATTACTTCCTTTGGTAAGCTATTCTAATGTTAATCACCTTCACGATTGAAAAACTCTGCCTTATTTCTTACCTGAATTTGTTTAGCTTGTGCTCCCAGCCACCAGATGTGAGATTAAGTAGTCTGTGCTGAGAAATTAAAACCTTCCATCCCTCTTTGTCAGGGGTTAAAATAAGCCGGAATGTACCTGAATGGTGTTTCAGGACCCACTATTTTAGGGGCTCAGCATTCCAGGCCCCCTAAAAATAGAAAATGGAGCCAGAATGCTATGTTCTGGGGCCCACCATTTAAAAATAGTGGGCACCGAAACACAACGTTACGGCTCCATTTTCTATTTATAGGGACCTGGCAAACACTGAGCCCCTAAAAATAGCAGGCCCTGGAATGCCATTCCGGCATGTTCCAGCAGGCAGGGAGCTGCCTCAAGCTGGGAGATTTAAAATCTCTCTCCCTGAGCTGGCTCTCACTGAGCATGCACAGAGCCTCTGAGCATGCTCAGTGAGAGCCAGCTCAGGGCCAGAGCCTCAGCCCAAGCTGCAGTCAGGGCTAGGGCCACTTGGCCCTGCGGCCAGGTAAGGGGGCCAGGGAGGATGTTTAGGCAGAGGCAGGCAGGCCAGCCTGGTGGAGAAAGGGCGCGAGGGAGGGGGTTAGCTCAGGGCAGTGGGGGAAGGCAGCGTGGCATGTCAAAGGTTGGGGGACCAGCAGCCAGACAGGGGCAGGGGGTAGTAGCTGGGGTGGAGGGCAGAGACTGGGATGCAGGATAGGCATGTGGGGGGCAGGAGCTGGGGTGGGGACCTGGCATGTGGGGGTCCCAGAGATTTAAAAGGGTTCCAGAGCCTGCCAAATTATATTTTAACCCCTGCCCTTTGTGCTGGAGTAATCCCAGCTCCACTTAGCAACTGAGAATAGGAACTGCCACTTGGATCGGGCCAGGGCCCATCAAGTCCAGTCTCCTGTCTCCAACTCTGGCCAGGCCAGGTGCAAGAAAAGTACAAGAAACTTCCTAGTATGTAGATGTTGGGTAAAATGCACCTCCTAACTATTAAAAAAGAGTGACTTGCCCTGAGAAGCAGGTGGATTTATAGCCTTTTAAATCTTGTTTTTAATGTTTACTATTAAAACATTGAACACTCTTGATATTTGTGGTATTGTCCAATGCTTCTTTGAATCCCACTAAGTTTTCTGCCTCAGTGAAATCCTGAAGAAATGAATTTATGTGACAAAGTATTGCCTTTTATTGCTTTTGAATTTAGTGTCTCAATTGCTTTGAATGTCCTCCTCTTCTTTTATTTGGATACAGGGAGAAAAGAAGTTCCCACCTTCTCTATGTTGGAAAATTCATTTTAAAAATATACAATAAACATAGCTAAGTACAAGTCATTGTTATGGCCTGACCTATATTTAAGTCAGAAACTTTTGTCCTTCTGATTTAAACCTTGGCCAGCTTTTTTCTGTATGGATTATAAAAACAAGAGGCAGTTCCTGGAATGGATTCTGAATTAGAGGTGGAGCCAGTAGAGAGTTTGAAACAAGGGTTCATATTCATGCCTTACTGTATGTGCAATTTATATTCATTTAATATTGCAATGATGCCTCTCTCATGCTCTAGGTACCTCACTTAAATTAAAACAAAGCCAGACAGAGTAACTCTGAAAATGAGGAGGTCAAGACACCAGAGATTCAGGGATACCAAAAAGAAGAAAATTGCAATACTCATATTATTAATAAAAATAATCCCAAAATACTGTACATAATAATACAAATGAGAAAATAATAGGGAAGGATACAACCACATGGCATCAATGGTGCTTCGTAGTCCATACTAGCTTGTTCCATTCCTTTTGAACCAGTTCTGCCAAAATATACAAGAAAAATTACAAAATCCTGACATAAAGAACAGACACCTCCTTCAATTCCCTTCCAAAACCAGTGAATTTGGAGAATTTATTCATCTTCCTTTAACACTGGAATTCGCTGAGAAACTACAGGAAGAAGAGGGGCCTGATTTTCACAACTCAGTGCACAATTGCGAATTAATTTGTGTACACACACTTGCTACAATTGTGTACACAAACCAGGTATTTCTTCATGCTAATTGCCCATTGTGCATCTAACTGGCCACTTGCACATACAGCCTTGGCAAACACATGTGAAGATTAGGCATACAACTGAGTGCACATCTAAGTGTATATAATTTTTAAAAAGTGTGCCCAAAGTACTTGATATTTTTATCCATGCACTTCATAATGCATTTGCTTCAAGGAGGTCCATCCAAACAGACTAGAAGGGGTAGGTACAAGCAGGGATGTCAAACTCACAGCCCACGGGCCAGATCAGGAACAATTTTTTTTTTGTCATGATCAAAAAATGGACTGCTAAATGACACCTTCCTGCTCTCAACATGGAGGGGGAAAGGTTGGGGAACCTGTGTGGCCCCATGGCCCATGACAGGTGTCCTGCATTCCACTGTGGCCCCCACATTAAATGAGTTTGACATCCATAAAGATAGTAAGAACTTTCTACTTTACCTTCCATATGATCTGATAACATGTTGGGGCTGCAAGTAGTCAATAAAGAGAATTTCTTGAGCAAAGTCAAAGTGACAGTTGCCTGGTCCCTTGCGGATAAGAAAGCCCTCTGGTGGAGAAATGCAATGTCCATCCAGTGAGACATGGACAACCTTAGCCTAGGGAAAGAACACCTTGTTTTAAAAAGTATGGATCTAATACACATAAGTCAATGTCACTGACTGAAACAATTTGATTATTAAAGACATTTTTGTTGTATTTTACTTATCTCCCTTTTGACAAATTCATTGGAATCTAAATTCTTACCAAAAAAAAAGTGTAAAATACACATACCTCATTAGTGACACAAGGAAATCAAAACGTTACTGGGTAAAAAGTCCCGGGAACAATGAGTGTGCTCACTGTCAGGGTTTAACCTCCAATATGCTAATTTTAATTCCTAGTAAACTTTCAGAAATAAAAGCTTCATTTACGAGCTCAAATTGAGTCGTATTTAAATGATTTCAGGGAAAGGGGCCTTAAGAAACACACTAAATATCTATAACTTGCAACAAAATTGTGAGAGCTGGCAGCACTGCAGCACGTAAACTCTCTCTCAGGGGAGCTCCTTCTTCTGGTCTCCAACAGAGCCAAGGATTGTAGCAGACAGATTATCTCCCCACAGTTTCCTAGCCAAAGCATAGGTGGTAGCAATCTTAACTGGGGGCAGCCTGAAGCTGTGGCCCCACTGGAAACAAAAAAGCCAAGAGGTAGCCATCTTGAGTTAGTACAGCCTTACACTCAGATGGCAAGTGGCTCTCTAAGGTGTACTACATTTTGGTTGAACCAGGCTCCTAAATTGGAGATAAGAGAGAGAAACCAAATTAAAATACACTTTATCTTAAGGGAAGGGGCACTGATCTAGGAGTCAGGAGCTCCTGATCTGAATTCTCACCTATTTTACTCACTTTACAATAGACTTTTTAGTCTATTTTACCAGCAGGGAGATATGTGAGGCTGACTAGCTTCTCTGCTATTATGTGTAGTGAATAAGTTCCGTGCCTCATTAGAGGCCCCTGCAAATCCAAATGCTCTTCTATCAGTTCTCAGTTCTTAGAATTAACAAAAATGATTCCATAGGACTTATGTTCACTGCCACATAAGCAGTACCTTTTATACTTTGTCCATCCCTATAGAGTGGAAAGGAGTTTCATTACCTGTTTGACATGCCTGGGCCTAAGTTTTACATATAATGAAATCCCAAAACAACAGAGGCATATTTTAGAAAGAAATTCCTGTTGGCATTTTGTTAGTCACAAAATAAATAAAAGGAGAAGAAAAATGGCCTCCACATAAGAAAGCACATGGGAAACCATGCCCCTCACATTGCTGCTCTCACTCTCTCTCCACGTTAGATGTTCTATAAAAGAAGTTGCATGCCCTAGAATCTCAGTCCTTTAGGCACTAATGCCATATGGAAGGTGTCCAAGCTATATCCTCTCCCAAGCTAGGCTGCCACAGTATTATTTTTAATGAATTTGGCACCATTTGCTACTGTGTGTCTCAAAAAAGAATCAGGCTCTGTGAATTTTTTGGAACTATCTTTGACTCTTTTGCTGTTTGTGAAGCAAGACAGCAACCTATTAAACCTGCCATAAAACTCAGAGTCAGATCATTTAGAAGGATTTATGCTATTACATTAAAGCCACTACATTCATTTATCAAAGCACATATTTTCTAATAGGTGGTTGAACAGTTCTGCTGGCAGTGCCACTTTGTTTCACTCACCCCCCTGTAGGTGTCTTCTGGAGATTTATTATAGTTCCAAAAGCGAAGCCCTGCAATATTTTCAGCTTTATCAAAATGGATTGTGACCATATGATCTTCCCCATAAGTGAAAGGAATAAGCCACATATGGTTATCTTCAACAGTGATGTTAGTCCCATCTATTAACCTACAAACAGAGAAAAATCCTTTAGTGATGGACTGGCAACTGTTATGTGATGAAAAACAGCAAGAGAAAACAGTACACAGAAAGGATACAAAACTGATCAGAGGAAAACTTGTGCCTTATTTCTATTCTGAATAGGGTAGCTTCAGTCTACAGCTATTACATTTTATTATGCCTTAGTCTGAAAAATTAAAAAGCCTTCTATGCTATATAATCATGTAATTAATAACAGTGAAGAAAATTTTCAAAAGCATCTTAGTCACTTAGTTGAGAATTTTACTTTCAAAGAGAAACATTAATGTTGAATTGGGTAACCTTACTTCTGGCACTTCCTACTTTTGATTGATTGACTTCATGACTTAATTTTCTTTTAACTTTGTTTTCTCTCTGTTAATGTCTCCTATATGTGAAAAAAGGGCTGTTGGGGGGAGAAAGAATATATATGGAAAGAGATAGAGAAAACTATATACACGGATAGATAGAAGCGGGTAAAAGGAGAAAGAAGGAAAAGAGAAAAAACCCTTAGCAATGATGAAGTGTGACTGTAGTAAGTGCTGGCATAACCAGGCTAGGTTTTAGCTACAAAAAACTGCAATGAAGCTGCAGCACTGTGAGTGGTGGCACAGGCCAGCCACCAGAGCGCTGGCTTGCTCAGTAGCCTGGATGCATTCTAAAAGAAATCATAGCTAAAGATGTTAGAGTTGCAATTTTATAGTATTATAATAAATATAAACAAGCAGTCTGGTGGCACTTTTAAAGACTAACAAATTTATTTTTCACATTACTACATGAGACATTTCTCCCATGGAAGCTCACGTGATAAATAAATTTGTTAGTCTTTAAAAGTGCCACAGGAAACCTTGTTTTATTTTGCTGAATTAGATTAACACGGCTACCCCTTTGGAACTTACAATAATATAGCAAGGATTAAATCATTTTATAAATGTAAATTATATCTATTTATAGTACGTTCTCATTCATTACCTCAAAAATCTAAGACTAATGAGAATATTGAGAAGACCGTCACTAAAGCAGCACACACAAGACAGAACACTGCAGTTGATACTTTTCAGTTGTTTTCTTACTTACTTGTCTAATGTCCTAGAATCTTCTGTGTACTCTGCAAGGTCATTTAAATCTTGTGGTGAAGCAGAAATCTGATCCATAGTAATTGGTAGAGCCTGACCATTCTTTCCTACTACTTCAAGTCCAGTCAGTCCAAGGTAATGAGAATCTCCCCAGGACAAGGTGAAATTTAGCTGCAGGCCTAAAAATAAGAATGAACACACACAGATTTATCAATCAGTAACAGGCGACACTGAAATAAATTACCCTAAAGCACTATTAGTAGACCAATGTATTAATCTAAACCTCCGTAATCAGCATGTAACAAAAGGAAGCACTTCCTTTCATTTTTTTACAGGCGCTGGTAGAAAAGTGCAAAATGCCAGAATGCAATTTTAAGGGATAAGATTTGCTAACAGTAGCTGGAGATAGCAATGAATCTAAGGAATTCAGATTAGTCTGTTATGCACAAAGATGCAGGAACACAAATATGTTTGGGAGAGAGCATGCAAATACAAACTCAATGTCTGCAAATGCATCCCCATCAAGTCCATTCAAACAGCTGTTGAGATTTAAGTTTATATAAGTATTTAGGCCTGTGTATTTTGCCTGAGATGGGATTCTGGGCCTGCCTGAAATTCAAAGTCCCTGAGCTACACATATTAACAAAGAACAAAGACATAGTATGCTTCTCTTGCCTGTCTGCATTTAGATGGGTTTTTCTTTATTACTGTGAAAAGATTAGGGATGCAGTTAAATGTTTCAAGGAGCAGTGAAGGGGTGATATATGAATGCACAAATGAGGAAAAGCTCTGATACCTGTTCAAGACAGATGCCAGAGCAAGTCCAAGCAAGTGCTTGGGAAAGCAAGGGAGGTGTTAAAAAGAAACAAAAATAGGCCCATAAACTGACCATGACCAAGATGCGCTATCACTTCCAGCCCTCCCATGGGGTACAAAGGGGTTGTACCAAAGCCTTCAGAACCAGAACCCACCAAACAGAACATGACCATCAAGCAGAAGTGGTGGTATGGGGGTCGGCCTACAGATACAATTAAAGCTACCAAGAAGGAGGCAGAGACGGTGTTTCATCATTGTACAGAACTATGGTCAGGGAAAGAGGGAGCTCTATGGACATATAGCACTAGGATGGGTGGAAGGAAACTATCCGCGTATGAAGAAATAAGCCTGACTGATGTGAAGGCTTGGATATGCTTATGGTTTTAGACTTGTCAGAGTAACCTTCAATAAACCTTGCATGGAGTGCCTGCAGATTGGATTCTGGACTGTTGCTTTCTGGTGTACTGTGTCTAAGAGGACAAGGTAGGGAACCCTAACAGATAGTAGTTTCAATTGTATTCAGTTTCAGGTATTGACTCAACCTTAGCCAGGGCCATCCTTGGGAATGGGTAGGGAGAGAAAAGAGTGAGCAGGGCCCATACCACTGCCCCCTCCCCGCCGCTACGGCTGCACTGTCCTCTGCCTCCACCCCACTTCCTTCAGCTCAAAGCTGAAGACAGTGGGGCAGGAGTGACAGCGCAGAGGCAGGACGATCTCTGGACCAGCCCTCCCCACCACCAAGGCAGAACAGCTGGCCAAGGGGTGGGGTGGGGCAGCCCAGAGGCCAGGCTCTGCTCTGGGCCAGCTGTTTCACCTCCCGGGGCAAAGTGGCTGGCTCAGGGGAGGGGTGGGAGCACAGGACCCAGCCTGTGGGCCAGCCTGCTCTTCCAGCGTGGCAGGAGCTGGGGGCCCCCCACAGGCCACCTGACCCTAGGTGTGAAGGTATTTTGTTGTTTGTGCTGCTTATTGTCAGACCGACATTAAAGATTTGCTCCTACTGATTACTCCTGTTTTATTTCTGCTGAGGCCAGGATACAGAGTTCTTCCAGGTGTGATGAGGTGTGAACCCCCACTGATGGAGTTGTACCAGCAAAAAACCGAGTGCGGATGCAGTTCTGCTGGTAAAACAGCACGTTTAGCAGTATAGCTCATTTCATTGTTGTGCAGGTGAAAAATCTAACTGAATCTAAACAACTGCTTTGATTTGCTGTAACAGTCTGACCTGATCCTATGATAACCCCTACATTTATTTTCCTCCAATTCTCTAAGTTCCTAATCTTCAAGCATCTGATGAAGTGGGATTTTCTCCCATGAAAGCCCATGCAATAAATAAATGAATCTTTAAAAGTGCCACAGGACTCCTTGTTTGTTTTACTAAACACAACTACCCCTTTGGAACTTCTCAAAATAAACCATCAGCCTCTAAATATTTAATTACTCTTCTTTATTTCAATACAATATTTATCAGAAGCCTGTATACAACTATTCTGAAGAAAATCTCACTTGATAATGTTCCTAGATGATAAAGGTGAATGAATGTGGTAAGTAATATATTAGTTTCTATATTACAAGAAAAAAGGCAAAACACAGAATACTTACATTGTCCGGTGTATACTCCTGGTACTTTAGGTGTAAGCTCAGAAAGATGGTGTGACATAATCACTTGCTCCTGAATCTAAAAAGTAAACCAAGAAATGCAAAGGATATTGATATACTGTACACACAGTATTGTTAATACAACAATATACTGTATTGTTGATACAGTGCTATTGATGTAGAAAGGCTCTGTGCACAAGAAAGAAGAAAAGCCCAAAGTTCTAGAGCAATCACAAGCTTAATCTGATAAATAAATAATGAGACATGACAACAGGTCAGGGCAGTGGGGAGCACATTCTGTCAGAAGAGAAAAAGACAAGACATCTAGAGGAAAGGGATAAACTATAATTTACAGAGAAATCTGATCACTTATGTTGCACTTATTTCACTTTTTTAACATGTCATTATTGTAACAATGTATTGTAAATGAACAAAAAAGTCTCATTCTGGTGAGCTGCCATTTGGTGCCACTGAACTGCCAGAATGTGGGTCCATTAATCCAGATACACACGCTGTTCCAAACCAGCTTTATGGTTTTACTGTTTCCGTATTTTGACAGAATATAAATAAACCTGTGTTCACACCCTACATACAATTGTAATAATATTTGTATGTTTTGTGAGATATTTAAAAACTTATTTGCTGATCAATAGCATCATGGCATAATCCACGTAATACCATTATATACTGATTTGCAACTGTCAGTTTAAATCATGACTAAAATATGTTTTCAAGATAAGTCTGGGGAGTAGCCAAACCAGTTTCTCAGAGACAAAGGGCAAGGTGATATGTCAGTTAGATGCAAACAGGACTCATGGAGCATCATTACCTGCTAAAAGCCCATTCTTTGGCAAGAAAAGGGACAAGACAAAAATCTACATTTTAACAAAGAAAGAGTATCAAGTGTCCTTCCACACAGCTGGCTTGTCACCTTGCTACCAGCTAGCAGTGCATGTAGAAACAAGCACAGGACTATAAAATGAAGGGGCAGGCAAGACAAGACACCCCTCTTTCTCTTCCTGCCCACTGGATTCACCCCACCCAAAGAGACAAAGGAAACAGTCATTGGAATCTGGGGGATGTGTCCTGGTCTAAAGAAGTTGGTCAGTGATATGCTGAAAGCATGTGGTAAGAAGAGGTTACTTACCTGTAACCGGTGTTCTTCGAGAGGTGTGCTCCTGGCCATTCCACCTTAGGTGTCTGCACGCCACGTGCACGGCTCGCCGGAAACTTTTCCCTTAGAGTACCCATAGGGTCGGCTGCAGCGCCCCCTGGAGTGGCGCCGCCGCCACTGCCTATATAAGCCCAGCCGACCCTGCCCCTCCTCAGTTCCTTCTACCCTACTTGTCTGAGGGGAGGTGGGAGGGTTTGGAATGGCCAGGAGCACACCTCTCGAAGAACACAGGTTACAGGTAAGTAACCTCTTCTTCTTCTTCGAGTGCTGCTCCTGTCCATTCCACCTTAGGTGACTAGCTAGCCTACCTCGGAGGTGGGAGACATCATAGAGAAACCGTTTGCAGCACTGCTCTCCCCACCGCTGCGTCCTGCTGCGCCTGATGGGTGATGGCGTAGTGCTGTGTGAAGGTGTGGGGGGAAGACCACGTCGCCGCTCTACAAATATCTGCGATAGGTATCCCTGCAAGGAAGGCCGCCGAGGCCGCCTGCGCCCGGGTTGAGTGGGCTGTCGCCCTTGGAAGGGGCCTGCCCCGCAACCGGTAGCACTCTCTGATGCAGTCCTTAATCCAGGCTGCGATCCGTTGAGTGGAAACCGGCTGGCCTTTTTTGTGGTTCGCCACCGCCACAAAGAGTTGCGGGGACTTGCGGAACGGCCTTGTACGCTCTATGTAAAAAGACAATGCCCTGCGTACGTCCAAAGAATGGAGGGCCCTATCTGTCTCTGACATGTGAGGCTTGGGGTAAAACACCGGCAGGCAAATGTCCTGGTTCAAGTGGAAGTGAGACACTACCTTGGGCCTAAAAACCGGGTGAGGACGGAGTTGTACTTTGTCCTTAAAAAACAAGGTGTACGGAGGGACCGCTACCAGCGCCCGCAGTTCCGACACCCGCCGAGCGGACGTGATAGCCACGAGGAAAGCGACCTTCCACGATAGATACAACAGGGAACAGGTCGCCAGGGGTTCGAAAGGGGCTCTGGTAAGAGTTTGCAAAACCACATTGAGGTCCCACTGCGGTGTAGGTGGCTTCAGCGCTGGGTACACCCGTGACAGGCCAGCTAAAAACCTCTTGACCATAGGAACGGTGAAGAGAGAGCCATTCCCCAAGTCGCGGCGGAAAGCCGCAATTGCCGCTAAGTGGACCTTTATGGACGAGATCGACAACCCCCTTGACTTCAGGTGCCACAAATAGTCCAAAATGGTGTGCACTGCGACCTGTGCCGGGTCCAGCCCGCGCCCGGTAGTCCAGGGCACGAACCTGGTCCATTTAGCCCCATAGGTAGCCCTTGTGGAGGGCTTTCTGCTGCCCCGCAGGACCTCCCGCACGGGCGAAGAACATAGTTGCTCGCTAGCTGTTAGCCATGGAGGTACCACGCGTGGAGGTGCAGGGCTTCCAGGTTGGGGTGCAGGAGGCGACCGTCGTCCTGGGACAGCAAGTCCGGTCTCAGGGGCAGGCGGATCGGGTTGTGTTGGGCGCAGCGCAGTAGGGTCGAGAACCAGTGCTGCCGCAGCCACGCCGGGGCAATTAAGATGACCCTCGCCTTGTCCTCCTTCACCTTGCATAGGACCCTGGGCACCAGCGGGACTGGGGGAAAGGCGTATAACAACCCCGCCTGACCCCAGTGGAAGTGGAAGGCGTCCCCCAATGACCCGGGGCTGTGCCCTTGGAAGGAGCAGAAAACCGGGCACTTGTTGTTCTTCTCCGAGGCAAAGAGGTCGAGACGGGGAACCCCCCACCTCCGGAAAACGGACTGCGCCACCTCCGGGTGGAGAGCCCACTCGTGGGTCAGGAACTTCCGGCTCAACTCGTCCGCCAGAGCATTCCTGAGCCCCGGTATGTACGAGGCCAGCGGACGGATCTGGTGGAGAATGCAAAACTCCCATAGGCGAATGGCCTCCTGGCATAACTGGCGGGAGTGGGTGCCCCCTTGCTTGTTTATGTAAAACATCGCGGTTGTGTTGTCCGTCCGCACTAACACTGAGCGGCCCCGAAGGCGGTCCCGAAACGCCTCGCATGCTAGGCGAACCGCCCTCAGCTCCTTGATGTTGATGTGTAGTCGAGAGTCCTCCCGCGACCACCGGCCTTGCGTCTTGAGGCCGTTGAGGTGCGCACCCCAGCCGATGTCCGAAGCGTCGGTTGTCAGGTGGAGCGACAGCTGAGGGGGGCGGAACGGGACCCCCGAACAGAGGTTGGGTTCACAACCCCACCAATGTAGAGTCCTGAGCACCGACTCTGGCACCGTCACCATCAGGTCCACATCGTCCATACTCGGACGGAACACCCCGGCCAGCCACAGTTGGAGCGGCCGCATACGCAGGCGGGCATGGGGAACCACATATGTACATGCTGCCATGAGGCCTAAGAGGCGAAGGCATTCCCGGGCGCTGACCATTGGGAAGCTGGTCAACATGTCCACCTGCCCTTTGATGGCCTGAAACCGGGCGTAGGGAAGGCTTGCCTTCGATGATCTCGAATCGAGAACCGCCCCGATGAACTCGATCCGCTGAGCCGGGACAAGGACCGACTTTTGCAGGTTCACGAGCAGCCCCAGCCGGCTGAACACGGACTGGGTCAAACGCAGGTGGGCCTGCACCTCTCGTCGAGACCGACCCACGATCAGCCAGTCGTCCAGGTAGGGGAACAGGGAAACCCCTTGTTTCCGGAGGAACGCTGCTACTACCGCGAGGCACTTTGTAAAAACCCGCGGGGCCGCTGACAGGCCGAAGGGAAGTACTGTGAACTGCAGGTGGGCTTGGCCCAGCGTGAAACGCAGAAACCTTCTGTGGCAGGGCTTGATGGCGATATGAAAATACGCGTCCTGCAGATCGAGGGCGGCGTACCAATCGCCCGGACCCAGAGACGGAAGTATGGAGGCTAGGGAAACCATCCGGAACTTGATCTTGCGGAGGTGCTGGTTGAGGCCCCGCAAGTCCAAAATGGGGCGTAGACCCCCTTTCGCCTTGGGAATCAAGAAGTACCGGGAATAGAAACCCTTCCCCATGTCCTCTGGGGGCACCCATTCCACCGCTCCTTTTTGAAGGAGGGTCTGCAACTCTTCTTGCAATATCTGTTGGTGGGCCTGATCCCGCAGGGAACCACACAACACAGGGCGGCGCCGCCGGGGTAACGAAGAAAATTGGAGGGAATAGCCCTCCTGAATTGTTTTGAGCACCCAGCGGTCGTTCGTGATCTGGCGCCATTCCTGTGCGAACCGGTGCAGCCTGTCGAGGAACATGGGCGTTTCTGGATCCTTGGGAGGTGGTACGGCACGCTCGATGCGGACGTCAAAAGGTTTTCTTCTGAGTGGTCTGCTGACGGGGACCCCCTTGGTTGTTGGGCCGGCGGCCCGAAGGCCGACGAAACGAACGTCCCCTTTGCCCTTCGTCCTCCCGACGTTGGCGGAAAGGCCTGGTCTGAGGGGGAGGCTTAAAGGGCTTCCTCTGGATGGCGGGTGTGTGGAGGCCTAAGGACTTGATCAAAGCCCTTGAGTCTTTTAAAGTCTGCAACCGGCTGTCCGTCTGTTGCGAAAACAGGTCTGGGCCTTCGAACGGCAAGTCTTGTAAGGTGACCTGCACCTCCTGGGGAAGGCCCGAGGCCTGCAGCCACGAGCTACGCCTCATAGACACACCGGAGGCCATGGAACGGGCCGCCGCATCCGCCGCGTCCAAGGCCGACTGTAGCAAGGCCTTAGACATGACCTTGCCTTCCTTGATCGAGGCCGACAAGGCCGCCGCCGAGTCCTGCCCCACTGAGTCCGCGAAACGCTCCATAGCCGACCAGGCATTAAACATATATCGGCTTAGGATAGCCTGCTGATTGGCTATCCGCAGTTGCAAGCCCCCCGTGGAGTAGACCTTTCTCCCGAACAGGTCCAGCTTTTTGGCGTCTTTGGACTTCGGAGTCGAGGCCGGGCGACCCTGCCGCTCTCTTTCTTTAGCCGCGGCCACCACAAGGGAGCTAGGAGCGGGGTGGGAATAAAAATGTTCGTAGCCCTTGGAGGGCACAAAGTACTTCCACTCAGCCCTCTTGGCCGTAGGGGGAATGGAGGCCGGCGCATGCCACAGGGCCTTGGTGGTGTTTTGAATGGTCTTTATGAATGGCAGAGCCACTCTGCCCGGGCCCTCGGGAAGCAGGATGTCGACCATGGGGTCGGCCTCCTCCACGATCTCCTCAGCCTGGAGGCCTAGCCCGGAGGCCACGCGCCTAAGGAGTTCCTGATGGGCCCGAGCATCGTCCGGGATGCCCACTGGTTTAGCCCCTGCCACCGCCTCATCGGGTGGCGACGAAGAGGACTCTTCGAAATCCGGAGCCTCGGATAGCGCCCGCGACCGGGTACTCTGGCCGGCGCTGGTGATGCTCCCCCTGTCTTGCTCGTCCCGAGGAGATTCCACCTCGGACATTGCCTCGGTGCCAGGTGGGGCCCCCAAAGCCGCAGACGGGGGAAGGCTGGTCCCAGAGGGGGGGATAAGGGACCCCGCGCCGAAAGGCTGCCCTTGTTGGGCGGCCCACGGAGTCCAAAAGGGCCATTGAGTTGGCTGCCACGCTGCCCACGGCGGCTGGGCTGGAGGTGCCGTAAAGGCTGGCGGTGCCGCGAAAGGTTGCGGTGCCGAGGCGCCTCCCGTCGCCGGCGAGCGAGGCGGTGCCGGGTCCTCGACCGAGCTCGAGCGGCTGGAGCGAGGCGACCATGGCGGTGCCGAGGCCGACGGTACCGGGGACCGGCGCCTGCTATCGCCTCTAGGCGCCGACAATGACGTGCGGTGCCGGGGAACACTGGGAGACCTGCTCCTCGGCGCCGATGACGACGGTGCCGCTGGCTGTCGGTGCCGCTGCTCGGGAGCCGGTGCCGTGGACCTGCCACGAGTCGACAGGGGAGTCGGTTTGCCCCGCGACGGTGCCGGTCTTGGTGCCGCTCTCTCCATCGGCGCCGTCAGAATCGCCGGTGCCGCACGAGTCCCCCCCTTTGATGGTACCGGTGTCGGCAGCGTGGAGTGGCTCGATAGAGCCTGTACCGCTGCAAACGCCTCCGGTGTAGCCGGTAGAGATAAGTCCACACCCAGAATGTCTCTGGTTGGGGAAGGGGAGGACACCGGGCTAAAACGGAGTTCAGAGGGCTCAGGTGCCTCCGGAGATAGGGAGATAGGCTGGCTCGCACGGCTCTGGCCATTGTCCCTCCCTCTTTTCGCCATTTTAGGCGAGGTCTCTTTGTTCGCCCGCCTTTTCTTGGGCGGTGCCGGAGACGCCGAACGGCGCCGCGACCCGCGCGGCTTGCCGTGGCTGGGCTTCGGTACCGATGCCGGTGCCGATGAAGCCGGCGCGCTCTGCACCGGCGGCGCCGTACTGGAGCCGGAGTCCGTGGGTGCCGGGCGGAGAGCTTCCTCCATCATGTGGAGCTTCAGGCGCTGAACACGGTCCTTTTGGGTCCGAGGCTTGAAGCTCCGGCAATGTTTGCAGCGCTCTACCAGATGGGCCTCTCCTAGGCAGAAAAGGCACTTGTTGTGCGGGTCATCGAGCGGCATCGATTTCCCGCACTGGCTGCATGTTTTAAAACCAGGCATAGCCCAGCCCCGGGCCCGGGGAGGGCTCCAACAAACGTAACTAACAGTCCTTCCAACACAATAAACTAAATAACAACAAGAATAAAAGAATAAACCAAACGAAAGGGACTGGATAATTCCAGACGGGTACTCCGCGGCCACGTGCTGTCGCTCGAGGCCAGGGATGTTCCAGCGACCGACAGGGCGGTAAGAAGGAACTGAGGAGGGGCAGGGTCGGCTGGGCTTATATAGGCAGTGGCGGCGGCGCCACTCCAGGGGGCGCTGCAGCCGACCCTATGGGTACTCTAAGGGAAAAGTTTCCGGCGAGCCGTGCACATGGCGTGCAGACACCTAAGGTGGAATGGACAGGAGCAGCACTCGAAGAAGAAGAAAGCTTTGCTTTGAATCTAATATAGTTTTTCAAGTTAGACACCAGTACGTATTTCATCTTTATTTTTCTTCTAAGCACTTCTGCCTTTCCTGCCTCAATACTTGTGCTCACTTAAAATCTTTCTTTGTAAATTAATAAACTTGTTTTATTGTCTTAGCTAATCCTGTGTGTTCCCAAGTTGAAGAGTCTGGATAACTCCATTAGGGTAACAAGTTGTGTGCTTATTAATCCCTTGAAGGAATAATGGATTTGATATCTTTATACTTTCCAGAAGAGAGCTTGACAGAAAAGGACATAGATTTGCAGGAGAAAATCTGGAACAAAGAGAGTGTTTTGGGGTCAACCTATGGTAGGGGCCAAGGTGTGGTTGGCTGGCTGCATCACACAGAGACATAGCTGGAACTGACTTACATGCTGTAGGCTGTTTGTGAGCAATTAAGGTTGGGGGCTACAGCAGTAAGCCATTTTAAAGGGCACCCCTAGTTAGAGGGCAGGGATGACAAAGCTAGTCATTGGTTTGGATTGCAACCTGGTACATAACACATATGTCTATAATTAATAACCTGTTCAACCACAGATCAGAAGTAGTTTTCCATCAGTTATATATTTTCCTCTAACAGCTCTTGGGAAACAGAAATTACTAGCTAGAGATGATAAAATTGTCAATAATGAGGCAGAAACGGCAGATGTTTTTCATAAACATTTCTGTTCCATATATGAAAAGAAGCTAAATGATATATTCATATCTTACAGTGCTCATGAAATACTTTTTATTCTAGTAATAACTAAGGAGGCTTTTACTTACCATATTACTAAAGTTAATATATTAAAATTAGCAGGGTCAGATAACTTTTACCCAAGAGTTTTTAAAAAACTATCCAAGGACTATCTGGATTACTGATGATGATTTTTAACAAACTGTGGAACACTGGGGAATTTCCAGAGGACAAAAAAAGCTAGTTTTGTGCCAGCATTCTTAAAGGTTATACTTGTTACTCACTTTTGAAAAACTTTGCCAAGAAGTTTCCAATGTAAGACTTTCAGGGAGCTAGAAAAATCACATTTTTGATACAGAGGCCTATGCTACCAAATACCTTATTGGAGGAGACCAGCTATTTCTCTTGGTTGGCTATTGTCTGATCCCAGATTTTTGAGAAAGCCTCCCTACAGTAACAAAAACTGTGGAGAACTTTTTTGAAGAAAAACATCAAAGTGCATGCAACTGAAGAGGAGGAAGGTGAAAAATAAATATCCACTTTTGTTTGGATATTATGGCTCTCTTTTGTATGCAAGTTCCAAAAAAACTATGAAGACTTTTGCTAGATGAATACAGAGTATTTTTTCTATTCCCCTCAGATACAAGAACGGTTGCATATTTTTTCAGACTTTATCAAAAGAAATGGCAGAGGCCATAGAGGGACAATTTCAGCCCCAAAATAGAAATTTCAGAAAATTATGGACAACTTTAAAAGGAGTTATACAGAAAATGCTTTGGTGAGCTTGACTATGTTCTTTGCTACCAATTCCAACTACTACAGCAACATCTAACAAACCATAACAATCAGTTAGCTGGAAATGTTATACTTAAATACTAATTCCAAACATATAATAAAAGGGAAAGCTTGCAGACGGCAGAAAGAGAGAAACTAAGTTCTGGTCACTTTTAACAGGTCGCTGTGGGGCAGGCTGGAAAACACTGATGCCTAAAAGCTATGTGCACTGACATTTGAGATGTGTAGCTCTGACGCTCAGGAAAGAACATGTTTTGGATTAAAAACACAGATAAATCTCAAAGTGGTACACATATGCAGCTGGGTTTAAACCAAAAGCAACACTGTTTTAGCTCCATCCACGTAATTAAAGAGGAAGGTTGTGTGTAATGTCATAGTCTTCATTAAATACTCATGAAAGACAAAAATTGGAATACAATATTAGTTTTGAAAACAAAATTCTTCCAACAATGAAGCTGAAGAGAAAATTCACAAAACAGACTCATATCCATATTACCATATATACTCAGGTATAAGATGATCTGAGCATATGCCGACCCCCATTCTGAGCCAAAAAGGGGCAAAATGGGTGACCCGTGTATAAGCCGAGGTCCTCTTTTGTCCTTGGCCCCTAACCCCCCCACCCAGTGCTGCTGGGCTCCCCTGGAGTTCCCGACACCACCCCTAACCCCCAAACCCCTTCTGGTGCTTTTTCCCTGTTCCCTTGCTCTCTCCATTCCTCACTCCTGCCCCCCCTGCTCTCTCCATTCCTCACTCCTGTCCCCCTGCTCTCTGCTCTTCCTGCTACTCCCCTGCTTGCTTCTCCATTCCCTGCTGCTGTTCCCCAACATCCTTTCCACCCCTTTCCCTGTCACTCCCCAAACCTTGCTGCCGCTTTTCTCGGCCTCCCAGGCACCCTCCCCCCTCAAATCCCCAGGCCCTGCTTCACTGGGCTCCCTGAAACCCCCAGGCCCTCCTGCCACTCTCCCTAGTCTCCCCAACCACCTCTCTAGCTCCCGCATGCTGCCGCCACTTTTCCCAGTCTCCCCAACCCCCCTCAATGCCCAGGCCAACCCTTCCCCCCTGGAGCCTCCTTACCTGGCCACTCCAGATGCCAGGGTACCCTCCTAACTCTAGCCCCAGCCCAGGCACACTGCCCGAGATGGCTGCCCCAGCCACACTGGGGCTCTAGCCTGCAGCATGGTCAGTGAAACTGCCGGGCTGGGGCTGTTTACTGTATTCACCTGTGTAGAAGCCGAGTGCCTGTTTTGAAGCCAATTTTCAGACACAAAAATCTCAGCTTATACGTGAGTATATACAGTAGTCCCTGATGTCAGGTATTGCCACTGGAACAAGTCAATGGAAATAGAAGATAGTTTCTTTAGAATTTCTCATGAATGTGTGTCCTACCTGGTTGTCATCAGCTCTTAAGCCTGCTTGTGTAAAAGGTCTTTCATCTCCCTCCCCATCAGCAGTCCTTGGCCTCTTCAGCTCTTCCTCATATCTCAGTGAGCACACGTTTTCAATTTCTCCATCGTAAGTCTCATCATAGCAGAATATGGCCTCTAGAATATCATCATCGGTAGTGAATAATATAGTATCACCAAAGTGCTCTGGAGCTGAAAAGGATAACGACATTAGGAATTAAAAACACAAAATGAAAGCACTGCAAACGGAGGGTTTTACTACACTGCAGTACGGAACTATGTTTTAACATGTGTTGAGTAATATGTTTAATTAACACGATTATAAATTGTAATGTAGATGAGGGACAATTTATTCCTTGTCAATGAGGTAATTTACAGTGATGTTAATTAAAATATTAAAACACGATTTCTTATTGTAGTGTACGTGAGTCCAGAGAATCCAGCTGACTTTTAAAAACCTCTAAAATATAAAGCTGTAAAAATACGCCTTACACATAATGATAAGAACAATACAAATAAAGTCTAAGACAGGGGTATCCAACCTTTTTGGGCAAGGGGCTACATTGCAAATCCTTTCTCAGTTGGGGGGGTGGAGAGAAAATTTGATAGATAAGACATACAAATCAACCTTATTAATAAACTTTAATAAAATTATGATTAGTGTGATATTTGGCATTGCTTTTGCTTGCACTGAGTACAGAGGACAATGGAGGAGGGGTGCCTGTGTGAGCGGGCAAGGGAGAGTGTGGGGAACATGGCAAAGGTTGTAGCTGCACTGTGCATAGGGCAAGAAACTGACAAGGGCCCTGGCCAGCTCCAGCTCCCAGGCTTTTGAGGCAGCACTCCACGGGCTGGATGAAAGCCCTTGACAGGCCGGACTCCAGCCCCTGGGCCATACATTGGACAAGCCTTCTCTAAGACTGTAAGTTCTCTGGTGCAGGGACAATCTTCTATTTTTCATCTGTTCCCTGATCTGGCTGGGAATGCTAGGAGCTATATAAATATAAAAACAATCTCTTTATAGAGGGCATTTCTCCATTTGAATTGGAAGGTTTGATTCCCAGCTTATGCAGATGTACCCATGCTTACTCTACTTGAGCTATCCTGCTAAAAACACTGCAGAGTAACCAGGCATCATTTTCACAAAGAAAATGAGGGATCATACTATACCTCCAGACAGTGTTCCTGAAGCCTTTGCAATTTCTCCTTTAAAGATGTATTGCTCGTCTAATAGCATTGTAATATCTTTCACACCTCGGAAGGAGTGTATTCGGGATTTATTATAATTCCAAATCCTAATCATAGCTACTTGACAGGGTTTCACAAAATCAATATAGATAAGGTGAGGCTTCCCAGGAGTAAAGGGTGCTAGCCAAAGGTGCATGTCATCCTGTGTCCGATTTACCCCATCAATTAGATTGGTTATTATTCTCGGATCTTTGCCGTAGGCTGGTAAAATATTTATATCAGGTGGTTCAGCTCTTATCTTTAAAATCGAAACAGGCTCGCCTTTGGAACTAAAAACTTCAATTCCATTAAGACCAACATAGTGTCTGTCTCCCCATGTGGATTTAATGTCTATTATTAAACGCTGTCCATAAGGCAAGACAGGGATTTTAAATTCACTTCCATCATCTGTCTCTATGGAATTTTCTTCTTGTCTTTTTGGTAGCACTTGTATTCCTTCTTTCCTGTCAAGCTGATGTTCTCCACGCCGGCTA
This sequence comes from Podocnemis expansa, assembly GCA_007922195.1. Taxonomy (NCBI): domain Eukaryota; kingdom Metazoa; phylum Chordata; order Testudines; family Podocnemididae; genus Podocnemis; species Podocnemis expansa. The sequence continues at coordinate 22,885,453 of ML682016.1, forward strand.
ATTTTCTGTTGATGGAGAAACTCATCAAAGATGTCCCCTTGAAAATCCATGTTAGAGATTCGCCCACGGTGAGAATAATTGAACTTTAGAAGGGAGTTCCAGGATTCCTGGAGAGTGTGTTCTTGTTCATTGTGCCACCTGGTTCTGATGGTTTTTAGGCCTTTGACCAAAAGGGCTTCATCTGAAAATACAATGAAAGAGTATAAGACTTCTCATGACTTCAGGCTTCCCATGGTTTGAACCTAACAACTGCTCTGATTTGCTGTTACTGTATGACCTGATCCTATGTTTTACACCCCCTTGCATTTATCTTCATTCCATTCTGTAAGTTCACCCATCTTCGAAGCATCTGACGAAGTAGGATTTGCTCCCACGAAAGCTCATGCGAAAAATAAATCTGTTAGTCTTAAAGTGCCACATGAATCCTTGGGTTTTTTTATATATGTAAACATTATGATAAAGTAATTCCCACAATGTAGACTATGAAATATGAACCATTGTGTTAATTATGTTGGGTTCTCTTGCAGTAGCTTTCTAGTCTAATGCTGCTATTACATTGCTTTTCTCATCACACGCACGGTTAAAATCTCTAACTCACTTGCCCAGCTTAAACAAAATAATTATGTCAATATATGTTAATATTGAGATACAAACCAATAAAGAAGGAACAGAACAAAGTTTTAAGGCTGTCTGAGCATCTCCAATTGAGCTCTGTTATAAAAATACAAGTGAATTACAGGATCATCATGGAAATTTTATGTGAAAGGGCTTGGATGAAAGACTTCAGAAATCATGGGTGCCTTTCAGTGAATTTTGGATTATAGTATACAACAGAGGATAGTGGCATAGATGGGCAACTATTCTGGTTCAGTTTTGTATTTTGGTTCAGTTTTGTATTTAGCTATGTAAAGGTGCAAGAAAGGAAGCTGCTCTTTAAAGCATGCTAAAAAAAAAGCATGATATGCTAATTGCCAACCCTTATCTTCCTATCCACAGTGCTCTAGCATTTCACACAAATTACAAGGCTTGGATTTTATTATTTTGCTTTTATATTCACTTTCTATTGCCAGGAGTAGCCACTACATGCATCACATACTGATGTTTGGTCACTGGCAAAAAACAAGAGATCTTCTGGTTGTGGTTTGCACAGATTAATTATTTTAAAACATATTTATTTCCCTTTTCAGGACAAACACGTACATAAAACATCCCTGCTCTCCTTCCTCACTTGCCTCCTTTGCTGCAGTTTATCGCATCCCTCCCACCCTACTTCTTGCTGCTTGAGAGAAGAAGGAGTGTGGAAGAGAGAAAGGGGGACCAAGTGGTGGGGAGAGACACGATGGCAAGTGGGCTGGCTGAAAAGGGGTGGGAGCAGGGCCAACTGTGCATTGACATGGGGGGCGGGGCTGAGGAATATTGGTAACAGCAATTTAGTTCCACTGCTCTGAGCACGATTGGGAGTTATAGTAACTGGTGCACAGCACAACTACCTGAATTGTGAGTTCACTTGTTGCAAAATGAGTGAAAGTTCATAAAATGTTACAATAACCTGTAACAATTAATGTTGATAGAAGCAGTATGAAAAGGGATTCAGGAAGAATGAATCACTCGTGGAAATCTACTGATACCACCCAAAGACTGTGTTCAGATAATTATTAGTAAACAAGCTTTACATGCAGAAGGTCCTGGGTTCAAACCCCAGGGGGCTGGACTAGATGATCTCATGAGGTCCCTTTCAACCCTATGAGTCTATTCTATTCTAAGAGGAAAATAGATTAGATATTAAGGGACCAAATTTCATGCACTGGAAATTTAGCCCAACTGCTGGACAAAATAATGAGGACGAGATGAGCTATTCCACCCATCATTCTTTTTCAGGGTCTTTAAAAAGAGACTTCAGAGGAGATCAAAATGGCTGGGAGATGGGTAGACTGAAAAGAGTTAGCTTCGCCATCCTGGCTGTCACTGAGACCCCAGGATCCACTGTGACACTGTTGGGCCTTTTCATTGTCCTGATCCTGGGAGATGTTCTGATCAGACAAGGTCAGGAAGAGGAACCCAGGGGACATTCCCATCTCTACTGGCTTTGAATAAACCCCAAACACTACTTAGCATGTGTGTCAAAACTAAGGGCATCAGCTGTGCCTGCTCAGTACTTCTATTCCTAACAAACCATATAGGCTAGCTGATGGATTGCCTTTCCTGATCTGCTCAGGAAGCCAGCAGGCTGATTCTCAAAAGTAGTAGCTGCAATACTTTGCTGACTGTTTAACACATATGCCCACAGATTCTGTCTCTCTGTGCTTGTCTCCCCAAGACCTGTTCCTGCTCTGCTCTTCCACAGCTCCAGTCCAGATCCTGCTTTGCACCCAAGCCCTATTCCCATCCTGTTCCAGCCTTACTCCTGCCTCAGAACCAGCTCTGTTCTTGCCTTCCCTGACTCTTTGTAATTCAGTTCCAACACTTGACTCTGATTTCTGACTCTGCCTCAATGCTTGGCTTCAGAACTTGGACATTTGACTTTGGTTCTGGCCCTTCAATCCAATTCCTGATTCTGACTGTGTCTCTACCCTTGGTTCTGACATTTGAACTTTAACCATTTACTCTGTGTCTGACCTATCAGTCCTCATCCTCAAAGGAAACTGCACAACACTTGCAAAAGCTACAATTCATAACTTTGCTAGACACTAAAAATCATAAGGGACACTGGATTTATGGTTTATTACAACAAATCTGTAACACACTCACCCCCTCTCCTGTCTTATGACTGCTGAGATGTTAACAGACCATTCTGCCTTAAATGGTTTCTTAAAATATATGATAACTATTTATGATGAACAATCTGTTTCACCTTGCATTTTGCTATGACCCCAGACACACCTTTCTCAGACCTGAAGAGGAGCTCTGTGTGGCTCAATACCTTCTCTCTTTCAACAACAGAATTTGGTCCAGTGAAAAATATTACCTCACCTACCTTGTCTCATAAACAGGGGAATCTCAGGTACAAGTAAAGAGGTTATTTTACCTCTGTATGTGGCACTGGTGCAACCACTGTTGGAATACTGTGTCCAGTTTTAGTGTCCACAACTCAAGAAGGATGTTGATAAATTGGAGAAGGTTTAGAAAATAAGCCTTATTACGGTGACACACTCAAGGAGTTCAATCTATTCATCTTAATAGAGAGAAGGTTACTGAGTGACTTGATTACAGTGGATCAGTTCCTATGTGGAGAACAAATACTTAATAATCGGCTCTTCAGTATAGCAGAGAAAGTTCTAACATGGTTCAATGGCAAGAAGCTGAAGCCAGACACCTTCAGACAGGTAATAAGGTGTACATTTTCAATAGTGAGAGTAACTAACCACTGCAACAATTTATCAAGGGTCATGGTGGATTCTCCATCACTGACAATTTTCTAAATCAAAACTGGATGCTTGTCTAAAATAAATAGTCTTGAAATTTTGGGGACAAGTTCTATGGCCTGTGCTATACAGGAGGTCAGACAATAGATGATCATAATAGTTTGGTTACAAAAGGGTAGCCATGGTAATCTAGTTCAGCAAAACAAACAAGGAGTCTTGAGGCACTTAAAGACTACCAAATTTATTTATTGCATGAGCTTTCAAAGGAGAAAATCCCACTTTGTCAAATGTTTAGAAGATGGGAGAACTTACAGAATGGGAGGAAAATAAATGCAAGTAAGGGTAAGTCATAGGATCAGGTCACACTAATAGCAAATCAAAGCAGTTGTTAAGATTCGAACACTGGGGAACAGCATATAGAGGAAGATGAGGTCAAATTACTTTGGATTTTTTTCAAATCACAACAGGTGATTTGACCTCAACTTCCTTTATATGCTGCTCTACCGTGTTTGAATCTTAACAACTTTTACCCCAAAAGCAATGATATATTACTTTTATATTGTTAAATGTTATACCATAAAATACCCAGGATATGGTATCCGTTCAAGTTTATCTGTTCATGTTAGTGTGACCTAAGGAACCCCAGTATTCACATTTGCTTTTTGGTGCGTAATTTTTCAACAATGCTGCATTGACAGTAGGTTTTTTATCTATTTAATTTAGGCATACATCAAAGCAAAGATTTAAAGCTATGGTAAAATACAGTATAATCCAATGATAAGCTTTACATGACCATATTGTGAATTGGTCCACTCTTTTGTTCTTAGTGTAGAGACGTCATTTATTATGGTCACTGCCCCTCTGTCAAATTATATATTCTGCCTGCTCTCATTACAAGTGGGTCTCAATTCCTTAAAATAACAGAAAATCTGATTAAAGGATTTATATAGGATAAAATACATCCCAGAATTAAATGAATGGTATTTAGGCACATAAAACAAAGTTTAGGTCTACCAAAAATAGAGATGTATTATATAGCTCAGGGATTAGCCTGAATTAGATTCTCTCCTGCAAACATGTGCCAGCCACCTTTATCACCTTACAGAAAATGTACTTGTGTCCAAACAAATAAATTTTGTCAAAGAAAGAAATGAGAAAAATTGAAAAGGCATTCCTCATCTTTTTTCTATTGGCAATGACGTATGAAGGACTGCTGCTGTAGTGGCAACTTCTGACTCCTAAATTGTCTAAACAAACAAGGAGTTTTTTGGACTTTTAAATTCTAACAAAGTTACTTATCAGATGAGCTTTTGTGAGTAAAATCCCACTTCAACAGATGCATGAAATGGAAACTGCCACATGTAGGTGAATGCATAAATGCAGAGAAAGGTAAGAGGTCAGCACAGACTCTTTCAGCAAACCAAGCAAGTAGTTTTGATTCGAAGAGTGCAGAACAATAGATGAGGAGGTGAGAATGTAAATCACCTTTGGTAACAATTATATTTGTGGGTATTATATCCACAAAAGCTCATGCAATAAATAAATTTGTTAATCTTTAAAAGTATCACAGGACACTCTGGGTTTTCTTGCTGAAAAAGTAACATGGCTACCTCACTGGAACTAAATTGTCTAGATTTTGTTATTTGCTTACGTATACTTTTGCACCTGTCAGGACATTTCTCTCTGTCCTGGTTTAAATCTTAAAACATGAATGATGGGAAATGTACAGATTCTGAAGGCAGTCTTACATGCATCTTCCTTTGTCTTGTTGTCTGAGTCCATGGATTATTACAGTGCAAGAGAACAGTGGCCACCAATGTGAAAACATCTGCCCTGTGTCTCCTGATGGGCTAGCTCTACAGACAGAGAGCTCTCCCTCCTTATTTGAGGTGTCAGCAAACGGATTGTCCTTAAATCTCATATAAGACCTCTGGATGTTGAAACACCTTCCTTCTGTTAGGAGGGATGTCTCTTAAATGGAGACCAAGACTGCTCCTATGAAGGAAATCTTTCAAGGTGGAATGAAGTCAGGGAGCTCTCCCAGTTTATCTGCAGCCTTAGTGATCATAACAGATTGCAACCTGACTCCATGGAATACTTACTGTTCACAGCCTGAATGGATACAACCAATTAGCCAGTCACGGGATAAGGAAAGACATCACCGACTGTATGAACTATTAGGCTTGATCTACACACAGTGTATCCACATAGTGTGGAAACAATTATATCAGTATAAAGGTGCTTATACTAATATAGTATATTCCCCTTCCTATATGAGAATAAGCTCCACCACCACAAACACTTTTATATCAGTGCTGCCCTACAATGTGCATTGCTTCAGGGTTGAGGTTCCTGGGACTTTGCAGATTCCCATGCCACTTGGTTCCCAGAACTGTCTGGTTGCAGGCTCAGGAGTCTAGAAGGCCCAGGGTCCATGGGTAGGGTATTGCTATGGTGGGGCTGCCCTAGAGTCACCTTGGGAGCCCATGTCAGGACTTTCTGACTCCTGCCTATGTGACAGGGTGCCTGAAAGCCCTCACCTGAGCTGGAGTTCTGAGGCGTTCTTGCTGCATAACTAGGAGCTGAGCCATGGCTAAAGCAAGCGCTCCATGAAAGAGAGCCGAGAAGCCCTTGCATGGTGGAGTTGATCTGGAACCATATACCAGGAAATACACGTAAGCCGTTTACGGTAGGGACTATCTAGCATTGTATGTTTGCATTGTGCCTAATACGGTAGTGTCCCTGTCCTGGTTGAGGACAACAAAACCTAAATGTTGCATTAGTGTAACTAAAATCCTGTCTCACATTACCCTCACAATGCTCAAGTTAAGGTTGCTGTTGACAACGATTACCCGTGAGTGTCATACCTTCATCTCCATGACTTGTAGTACATAAACCCTCCTTTCTTACACCTCTGCCGCTTCTTCTTCCACTAGCAGGACATTCAGGGGTGTAGCAATATTTGTTAGAAAGCTGGTCTAAAATGTCCAAGTCAATAGTACAGCCTTTACTGGTTACCATTTGTGTCTTGTCATCTCTAGTTGCATTCCTACTGTTGGATCTCCCCACTTCACTTCCGTGACATTTGATAATCTCACCAGTTAGTTCTGGAGAATCCCACATGCTGCCATCAGACTGCACTTGGACTCTTAGATCTAAAGAGTGTTCTGTATCCAGCCAGGAGGGCTTCTGTTTATTGCTGCTGCCAAAGCATTTCTCTGTCACTTGGGAAGTGGACTGTAACCAAGATGGAGTTACACCTGTGGATTCAGATAATTTTTTTCCTGTTATTTTTTCCATTTGCTCACTCATTGTAAGTTCATCATCAGACTGAACATGTTCTATAACTGCTGATTCTGGTACATCATTCCTGAGAACCTTCTCAGAGACAGGAACTGATAACACTTTGAGATCTTCTAATCTAGTCAATTTCTCTTTCCTAAAGTTCATGGGATTCATTATTTCCTCAGGGAAATTTTCTTCTAAGGAAGATTTCCAGTCTAATGAAGTCTTGTCCGATTGTGTGTGTTTTAAATACAGCTCTTCCTTATTGCTTGTATTAGTAGCTGCATTTGAATTTTCTTTCCTTTGTGTAGAATCTGCAGCAATCTCTTGTCCATTGTCCTTAAGGTCAATTGTAGTGCAGCAATCAGTGACTAGATCTCCACAGCCTTTTTCTAACTGACCATCAAACACAAGGTTCTCATCAATATATAGTTTCACATTCTTTGCACCTATGTCAAGGTCCTAAAGGGAAAGAAAAAGAAGGAAGATTTGTATTGTGCTGTCCAAGGATCAGCTATAACAGAATTGAAACACTGACTCCAGAATCACAGACGATTAAGGTTGGAAAGGACCTCAAAAGGTCACCTACTTCAATCCTCTCCTCAAAGCAGGTCAAACCCTAACTAAATCATCACAACTATGAATTATGCTCCCCAAATAAATCATCCAAAGAATTAATAGGAAACATATTAATATGATTTTATATTAAACCTTATAAAGATGCAAAACAATTTTCAAGTGTAGGTTCCAGACAATCAGACTCTCATGGGAAACGTCCTGCAGGTCCAGGGGAATAGAATATCCCCCTGCAGGTCATGGGTTACTAATATAGCCATTCCACAGATGCTAAAATAATCCATAGGCTGCTACACAGTAAATCCTATAAATAGGATGTGCTGGCTAGTAGATATATGTAATGATGGACTCTAGTCCAGCTCCCATCCCAATCCTCCTCTGTATGGGTGTGTTCACACAGCATTCTTATTTCGAAACAACAAGGTTGTTTCGAAATAAGAATTGCCATGGCCACACGATGCACGGTCATTTCAAAACAAGCAAACCCCTTGTTTTGAAATGGCAGCCGTTCTTTCGAAACGGCTTAAACCTGGTTTTCCTTCAAAACAGCGTTGTTTTGAAACGGCTCGTTTCGAAACAACGCCAGCGGGACATGCTGTTTCGAAACAATGGCTGTTTCAAAACACCATTTGACCCTTCCTCCCAGGGTGCAAGGGCTTCCCCCTCAGCACCCTGGCCAGGGAACCCTCAGCACCCTGGCCAGGGTGCTGAGGGGTGTCCCCTGGCCAGCAGAGGGGGACTGCAGGCACCAGCAGAGAGCAGTGCAGCCGGGTGCTGCACCCCGCACGTGCGTGCAGAGGGGGACTGCAGGCACCCGTGGGGTGAAGCGCAGCCACGCGCCTCACCCC
>ML682016.1:22893923-22981806 GCA_007922195.1 Podocnemis expansa
CCTGCGGGTGTCTGCAGCCCCTGCAGACACCTGCGGGGTGAGACGCCACTCCGCTTCATCCCGTGGGTGTCCGCAGCCCCTGCAGACACCCATGGGGTGAGGCGCGTGGCTGCGCCTCACCCCGCGGGTGCCTGCAGTCCCCTCCCCAAGCGAAATAGCATGTCCACACTGTGGACAGCCATTTCGCTTCTTTATTTCCAAGGCACCTTTGTCGTCTTTGGAAATAAGGTGTTTCGAAATAACCCTTTATTTCGAAACAGCTTGTTTTGAAACGTCTTCTTTCAAAACAAGCCCTCTGTGTGTGAACATAGCCTATCATTGCAGGCAGAAGTATCATAGAGTGATATTCTGTTACACTGAAGTGAAAACACACAAGACTTCCACCATGGTCATCAACTTTCAAGCCTGTGAGGAGGGGAGAGAGAAGATTTGCCTTTAGAGAGTCCTGTTTGGTTTTTATATGATTGTATAAGACAAAGACATGGAGAAAAATATGAATGTCCTAAATTCCCTCTGAGAACAAGCCATTAAACTGACAATCCAAAATAGCTGACTCTGTTGTTTCAAACACAGCCAGAAGTTTAATTTCTGTTTTATCACGGGTACCCCAGAATGGCATGTGGCAGTTGCGAAGGATCCAGAATGAGAAATACAATTGGAATGGGTTTACTGAACAAGACTATTTTTATTATTGTACGTATGACATGCAGATTCATGATTTCTGAATAACATTTAAGGATTAAGATGAGGCATTCAATATTTTAGTATGAGAACCCTAAAGCCCTGCTGTTCTCTGTCACCTGCAACTTAACAAGTCAGCTAGGAAACAAACCATAGTTACTCTGAAAAGCCCCGGGAAAGAGGGCAGTTTGTATCTTAATTGTATTTCTTCTGGATGTGAATTCCAGAGGCATGGTCTGCTACCAAGAAAACTACCACCAACATCTCCAGGCTTCATCACTGACTTATGACAAGCACTAATCTTTAGGTTGAGATGTTGAGGCATCCTTTACAGTAGCTTGGGCCTAAGATTCATTTATGGAGGCTGATCTGATCCATCTGATGAACAGTAGATTTCACACAGTTGAATTTACTCCTGGGGAATCAATGCCCTCCACAGTCTTTCATCTTTCCCTACAAAATAATTGATTCACATGTCCTTCCCAGACAGCAGTTCAAAGGGGGTGAATCTGATTGAGTTTCAGGAGCAGTCAGGAGAGATGTAAATCGCCACCTCAGTGGGGTGGGCTGTGTGTGTGTAAGCCTCTGTCCCTTTCACTTGCCATCGCAATGCACCTGGAATCATAGAGGGCCCTATTTAAATACTGTACCAGATCACAGCCTAACTTTACTTCTAAGAAGGCACTGCCCTTTGACTACACAGCAAAGAAAAACCCACGGCTGGCCTAGGAACATTTGGCTGCAGGGCTGGTCCACTGTCATGTACACGTCCAGACAAGAACTAAAGATCAGTCTCTTAGCCCTTGCAAGGGGGTCCATTCACTTTCTTATGGCTGAAGAACGCAACAAATTCTCTTCCAAATTACAGAATATATTCTCTAAGATCAGAACGAATTTTCTGGGAGTTTACAGGCAATTCCGTTAATTAGTGTCAGCTAAAATTAATTAAAAATGGACCTGTCATGGGGTGTACGGATCTCCTCTCACCTTAGCCATTAAAGGGTTAATAGTGAAAACATTCAGCCCGTGCTTACTGGTGGCTTTAGAACAGCTGCTGAGATAAAAGAGCTGCAGTTATGAGAAATACTAGGAAAAATGACCATTAATCAAAAAGATTTCTTCCCAAAATCTACCCATTGCGCCAGATCAACAAAACAAGGATATAAGAGGGAGTGGGTTGCGTGTGTAAGGTATGGAGTGTGTACGTGGCTGTAAAGCAAACGGAAGATTTTGTGACAGAATAACAATAGCTGACATTGGAGGCCCCCCCCCCCCCCGACACATTTCCACTTTGCCAGACTATGTAGTAAACAATCTGCAAAAGTTATAGTGTTTAAGTAGCTATTAAAATTTTAATAGTCATGATTAACGCCCATTAGGAGAAGTCTCCATAACCTGGAGAAGACACCCTTCCCTCTGAGTAATGGGCTATAATTGTTGGCCTATTTCCTGGCTTCACTGGACTTCGCCCTAGGACCTTGGAGGTTGCCTCAGAGGACATTCCTCCCCTGCTGAAGTCAATGGTCGTAAAGGGGTCCCCAACTGCTGACTGGGTTGTAAGCCTGTCAATATTACTTTGTTTTTAACTCTGGATATATAACTTGAATCTCACTTGGGACTGGGGAACAGCAGCAAAGATGGGGTTGGGTAATGATGTGTGCACAAATGCAGGGTATATATATGAGGTACAGAAGAGAGGGGTCAAAGAGTGTGTGCACAAAGGAACGTAGGGAGTGCAAAAACTGGAAACTTAGTGGAGTTCACAGGGAAATACAAAGAGGTGCAGAAAGCAGGTGGAATCTGAAAGATGGGAAGGAAGATGGAAAAAGCTGGGATGTACGCTCTGGTGATTTTGAGTTGCTCCAGCAAGACTAAGTAGCTGTAAACCCTTTTTAACTGGCCACTGTGTTCTGCCTTCTTGTGCTGCCCCAGAGCGGCATAAAGCAGCCAGACCACGCTGGTGAATCAGGCCATAAAAAGTAACATTTCAAAAATGATTTATGGTTCCTACTTCAAATCATTAGAAATATCATATGGTAACATTCTACTTGGATTTCTTCTTCATTTTTTATATTTATTTTTTAAAAACTGGGAAATTCCCAGATTAATCTAATATGATAACAAAACGTAAAATATATGTATAATTATTGCATGGTATCACTATAGGACAGAATAAGGTGGTTAGGGTGCCATGGCAGCATATTTCCATACATTAACATATTTGGATTTATTGTATTTTAATTTTAGCTCTTAATTTCCTGGGTTTATAATGTTTAGTTTGTGGATAATTGCAACATCTCTAATATATTTTACCCAATATACCAGGTGTGGCCAAACTGCAGCTCAGGAGCCACATGTGGCTCTTGAATGAAAAAGTGTGGCTACCAGAAGAATGTCAGCAAATCAATTCAGGAAAGCAGCCCTTGCTGAGGAGTTCAGGAGGGGGTTGGGACGGTGGGGCGAAATGGTGGCATGGTCAGGGATGGTGGGGAGAAACATGGCATGGTTGGGATTTTAAAAAACTCATCACTAGTGTAAGGGAAATTGTATGTAATCTCTTCTGTAGGACAGTGAGAAAGGTGCTGAAGTGTAGGCCTCGTTGGAGCCGTGGGTGCTATGGTAGTGGGGTCGTTTCTCTGGCAAGTCATGTATCTAAGTTTCTTTAACAAGTGGCCTCGAGTTGATAGTTAAAGTGTGTTATCTCCCCTTTCTCATGCTTTTTCTCCTGACCATCTGGACAAGGAATGTAAGCTAGACTGTCCGTCTTTGTTCTAACTGAAAAGGGAGTATTACCTCCTATTTCCTGCTCACCCTTCTTGGCACCATAGCCTCACAAGAATGTAAGGTCAGCATCTCTAGGCAGAAATTAATGAGTTCGCAGGTACTGCGGCTGCCCAGGATAATGCAAATGATGTCAACAGTAAACAGAGGCGGGGATAATTATATGCATTCTTTAATCATTAATATGTATTTAATAATGTTAATGTACCCATATAAGGGTCTCTAAAACATTGTCAATCATGTAAGCATTATCATAGCATTATCATACTGCACTGGATAAAAGTGTTGTGATGCTGCTCCTTGAGGCTCTCTTGCACTCGGGTTGTTGGGGGGGCCTGCTCAGAGGGGCTAGCACTTCTTTGCTGCCCTCTGATGCAGTTCCTTTTGTTATTCAGCTGAATAATAAACTCTGAACCACACCTCGTTCTCTGCTCATTGGAGTCTCGGCTGGGAACGGGTCTGCTTCATTGGGGAGGCTCTGGTGTGCCTCTTTCTGAACTTGAGGGCCAGAGTTAGATTTTTCCCCCACACTAGCCTGCAGTCTTCTACACTGAGCAACAGCTAAAGTTTTTACTGTATAGGCCTACTTTTCATGGTAACCTTAAGTAATTATTAGAATCTGACTTTAGTAGGATCAATATTTCCCCTTTTCTTACAATAAAATTAAAGTGCCCAATGAATTTTAAACATAGTAATTTTGGAGTAGGTAAAAGTACATAGCTATATGCCTCAGTGTGGCTCTTGGAGGTTTAATAATCAACTTGTGTGGCTCTTGAGTTCCATAAGTTTGGCCACCCCTCCTATATACTGATATGTACTGCTAACCTTAACTCCATCAAAAAGGAATTAATTCAGGAAATTTCTATGTCCTGCTCTGCAAAAAGTCAGACTAGATCATCAATGATTCCTTTGGGCTCTATAATCTATTAATTTTAGCATAGTTTTAGCCTCAGAATAGATTGGAATATAAGTGGAAATAAATTAAAGAAAGAAGCATACTGCTTTATTGTTAATTTTTTTAAAAATAGGAATCAGTAATTCTTGAAAAGATAAGAAAAAAATTATTTAATCTATATCAGGGGTCAGGAAGCCATGAGATAACAAGAGCCATATTCTAAAATTCCTTCAATAACCAAGTGTTTTGAGACCCACAATGGGTGTAGCCTTGTGGTGCAGGGAGAGGGGCCAGGGCACCTGCTGCAGGGTCCCTTGATAGCCCGGAAGCAGGAGTAGGCCCCACACGGGGTACTCTGATGATAGAGCCTGGAGCAACAAGGGGGCAGCCAAAGACCCACATGCAGTCCAGAGCCACAGGTTGCAGACCCCTGATATATACATAGTTTTCTCGATAGACTTACACAAAGACCCTCCCCTTGGACATGCATAGACCCTAAGGCAAATCCATTAATTGTCATCAGCTAAAATGTATGAAAAATAGATCGGTCATAGAGTCTACAGATCCCATCTCATCTTAGCCAATAAGGGGCTAATAATGAGCACACAGCCATATACCCTCATGTATGGCTCAGAACTTCTGGGAAGTAGAGGCTAACAGAGCCATTTTTTTTTACTTTTCAATTTTATACTTTTTTCCTTTTTTACACTGACTTATTTGTCAAGAATTATGTGAGAAGCAGAGACGCTGATGCCAGATCAGCTCCTTTCCATTATATTACAGTCTACTATCCAGACTCGGAAGAAATAGAGATGGAGCATGGGTGGAGTTAGGCTGACAGTCTACTCAAAGAACTACAGCTACTGTTGTCTCTCTTTTGAGGGACAATTGTCCAGCATTTAGCAGTAAAATCCTTCTGTTGGGATGGGATTGAGGAGAACTGGTTAAATAAGGATTGCATAACTGCTCTTCCAGCTAGACAGTAGATCAATGAAACTGATACTTTCCTATGTACCAGCTGGAATAGTTTTAGTTCCAACAAAAAGCCACTTCACAAAAAATTCTCAGTCAGGTCTAACAACATCCAGAGAGAATTAAGGCTGCTTGGAAAATTACCTTGGTAATTTTTAGTCTACGAGAATAGATTAAGGGGAAGCATGGGAACACAGTTTCTATTTTGAGATCGTCTACATGGATCAGGCTTTGTACACAAACACATCATGACCTTGCACATGTATCATTACTAAAGGTGATAATGCCCATTCCATCAGGTTCAAAGCAACATCTAGTGCACATCCCAGAAATGTTTCTAGTACTGAGATATACTAGTCTGTGCACTGGCATTAATATAATGTTTTTACATGTTGATTTGCAAACTGATCTACTGTCTCTGACACTGATGTTAGAAAGGTATTTCATGGATGATAAAGAGATACTCAGCTTCAGATTAGAAAACAGCCCAAGGCTCAGGTCACTCACTTGGGATGTGGGTCTCAGGCAAAGCGGGTACATGAACCTAGATCTGCTATGTACCAGATGCATGCCCAAACCACTAGGCTATTGTTGAAGAAAAGGAAATGTCCCCACTCTCATTATTCATGAAAAGTATTGAAAAGTTTTAGTTTTATCTTTATGTGATACTGGAAGAATTTTGGAACTCAGAAATGTTTGTGGGATTGGAAAAGCATATCCTGCCCAATGACAAGCATAGTAGCAAGCAATTCTTAGCTTTTGTGTTACACATATTAATTAGATTTCAGGACAATGAATTGTTATTACTGGAAATCAGAAACTACTTTAATTAAAAATGTAAGGTGTGGATATGGGGGTCTCCTGTCCATACTCAAAGGAAAGATAAAAATTGTGCAGTAATACCAAACAAACTATTCAACAAACTTCATGCTAATAATGTAAAATAAAGATATCACAAAAGCTTAAAAACTTCATTACAACAAGTAAATATATGCAGAAAAAGGGGGAAAATGCAGCATATGTACTGTACAAAGGTGGAAGTGAAGGAAGAAAGCAATGTGTGTAATTTATAACTAGAGTTGGGCTTGAAACCATTTCTGAGAGATTTTAAATTTTTGTTGTCCTGAAATTGTAATCTCCAGTGTTCATGACAAACAAAACAAACAAAAATGGTTTCAGGTCAATCAAAAAATTGCATTTCAGTTGACCTCTTTTCTTTTTTTAACCTCTTTCATCTTAATTTGCTTAAATTTATAAACAAACACTAATTTAGAATAGAAAATTGATGCCTTTACTAGTTCAAGCCTTTTTCTTCAACATCACTTGGGTTGGGAGATTTTTCAGAAGTGACTTTGTTCACAAAGTCTGTTTTGATTAATCAGTTTTTTTTGATGAAAAGCTGGTTGTTCAAAAATTCTTGACCAATTCTGCCTATACCCATCCCCCGGATCCTTAATTCCTTGAGTAGGCTACACACTCAATCCTAATGTTCATTGCTTATCCACAGGTGCCAGGAGATATGATGCCAAGGAGCACACACTGAATCTACAGAGGTAACTCTCAAAAAGAAGAAGTGAATTTCATTGTGAACCTTTTCATGAATAGTGTAATTCACAAATGAATACACTTCTTAAGTGAATTAACACTTCAAACTACTAAATTTAGCAAAGCCAGTCTATATGTCTCTTAGTAATAAATCAGTAATAAAGGCAAATTCCTAAAGGTTTACAGGTTTGGTCATTGTTATACTTGTCTTTATAATTAAACCAGCAAATGTGGGTCTAGATCCAAAAGCCAGTCAAATCAACAGATAGACTCTCATTCACTGAACAGGCTTTAGATCAGGCCCTTAATCAACCAGTTGCAGATTTGGTGTATGAATTCTCTTAAATTAAATAAACTTGAGTATGTTGGTGATTATCTTTCTGCTATGGAGGTGTTTATGTCTATAAACCTGGAAGATATAATCTTTGCATTAAAATAAATACGTATAGTAGATGTCTTTTGAAGTGACCTTAAACTTTAATCTATAATGTGAGGCGATACATTTTCTTTGAGATGCCCCTTAAATGCATACACATTCTTTTCACTTAAATCAGTTAAATATTCTGTAGCAATTGTGCAGTGCATTCTAACAGTTTCCGTCTCACCTCTCCTTTTGACCTTCAGTTTCCTGTTTTAAAATCCCAGATCCTAAACAATCCCAGTTTCTATTTAAGTATTTGTTCAAACTGAGCTGCACTTTGCATGGTACTGAATATATATTCAGTCTTCACTTGGGATGCATTTAAATACTTCTCCCCACTCCTGGCCTTTTTGAGGGGTAGAGCAAAGGGAAAGCAGATGGTGATGCTCAGAATCCTAAAAAAAAGGAGCAGTTTTGGTCAGGATTTATTTTAGCGGGGGAGAGACTGATCAAAAGAGTGTTATATGGTAACAAATTATAAAGCACTTTATTACTTATTTCTTTAAACATACTTGAATACAAATGAATACAGATGCTTAGGTTTCCATATCACAGATAATACTGAATCATGCAGAACTGATTTTTATTACTTCTCCACATGCAACATAGTTGGCCAAATCCTCAGCTGGTGTAAGTCAGCACAGCTCCACAGGACTCAATGGCACTACACTAGTTTGTACCAGCTAAGGCCCTAGCTACAGTTGAGTTTTTTAAAACTAATGTATCAAAACAAAAGTCAATGTACACTTACATTTGTGACATACTGAACGCTTTGTGAAATCATTATTATTTACTCCACAAACAGCAGTCCTTTTCAAAGGGTTCAAAAAGGTCAGATAAATGTAACCCACATTTAATGCACACAGCAAAAAAGATTCCAAAAAATACTTTAAAACTGGTATTATGTTGTATTTGTTCAGACTGCTTCCCCTATGGCAGTTTCTATACATTTGTATTGCCATATGCTTATAGAAGAACACAGATGAGAGCAAGTCAGAAAGGATAAAGCTTATCTCATTTATAATCCAGAACAGAAAATCCTCTTTGACTCAGTACCTGGGAATTTTCTGAACTGAACACCATAGTGTACTAACCAAAATAATTTCCACAGTGAATTTCAGATATATGAATCGGTGACCATCTGCCATGTGTTGTCTCTTGTAATGCTAGAACACTGTGAAGTTAAGTTATGCATACAGAGATAGTACACTACAAATTTCAAGTAAAAAAAAAAAAAACTACAGGACCCTGAGCTGGAGAGTCAGTCTCTCATTCTCTCGTAAATAGCTCTAAAGTAATCATGTGATCAGACAAATAGACTAATCAATTCTTATAATGTAACCCAAGGAGAAAAACCTGCATATTGAGATGCACTTACCTTTCAGTCCCTCAGTTTCTGATTACCAGTAAAGCCACAACAAACATTCTATGAAAGGCTTTGGGTAGCCCTTCTGAGATACTACCAAGGTATTTGTTAAAGCTCTGAAACAGAACACCGACTTTGTTGGTGAAAACATTAGGATTTGCATTTCTACCACTTAGAATTAAGACAACAAAACCCCACAGCACATAGATGAGACATCCTTCCAGAACCCCCTGCCTATGTTTATTTCATATTTTTGAAAGGAAGGTCAGTCTCCCTAGGTTTAAGGTGAGTGTATACAGCAAGGAGTTGAGAAGAAACTTCTTACACTAAGAGTTGTCGTGTTGTAATTCCAAATCTTGATCTTAGATATACCAAAGTCACGTGACCAGCTGGGATTGCGGATAACAAAGTAAAGCTGAACTGGCGCATGGAAAGGGCATGTCCACAGGAAGCGTTTCTTGGTGCTCTAAAACACAGACAAGCAGAGATTGTTACTAATAGGCTTTTCTTCTTGTGAAGCAGAATTGTTGTGATTAACTCACAGCTCACTAGAAAAAGAGAGCAGAGAGCCAAAGTTACAGGAACAACAAACTGACAGACAAGGCTGCTAAAAAGAAAACAAAAGGAAAAAAATCTTTTAACCCCAGGCTCTACACTGTCCATTCTATTCTGAAGGCAGGAGAAAAATCCAGAGCAGACAGGCAGTTAGATATAGGTCTGCTACCTGCTGTGCTTGTGAGAAGTCTGCATGCTCAACAGTGCTCAGAGGTCTGCAGTGCTTTGTAAATGCAGGGTCACAATCAGTCCACAGTTTATTTTAATCAAATTAATCAGCTTTTCAAGATGAGGAAGGCGGGAGCAAGCAAAGGAGGATCATTTGTGTTCAGAGGACACTAAGAAAAAAAGATTTTTACAATTTCTGAAGGTACATTTCTGACTTATCCCTAGGGAACGAGGCACTCTACATTATTTTCAATAACTCCCCTGCTTCACCAGACTTCTTTGCAGACAATAGATTGAAATTTTAGAACTAGAGCTTAGAGCTATACAGTTGTGTACATTTGATGTTTTTTAATGGATCATAAAGAACCTCATTATGGATTTGTATAGATATCTGAGAATGGACAACAGGGATTAAAAACCGCAAAACTGTAGTATTCCCTGTAGCCTGCAATGACCTAGCGCTGCAGCAACTGAGGATAGGTTTTCACTGATGCTGGCAAATTCACCACCATCAGACTGAACTTCCTAATTGACTGAGCAAGCCTGTGAAGACCTGCTCAGTTGATAGGGAAGTAGACTGAGTAACTACAGCCCCCCCAACTGTGATAGTGCTGAGTTGACAGGAGGTTATTTCCCACTTACTCAGTTCACTGAAGACACTCCAGTAAGTAGGCATTAGTCAGTCTAAGGGAGATACATGAGTTATTTTAAGTAACTTGCATACCTCCCTTCAACTGCCACTGAAATCCTCCCACAGTGTAGAGTAGGGCTCTGTGTGCAACAACTTAGTTTACATCAGGGGTCAGACAGCAGGGCTGAGTTCTGTCAAACCCATAATCCTTACCCCAGTTACTGAGACCCTCCTGTGCTTTTATACAGCCAACAGCTGGGCAAAGAGTGAGAAGTAAGAGGTTTCTGAAGCCAAGAGGAAGAGGGTTGGACATGTTCTGGCAACCAGAAAGGATAGTATTTTTGCAGCTAACGGTAAAGTTAGGGGAGGGTGCACATCATTGTTGTGGAACAGTATAAGGGCTTATTGCAAATCCTCTGTTGAAAGTGTTTTTTGTGAAAATCTTTCTGAGAAAAATCTTTCATATTTCTGGTAAAAAAATCAAATACTCAAAACTCAAAATATTTCAGAAAAAAATCTCAGATCATTCAAATTTAGAAATGCTACTGTGGTCCCTCATGGGAGTTATAGTTTGGTTGTCTCATATTCCCTTTCCCCTCTACTTCTGACCAGCTCCAGATAGGAGGTTTTCAGAGTGGGAGTGTGTTTTAGCAACTTAGGGAACGGACATTATTGGAGGGATGGGGGGACTTTGGCCCTTTCCAGTCCTCCAAAGTACTCCTCTTCTGGACCCCTTCATTCTGCTCTTTAAAATCCTTCCATGAAAGTTGAGGTGGAAATCATTAGAAAATTAATTCTTATTCTCATCTTCAAGGCTGTATGCAACTCTACTCCAGTTTATAATTATAGACACACAACATGGGCTACATGTAATTTATTAAAAAAAAAAAAAAACAACCACACAACACCAAAACAAAACATTATACTGAACACAGAATTTTCTCCTGGGAATAGTATGATAAAAAGATTAAACTATATATCCCAGTGCACCCCACTGGAAGACATGAACTATAAGAACTCACATAGGATAGAACAGAATAATATGCTGCATGTGACTTTTATATTTGAGTGACTCATATATGCACTAATCAATTTATCTTCACGTAGACTGTCAAGGGGAGAAGTATTATCACTATTTACAAACCGGGAACTGAGGCACAGACACACTAAGGAAAAAGTTTTCTAAAAGCATCTAACTTAATCACATAGAACCTGAAAACCAAATGGCTTTCAGTAGAATTTAAGGACACCTGAAAAGTTTACCTCAAGTGACTTGCTGAAAAATTCACACTGAGTGTATGGCCAAGGCAAAATCCTGGCCCTGTAGAAGTCAGTGAGTTTTGCCCTGATCTCTATGAGAACAGGATGTCATTCCAGAACTCTTGAGTTCAGTGGTTTTGCCACAGAACATCTTTTCTCTTCCCTTGTCTTAGAGTCAAAGTTTCCCAAGCTGCACATCCCTTTTGTTTAATTCTGTCGTGGACCTAGCTACCCCTATGCCTGGCTCACCCTTCTTTCTTTTCCATCCAGTGACCTCTCTTGGCAAAAAGTTTAGCAGTGGAGTGCCCCAAACTTCTGTCCTAGGATCAGTGTTTAATATATATTAAAAGTCTGGGAAAAGAAGTGAGGTGCCAGAGTTTCAGAACACACAATTATTTAGGTTAATGTGGAAACAATAAGAAAATGCAGGGGTGAAAAATCACAAACCTTTCTGGAAAATTCTATCTTGTCAGACAGATACATTCCATTATATATATTTTTTCTTTTCTAATTATAAATTGCATGGGCTCATGTAATTAAAGACCATATTGCTGTGCAAAACACACAAGGAGAAAAATATTAAGGTCTTCTTACTTTTGAGAACAAAACTGTGCAAAACTTAACATTCAGAATTCAGTTACTCAAACTCATTCATTCCTATAGTGACAGTAACAAACAAAACATTACATATATTTAAAATCAATGAATAAATGGTGAAATTCAGGTTTAAAGCATTTTAGAAAAAAAATAACTTACTGAGAGATCGTAAATTATAAAGAAAACTACTGAAAGGAAAACAAGCAAGGAGTCCTGTGGCACTTAAAGACTAACATATTTATTTATTGCATGAGCTTTTATGGGAGAATATCCCACTTTGTCAGACACTTTCAAGATGGAGGAACTTATAGAACAGGAGGAAAATAAATGGAAGGAGATCTGTACACGTGGGATGAAGACAGCTTACATTCAGGTTCCTATTGACCAGGCAGCAGAGATCCCCAGGAGAGTCAGTGTTTCGGATGTCCACATCATGAGGAGACACAAACATCTTGACAGTATGTGAGTCAAAGAATTCCACCTCTGTCAAGCCTACTTTGACTTCATTCCCCCAATTGGAGAGGATTTCCATGGTCACGTAAATGGCATCCTGTACTTCTGGCTTTGGTTGCAGCTGCTTCTAAAAGAGATTTTGTTTATACATATAGATTACATACACAAAATATAGTTAAAAAAAGTATGGTTGCAAAGTTAAGCTCTCAGAAGTTAGGAAATGTCAGAATTAAGGTTGCCTGGATAATATTCATTTTGACCTCCTGTGCATTGTACAGCAAACTGTCAGCTCTTCTCTGGTGGGTCTTACACTTTTCCCGTAGACAGTGGATCAGGGTGCCCCCAGCTGCCCCATCTCCAAGAGGGACCCTTCTGATAATGTCCCACGGTGAACAGAGGGGGAAGGACTGAGACCCTCCCCCTACTCTGGGTCCCAGTCCAGGCGCCCTAAGTAGCAGCTCTATGCTGCCTAACTGTATCCAACACTACAGCTCTGTCTCCCTGGATTATTTCCCCCCAGGCAAAGCTTCTTCCCTTAACCCTGCAGGTTTTTCCCTCCAGGGTCCTGTACCTTTGACTCCTTTCAGTTTCTCCACATGACACTTCACTCCTTTACTCCACTCAGCACTTCTCTTACTCTTCCTCCAGCTTGTGCCCTGTTTGTCTGCAGCAGGGGGATTTTATCAGGCACTTGGCTAGGCTTGAATAGCCTCAGCTGCTTGTAAGTACCCTCTACTAACTCCCACTAGTTTTCAGGGAACAGCACCTGGAGCATTCTGGATCTTATATACCTCCCTTATATGACTCTGTCACTGTTCTTTGACCTTGATAGATCACAGCTATAATAGTCTTGCCCAACATCACCCAGGAAGTCTATTGGAAAGCAAAGACTAGAACTCAACGCTCCTAGAGTCCAGTCCAGTCCCAACCTTTTAAACACAAAAGACTCTCCCTTCTATTCTTTCGACCCTTTCCCTCATTCACTTTTCATTCTGTACAATAAGTCAGGCAAGGGTGATCTGTCAAACAAATAGTATGTGAGCTGTAATTAAAGATGCCCTCTGACAGCATATGCAAATGGACATCAAACTGCAGTTGCACAAACCACCTATGTTCTGACACATTCTAACTTCTGAGTGCTTAGTTTTGCAACCATAATGATCATTTAATGTATTTTTGGTATACAATTTCTTGGATTTGTTAAAAGCAATTTTTAAAAATGGTTACTTATCTTATAATAGCTGTGGTTCTTTGAGATATGTTATCCAGACAGATTCCTCTCTTGCTGCCAATATGCCCCATGCATGCAAGAAAGGATTATTGTGGCCAGCAGTTTTCCTGGAGGCCATGCCTTTTCCTTATGTCTTTGTCACATACACTTTCCTACCCACATTTGAAGGCATAAGGGATGGAGCAGCCATCACCCAGTTCCTTCACCAATACAGAATCCCATATGAGTAGAACTCCGTAGTAGTAGCAACAAGGTAGAAAAGCAAGTCATGGAATCAAAATGGACAATAAATCTCAAAGAACCACAGCTACTAAATAGTAATGATCAATTTCTCCGTCAAGTGACTGATCATATGGATTCCACTCTTGTTGACCAACAAGCAGTTAGATTGGACGTGGGCAGTAGGAGTCATACTTAGAAATGACTGTAGGACAGCCATACCAAAGCAGCCATTCATAGAACAGGGGGGCTGAAAACAGGGGAGTTTGAGAGGGAAGGAGTTGGTGAAGCCCTGAGAAAGAGGTGAAGGTGATCCCCTAGCTGAAGAAGCAAGGGAGAGAGCAAAGCTTGGGTGAGTGAATTGCTAACTGTGTGTTTGTGTCTTTCCCTACAGGTGATTTCTGTTAGTTGTCAGTTACTGTGAGCATTGGGACTATGATTGTATTATTGTCTGGGGGCTGTTTGGACCATTGTTCCCTGCTCACCTTTGATTACCAGCTTCAATCAGCCTTGTGATCATCCTTCTCCTGTGTGTTTAAAGAGTGGCAAGGGCCGACCTAGACAGAGAAGGCCTTAAAAGCCAGTAGCTGAGCGACTAGGGGGACTGAAAACAGGGAAGTTTGAGAGGGAGTTTTGGTGAGGAATTTGGTGAGGCAACGATGGTGAAGAGGAGCCACACTTCTTGTGCCAGCACCCCTCCTGTCTCCTCCACCTGTGCCTGTTGCCAGACAGACACTCTGACCATAGATATCTCTATCCAGATCCTGGTGTGGACTTGCACGGACTGTGGCCTGCATTTCCCTGTCTCAGACGATCAGGCTGGGAAAATGAATCAATGTGACAAGTGCCTTCTGGTGGAATCTCTCAGGAAGCAGGTGTGAGAGTTACAGGAGGAGGTGTCTCGGCTCAGGAGCATCCATGCCCTGGAGAAGTTCCTTGATAGCATCCACGAGGAGACATGCAAAGAGGAGGATACTATCCAGGCGCCAAAGACTACTGCCATACTACTGGAGAAGGATGGGATGCCTATGGTAGAGGGAGAACACTGGCAGTTTGTTGTCTCTGGCAGCAGACAGTGCTTCACCCCTGCTCACATCCCACACTCCATTGTGGTGAAGAACCGTTATGCGGCACTACAGACAATGGATGAGGTGGAAGAGGAGACGCCATGCACCCCTGAGGCTGGAAGCATCACAGCCCCCACAGCAAGGAGGAAACGTAGGGTTGTGGTGGTCTGGGGCTCACTTCTGAGGGGGACAGAGGCACTCATCTGTTGCCCTGACAAGGCTTCTTGGGAGGCATGCTGCCTGCCGGGTGCCCGCATCCAAGACTTTATAGAGGGATTGTCGAGAATCATCTGCACCTCTGACTACTACCCCATGCTACTTATCCCTGGAGGAACCCATGATACTGTGAGAGGTGATCCTCGGCAGATCAAAGGTGACTACAGGGCTCTGGGAGCACGGGTGAAGGAGTTTGGAGCACAGTTGGTGTTCTCCTCAATCCTTCCGGTCAAGGGTAGGGGCCTGAGCAAAGACAGATGCATCCTGGAGGTGAATGCCTGGCTGTAAAGATAGTGTTGTCAGGAGGGCTTTGGGTTCCTTGACCATGGGTTGCTGTTCCAGGAAGAAGCACTGCTAGGCAGAGATGGACTCCATCTGTCGAGGAAGGGGAAGAGCATATTTGGATGCAGACTGGCTGACGTAGTGAGGTGGGCTTTAAACTAGGTTTGAAGGGGGAAGGAGACCAAAGCCCACAGGTAAGTGACAATGTGGGAAACCCAGGGGAAGAGATGGAACTTGGGGGGTGCTGGGACTGTAACACTAGGGATAAAACAGAAGGTAGTTGGAACATGGGGGGGGAAATCAAATAATTGTCTTAGGTGCTTTAATGAAGCCTGAGGCAAGTGGGGGAGGTCAACGCCTAGAGAAAATGCAAGGAGGTAGATGCAACAGAACTCAAAATTAACACAGGAAAGTAGGGCAATCAGCCTGGTATCTTAGGTGCCTGTACAGGAATGCGAGGAGCCTGGGAAGAACTGGTAGTAGAATTGGTAGTACTGGTGCATACAAGGAACTATGATATATTTGGAATAACAGAGACGTGGTAGGATAGTTTGCATGACTGGTGCTCTGCCATGGATGGGTATAAATTGTTCAGGAATGACAGGCAGAAAAGAAGAGGGGGAGGAGTAGCACTATATGTAAAAGAACTCTATGACTGCTCAGAGCTTCATTATGGAAGTGGAAACAAGCCAGCTGAAAGTCTGTAGGTTAGCTTTAGAGGGGAGAGCAACAAGGGGGATGTCATGGTGGGTGTCTGCTATAGATCTCCAGACCAGAAGGAGGTGGATGAGGCATTCTATGTACAACTGGCAGAAGTTTCTAGATCACAGGTCCTGGTTCTCATGGGGGACTTCAATTACCCTGACATCTGCTGGGAGACCAATACAGCAGTTCACAAGCAATCCAGAAAGTTTTTGGAGAGTGTTGAAGACAACTTCCTGGTACAAATGCTGGAGGAACCAACTAGGGGCCTTGCACCTCTCGACCTGCTACTCACAAACAGAGAAGAACTGATCAGGAAAGTAGAAGTGAATGGTGGCCTGGGCAGCAGTGACCATGAGATGATAGTGTTCAAGATGCTGATTAACAGAAAAAAGGAAAGAAGCGAAACACAGAGCCTGGACTTCAGAAAAGCTAATTTTGGCTCCCTCAGGGAACTGATGGGCAGGATCCCTTGGGAGGCTGATCTGAAGGAGAAAGGTGTTCAAGAGAGCTGGCTGTATTTTAAAGAAACCCTGCTAAGGCCACAGGAAGATACCATTCCAATGAGCAGAAAGAACAACAAATGTGGAAGGCACTCAGTGTGGCTTAACAGAGAAATCTGCACTGAGCTAAAGTATAAAAAGGAAGCTTACAGGAGGTGGAAGATTGGACAGATGACTAAGGAGGCATATAAAGATATTGCTCGGGACTGCAGGGATAAAATCAGAAAGGCCAAAGGACAATTGGAGCTGCAGCTAGCAAAGGATATGAAGGATAACAGGAAGGGGTTCTACAAGTATGTCAATAACAAGAAGAGGATCAGGGATGGTGTGGGTCACTTACAGAATGGGGCAGGTATACTTGTGATGGAGGATGAGGAAAAAGCTGAAGTGCTCAATGCTTTTTTTACTTCAGTTTTCACAGGCAGGGCCAGCTCCCAGCCCACTACACTGGGTATGGCAGATTGGAGAGAAGAAGAGAGACCCTTGGTGACGGAAGGTCTGGTTAGGGACTATTTAAAGATGCTGGATGTGCACAAGTCCACGGGGGTGCTGAGGAAGTTGGCTGATGAGATAGCAGTACCACTGGCCATTATCTTTGAAAACTTGTGGCTAATGGGGGAGGTGCTGGAGGACTGGAAAAAAGCATATAGTGCCTGTCTTCAAGAAAGGCAAAAAGGAAGATCCAGGGAATTACAGACCTGTCAGCCTCACCTCAATCCCTGGAAAAATCATGGAGCAGGTTCTCAAAGAATCCATCGTGAAACACTTGGAGGAAAAGAGAGTGATCAGGAACAGTCAGCATGGATTCACTAAGGGTAAACTGTGCCTGACCAACCTCATCGCCTTCTACGATGAGATGACTGGATTTGTGGATGTGGGAAGAGCCATTGATGTGATATACCTCAACTTTAGTAAGGCTTTTGATACGGTTTCCCACAGCATTCTCGTTGGCAAATTAAGGAAGTATGGGTTGGATGTGTGGACTGTAAGGTGGATAGAGAACTGGCTAGATCAATGGTTTCAGCGTGTAGGAATCAATGGCTCCATGTCTAGTCGGCAACCAGTAACGAGTGGTGTGCCTCGGGGTCAGTCCTGGGGCTGGTTCTGTTCAACATTTTCATTAATGATCTGGATGATGGGATAGATTGCAGACTCAGTAAGTTTGCAGATGACACCAAGCTGGGGGGAATGGCAGACACGCTGGAGGGCAGGGACTGGATTCAGGGAGACCTTGACAAATTGGAGCAGTGGGCCAATAGAAATCTCATGCAGTTCAACAAGGACAAGTGCAAAGTCCTGCACCTGGGACGGAAAAACCCCATGCACTGATACAGCCTGGGGAGCGATGAGCTAAATAGCAGCAGTATAGAAAAGGACCTGGGAGTCATGGTGGATGGGAAGCTGAATATGACTCAGCAGTGTGCTCTTGCTGCCAAAAACTCCAATGGCATACTGGGCTGCATCAGAAGAAGTATTGCCAGCAGATCAAGGGATGTGATCATTCCCCTCTATTCAGCATTGGTGAAGCCACATCTGGAATATTGTGCCCAGTTTTGGGCTCCCCACTGCAAAAAGGACGTGGACAAATCAGAAAGAGTCCAGTGGAGGGCAACAAAAATGATCAAGGTGCTGGAGCACAAGCCCTATGTAGAAAGACTGAAGGAACTAGGCTTATTTAGCCTGCAGAAGAGAAGACTAAGGGGGGATTTGATAGCAACCTTCAGCTACTTGAAGGGATGCTCCAAGGATGATGGAGCTCAGCTTTTCTCAGTAGTAACAGAGAACAGAACAAGGAGCAATGGTTTCAAGTAGCAGCTGGGGAGGTTGAGGCTGGATATTAGGAAAAACCTTCTTACTATGTGAGTGGTGAAGCATTGGAATGGACTATCTAGGGAGGTGGTAGAATCTCCGTCTTTGGAGATGTTTAAGGTCTGCCTGGACAAAACCCTGGGATAATTTAGTGGGAGTGGTCCTGCTTTTTTGGCAGGGGGTTGGACTAGATGACCTCATGAGGTCCCTTCCAACCCTATGATTCTATGATTCTATGCAGCCCAGTATGCCATTGGCCTTTTTGGCAGCAAGAGCACACTGTTGATTCATATCCAGCTTCCCATCCACCATGACTGCCAGGTCCTTCAACCTTGAAGTGCCTGCTATGAAACCGTAGTAACTTGTAAATTTGTGGACCAAGCTCAACGTAATTGTTCTAGCCCTACAGATTTTGGAAATAGGGACATTTTCAAACAGCTCTAACAAGACTAGATGGATCTAATTCATAAAATGTCCTTATATAATTGGAGGTCCACTTACATAAACTCAGATTGCCTGTCCCATAGCCACCTGTGCAAAGACCATGAAGAACCTCAATACATTCCTGAGTGGTTGTTGTCCCATCAGTACTACATTGTGTGTGAAGTTTTGCTTCCTTCAAGTCTGAGCAAGTCTGGGGAAGAATACTGAGAGCTGAATAAATTGGTGTGTATGGAACTCTGAAACAACTTTGGGCAGGGACTTGGATTGAGACTTAAGAACGACCTTGTCCTTCGTATATAGGGAATGTAGTGAGGTGGTGTGGCCTCCTTCCAACCCACAGGGAGAAGACACTACCCCTACCCAAGTGGGTGGAGCTAGACCAAACTCAGGCCTCCTTAAGACTTCTTTAAGGAGTCTGTGGGAGTTAAACACCCAAACCCTTCTTACATTCAATGAGGTTTTTGCCAACTAACTAGCTTAGGTTCTAACAAAATCCTAGTAAAAAGCACTGAGAAATAAGAGACAGTATGGTTTACAGAGAACCCGTCCAGCCTACTGGATTCACTTGCAGGGCAAGTGCTCTCCTCACTGCACATCCCTGGAGACAAAACTGAGTTTGAAGATCAAAACTGAGTTTGAAAAACTAGTTAAAAAACTTATTAGTCTGCTAGTGCAGTAGTTCCCAACCTGTGGTCCAGGGACCACCAGGGGTCTGCGGACATGTTGCAGGAGGTCCGCAGAGCCTTTCCCTACTGGGGCTGGAATCCAGCTACAGCCCCGATGCTCCCCTCCAGGGCTGCCTTTCCCCTCCTGTGGCCGGATCCTGGAAGGGGGATGGGGCTGTGGCAGCTCCCCGGGAGGGGCAAGGGCATGAGGCCATAGCAGCTGCAGCTCAGCTCCCCAGGGGTGCGGGCCATGGTGGCGGCAGCACTGCTTGCCAACTGTCCCAGTGGCACTGCCAGAGTGATGCAGGCCAGAGTCTGCACCCACGGGCCAGATTACATAATCAGCTGGGGGGAGGGCCGCAAAAATTTTTTTTTGTTAAAAGGGGGTCCCCAGCCTGGAAAAGGTTGGGAACCACTGTGCTAGTGACTTTCTGAATCTCCATTCAAACACATGGAGATGTTGAACTTAGTGTACGTGTTTCTCTATAAGGTCGAAAGACAGGATTTTGAGTTCTTACCAAAAAAAATTTGGGGTCCTTATTCAATTTGTTTCAGAGGATCAAGGACAATTAGACTTTTGTTATAATTGAATAATGCCATTAACCCATCAGAACCCATCCAAAAAAAAAAAAAAAGCTTTTTCAGTAAAAACCTGGAGGTAACAGCAGAGATTTGAAAGCAAAGACTGTGACATTGCTATAAGAAGATTCTTGAACTGTCATTAATATATCACTCAAACTCAAAATGTCTGTAGAGTCAGTATGTAGAGATGGAAACACTACATACATTGTTGAGAGTTCTTTTTGTTCAAAATATCACTAGGTTCAATTATCAGTGGGATTCACACTGTATTATCATCTAAATTCAAAGTTCTCAAACATTCTGACTTCACAAATAACACTCATATGACAGAAAGGCATGTATCTATGCCATGCCAAGGGTCTTACACCATGGTGAAATCAGAGACAACTCAACCAATAACCACTCTTATTCTGCAGCTAATTTACATGCAACAATTTCTCTGGTTGTCTGAGACTGCACAGATGGTGAATTAATTGAACCAACTGCCACACCCACAGGACAGCACTGGTTTTCAGCTACTGGTTTTAATGTTAAGTAGTTTATCCATAAAGTTGTTCCTTTTTTGTAGGTTTTATTCACTTTAGGATACAATGTTAGGTGAGATGGGGGCAGGTTACAGAGAGAAGATAAATTGGGGAAGAAATATATTTATACAAAAATCACAGTCTCTGGCTAGTTCTCTCTTGAGTAACACTAGCCTAGAGAAACCATGAGAGGATTCAGCCTTCAAGAAGCTGCAGAAGAAGCAGCATTATAACTTTTGTTAATATATTTGATAAGGTTCAACTCACACTATGGAATAACCATGACAAACCAATGGAATATATGGAAACCCCAGAGCTGAATCTGATTAACTAGACCCAATAACTTGCACAGTCTGAATTTACTTCCTATGCAGTGTGTTTATGCAGCAAGAATTGAACGTGACTTTGAAAAAAAGAAAAGTTAAATGGTGAAGTGTGAAATGATACAGGTTTTGTACCCATACAATATAAACATTTACTTAGGATTCCAATTTATTGTGCCACAACTGCATTTTTCAAATATATATAACCAGCAGGACCCATATGCCAGCTTCGCAACACAAGAAAGTGAGTCCCTGGCAATTCAATAGGTCAAGGAATCCCACCTTGCAGCTGCTCTCCGAGGCATGTTAAAATCATGTTTCCTGTGCTGGCTCCCAAAAGGCCACAGGTCACTCCAAGTACCATTTTTACATTTTGTTTTCTGATAAGATCTAGATGGCAGAATAGTTACAAATCTATGGTTATTACAGCTATCTGTACAATCCTTGTTTCTCACCAGAGAATCTGGTTCCAGTTCCTCAGTAGGCAGGACTCCGTGACTGTGGTGGGCAGAACAGCTCTCAATTTCCTGCAGGAGTTTCAAAAGTTTCTTTTGTTGCCTGAAACATAGTTACACTCCTAAGAATTTTGTTTGTAAACCCTTTACTTGGAAAAAAATACTGAGTTGGAGTTAATGTGAAGAAACTCAGGATGAGGGAAAACAAAACACACAACCAACACCACTCATAGAGGATATTACAGTAATTAAACAACAAAAAACCCAATCCCAAACCCGTATTAGAAGCCCATGAAATTCAGACAAAGTTGTACTTAAAAAGCAATGCAAATATGAGAAAGAATAGAGCTGCCTTATTTTTACAGCCATACCATTTGCTGCTAATCTCCAGCACCCATTGTCTGAAATAATCCCAACCTTTGTGGAAAAAAGGGGTAGAGTCTCAAACGCAGGGGAGAGGGAAAAGTTCCTGAGACTGGTAAATGGCTTTCAACCTGAAAGCCAAACTTTGTCTAGAATGGGGGTCTCAAACACGTGGCCCGTGGGCTGCATGTGGCCCATGGAATTACTGCCCGCTGCCTGTGAGGAACCCCCAAAAACCAGGGGCTCCTAATCCCTTCACTCCACAGGTCAAAAGTGACCCACGGGGCTTTTGAAGTGACAAGCTCTTCTGCTGCCTGGGAGCTCAGCACTAGTATTCCTTCGGGGGCTCCCACGTACTGCTTCCGGCTTTGTGCCAGAGCAGCGGGAAGGAGGCGGGAGGCAGCACAGGGCCCTAGGGCTACCTGCTGCCCCTCCTGCACCGCTGCCCCCCCCCAATGCTGGGACCCAGGCGAGTCGGCAAAAAGTCATGTGGGGCTGAGCTGCCTGGGTCTCTTCTCCGCCTCTCCCCCAATGTGCGCTGCTTCTGGCTCTGTGCTGGAGCAGCAGGGAGCAGGTGGCTCCTGCCTCTGCCACACTGCTGCCACCTCACATGCCAGGACCCAGGCAAGCTCGCAAAAAGCAGCGCTGGGCTCAGGTGCCCCAGTCTCCACTCCCCCCATCCCCCCGCACGCTGCTTTGGCTCTGCCTCCGGCCTCCTCCCCGCTGCTCCAGCACAGAACCGAAGCAGTGCACCGGGGGGGGGGGGGATGAGGGGGGAGCAGAGACCTGATCCGGGTGCCACTCTTTGCAGATTCACCCGGGTCCCAGCATGGGGGGCAGCAGTGCAGCAGGGGGTAGCCCTAGGGCCCCGCGCTGCCTCCCACCTCCTCCCTGCTGCTCTGGCATAGAACTGGAAGCAGTGTGTGTTGGAGGGGAGGTGGAGCAGAGACCAGGACAGCTTTTCGCCAGCTAGCCCAGTTCCCGGCATGGGGGGGGGGCAGGCAGAGAGGCCTACCCCTCTCTTGGGTCGGCCAGCCCCGACCCCCCCCCACTGTCAGAGGGGGTTGAGTGGGAGCCCCTGCATAGGGTTACCAGACACCAAAGCATGGAAAGGAGGCCAGGGAAGTACAAAAAGGAGGACATTGGAGGACACATGGAGCAAAGGTAGTATTAATGTAATATTTTTCTGTTTTTAGGGAGCCCTGGAACACTTCCCCCTAAAAAATAAGGCATTCCATGTCATCCCAGCATATTTTTACCCCCATAAGTAAAAAGCCAGACAAAATCATGTATTTTAAAATGTGTGCTGAATGAAGAACATGAATGAACTGGATCCATCCAGCAGAGGGGTCTGGATCCATCCCTAGCGACTGCAGAAAGGCAGCTGGGGACGGATCCAACCCCTGGCCACAGATGGATCAGGTTGCAGTCTGGTGGTGGGGGGCACTTTTTAGGGTGCGGCCCTCGGGCCAGCATCCTAGTTCTCATGTGGCCCTTGTGGTGATTTGAGTTTAAGACCCCTGGTCTAGAAGATGACATGAAGTGGGCATAATGGAAGAGGATTAGATGCACTGGAATGGATATATCCTTTGGTCTGAAATTTCTGTGTTCTCAATAGAGCAGCTTAACAGCTTTAGAATTCTTACAAGAATTTGTACTAGTCTTTTGCTGGGAGCATGAACCAGGAATATGGTTTTATTTCAACACTGATCTCTTTAAAATGTTTTCTGCTTCATGTGTTCTTATGACCGAAAAAGCTGTGACTATTCAATGGCCTGCAGCACAGTTTAGAGGCCTTCTTTATTTTACAGCTCATCATACTTTGGGATGGTTTTCTACCATCCGACATTAAGCAGTATTTGCATTTGTAACTGTAGTATTCAGAAGTCATGTGCCTGTTAATGACGTTACCTAACAAACACTTCTCAGGTAGGTCCCAAACAAGCACATCCACCCACTTGCTCCCTTATGTTCAGTCTCTGCTCTTTCCACAGTCAATCCAAAACCAACTGAAGTTAATGGAAAGTTTTCAGGGAACATCAATGGGCTCTGCAGCAGGCTCCTATTGAATTACAGAAACAGGGGAGTGGTAGCACTTTCCAGAAGAGAGAACATCCTGCAGAGTCTGCAGAGTCAATGTTCCCTTTAGGCTGCGCAGGTGCGCAGCCCAACGCAACCCCCCCACGCAGGGAAGGCTGTCAGCTGCACAGGGCCGGCAGCCAGAGTCCTGGCTCAGAGCTCCTCTGGAGCAGGGAGTTATTAAAACTCCTGCCCAGAGAAGCTCTAATGGAGCATGCCCAGAATGTCTGAGCATGCTCCGTTAGTGCTTCTCTGGCCCCAGGAGTTGTGGCTGGGCCATGCTGCTCCAGCGGCAGGGTAGGCTTGTGGGGAGGGGTTGGGCAGGCTGGGGGGTTACCAGGGGAGCAGGCCATTCATGGGGAGGGGGCGTGGCAGGATTGGGCCCGCAGGAGGGGGCATGGCAGGATCGGGCCCGGGGGGGGGCTGTGCAGTGAACAACATGAGTTGCTCAGCTGCCTGAGGTTCTTAGAGGGAACATTGCTGGAGATTGCCTAATTATGCTCTCAAATAGAACAGGGAAAGGAATTCAACCATTCAGGATCAGTGTCCTACAATGTCCTTCCATTGCTTAGCACACTTTGGCCTCTCAAAAAGGTCAACCTGAAACTTCTCTGGGGAAAGGAAATTCTGCATACCATGATGCTGAATTGTGTACACTTCTCTTGGTGAAACACTTGGTTCCAGTTCTCCCCTACACCTGTGCTGCACCTGAAAGGTGTCTTTTGAATTGTACCCTCCTTTCCTCAGCCTGCTTAGCAATGATAAATGACCTTAGCAAAGTGAAGAACTTGACCTTTCTAGATTTAAAATTGTTCAGCTGCATACCTCCTTGGAGAAAATAACCAACTGCCCTATCAGAGGTTGGCTGTATGCTCCAGGCCAGCAGTACCACATAAAGGTGATATTCTTCACTGTAATTCCTAACAGCAAGAATCCAAAGACCACTTTCCCTAGCAATTTCAGTTTGGATACTGTTTCCAGTGGCAAGAACTCAGGGCTGTTTCATCTAGTGGTTACAGTTCAGGAAGTGTCAGCCAGTGGTGAGAGTCCCAGGGCTGCTTTACCTAGCTGTTACAGTTTTGGAAGTGTCAGGAAGGGCAGACAGAGGGAACCCAGGCCCACCTTACTCTATAGGTTCTCACCCAGGGTCCTTCAAAACAGTAGCCCCTGTGTGGAGCTGAAAGTCTGGTTTCCTTAAGCATATTCATTCCCTGGGTCACTTCCTACCCTGGTCTGGTCCCTCTGGCATCATCATGGGTTATACTGAAGACTTTCCTGTGTTACTGAAATCTCTCTATATCCTTATATGGACATTATTCCTCCCCCTCCCACACCCATAGATTCTGGATCTTGACTATCCCTTGACCAAGGAAGTTATACCTTCACAAAAAATACTGATTACCCCCTGGTATACAATGTCATAATCCCGTCACATTAAGGAAATAATTCTTTAAAAAAACCCTAATACAGCTACCTTCTTCCCAAAAGATCAATTCTTTTAGCGGCTTCTGTGACTACCGCTGTTTCCTGTTGTTCTTCTGTTGTTGCAGAAACAGGGGACGTTGGAACAGAAGGCAGCTATATAAGAAAAGATTAACAGAAGATTTTATATACACTATTCCTTACACACATAAAAAATATGCATTATGGTTCATGTTCTGAAATGGATGAGCGCTTGGGCCAGATTCTGATCTCAGTTAAACTAATGTAAATCTATACTACTGCCACTGAATTTAATGGAATTACTGTGGACATACACTGATGTAGCAGAAATTAGAATCTGGTCCTGTACATGTAATCTTATAAGCAGGTGAAAATAATGTAAAAGAATTAGCTACCCCCTTTAAAATAGTTTACCTATATGAGATTTAAAGTATATATCAACGAATGAAAATGCAATTTCCTTCCCACTGTCAGCTTGTACTACTCCAATATGCTTTCATGAAAATAAGAAATTGCATCCCTGCAATGGCAGCCCTATGGCAATACCACTTTGAAAGAAAGAGAACTTCTTCTGTATCATGATCTTGCATGTGAACAGGGCAGAAACTCCTTAAATTCAAAATTCTAAAGTCACTGGGAGGGACGAACTGAGAAATGTAGGTCAGTGGTTCCCAACCTTTTCAGTCACATAGCACAATTCAATGAGGCAAACAATTCCATGGCAAACCCACTTTTTTCAGTTGAATTGATTGCTCATAAATGTCACATTTACTACGGTTATGCTCTTACTAGAGTGGTTTGCAACACAGAGCATACAACAAGGTAAAGAACAATCAAATGCATTAATGCAGGGATGCCCAAACGTATGGGACTCAAGAGCCACACAAGTCGATTATTAAACCTTTGAGAGCCGCACTGAAGCACATAACCACATACTTTTACCTACTCCAAAATTACTAAGCTTTAATTCATTGCACACTTTAATTTTATCATAAAAACAGGGCAAATATTGATCCTACTAATGTCAGAGTCTAATAATTACTTATGGTTACCATGAAAACTAGGCCTATATGGTAAAAACTTAGCTGTCTCTGGATGTAGAACACTGCAGGCTAGTGGCGAGTTTTTTAAAATCTGGTCAATAACTTGTCAATGCAGCATGTAAAAGCTCTCTCAGGTGCTGATCTCTGAGAGTTGCACAATGTTTCAATTTAACAAATTTCATGTGGAATGCAATGCTTCACAGCAGTAAGTTATGCCAAAAATCAAAAGTAATCTACATTCAGTTTTAAATTTTCCCTTTGTATTTTTGTTTCTTAGTATTCCACGTCATGTTTAGGATTTGTAAAACACGATTTTATTTTAGCAAAGAGTAAACTGCATTAGGGCCTATGAGAAAATCTAAACATGCCACAGCTTCTCCCTGTAATAACCCTTGGGGAGGAAGGGGTTAACACTCTGGTCAGTCAGTCCCAGGACAGCCAATAGGAACGAAGTGCAGGCTTTTGAATTGTAACAGCAACCTGGCCTGGGCCTGTTTGGATGCAGCAGAGCTCCTGGAAGGATCAGGAGGAGGCCAGAGGGGCCTGAGGAAGAATCCAGCAACATCCTTACCAGAGATAAGTTAAGTTTGGTACTGACCAGGCGTGAGTAGAACAGGGAATGTTTGTTTAGACGCGGTCAGGGTATTTTCTTTGTTTTTGGATTTCTCTGTGCTGAGCACATGTAAACTCCCCCCCCCCCCCACTACCCTGTAACTACCTAAGTTAATTCCCAGAGAAGCAACTCTCTGTGTTTATTATCTGTTCTTTTTGATTAAAGAGTTTACCTTTTAAGTAAGTTCTGGTTCTGTGTCCTGAAAGGCAAGAGGTTTGTGTGCCTGTGCCTTAGACTGCACAGGCAGCTACTAGAGGGAACCCTGTTCCAGTTCCAGCTCATATTGCAGCTGGAGTTCAGTCACTTTCCTGAGAGAGGAATAAAGAGGATTGCAAGTGCCTCACAGGGAGGAATTCCCAAGTGTGCCTTCCTGGGTCTCAAGAGGTTTTTTTGCATTTGGGTGGTGGCAGCGATACCACTCCAAGGCCAGGAATTGGAGGCCTTGGAGACTTCTAAGAGCAGACTTTAAGGCCAGTGGCTTTTAAGGCCTGTTGCAGGCCCCCACCTTCTGCACTAGCAGAGTGCCAGAGTGGGGAAAAAGCCTTGACACTCCCCAGTCTCTGACCATGCTGCTGCTTCCCTGCCGTCTCCAACCATGCCACGCTTCTCCCCACCGCTTGACCATGCTGCCGCTTCCTTGCCATCTGTTATCATGATGCCACTTCCCTGCCGGCTCCGGCCATGATGCCACTTCCCTGCCGGCTCCGGCCATGCTGGGCTTCCCTGCCAGCTCCAACCATGCCGGGCTTTCCTGCCAGCTCCAACCATGCCATCCTTTCCCCACATCTCCGACCATGCCACTGCTTCCCTACCAGCACCGACCATGCTGCTGCTTCCCTGCCACCCCCAACTATGCTGCCACTTTGCCGCCACCCCTGACCATGCTGCTGCTTTCATAAAATCATAGGGTTGTAAGGGACCTCATGATGTCACCTAGTCCAACCCCCTGCTAAAAGCAGGATCACTCTTATTAAATCATCCCAGCCATGTCTATCTGGACCGTAAACATCTCCAAAGATGGAGATTCCACCACTTCCCTAGGTAATCCATTCCAATGCTTCACCACTCTCCTAGTGAGAAAGTTTTTCCTAATATCCAACCTCGACGTCCCCAGCTGTAACTTGAAACCATTGCTCCTTGTTCTGTCCTCCATTACTACTGAGGACAGCTGAGCTCCCCCCTCTCAAACACCTCTTCTAGTACTTGAAGGCTGCTATCAAATCCCCCCTCAGTCTTCTCTTCTGCAGGCTAAATAAGCCTAGTTCCTTCAGTCTCTTCTCATAAGTCATGTGCCCCTAGCCCCCTAAATCATTCTCATTGCCCTCCACTGGACTCCTTCTAGTTTGTCCACATCTTTTTTGTAGTGGGGAGCCCACAACTGGACACAGTATTCCAGATGCAGCCTCACCAGTGCCAAATAGAGGGGAATAATCACATCCCTTGATCTACTGGCAGTGCTCCTACTGATACAGCCCAACATGCGATTAGCATTTTTGGCTACAAGAACACACTGTTAACTCATACCCAGCTTCCCAGCCACCATAATCCCAAGGTCCTTTTCTACAGTACTGCTGCTGAGCCGATCCCTCCCCAGCCTGTAGCAGTGCATGGGGTTTTTCCATCCCAAGTGCAGGACTTTGCACTTGTCCTTGTTGAACCATATGAGATTTCTTTTGGCCCACTGCTCCAATTTGTCTAAGTCCTCCTGAATCCTGTACCTGGCCCCCCCCCCAGCGTGTCTACCACTCCCCCCAGCTTGGTGTCATCCACGAACTTATTGAGCATGCAATCTATCCCATCATCAAAATCATTAATGAAGATGTCGAACAGAACCGGCCCCAGGACTTAACTAGACATGCAGCCATTGACTCCTACCAGCTAAGCCCGTTGATCTAGCCAGTTTTCTATCCACCTTATGGTCCATTCATCCAACCCACGCTTCTTTAACTTGCCAACGAGAATGCTGTGGGAAACTGTATCCAAAGCCCTGCTAGTCAAGGTATATCACATCAACAGCTATTCCTGCACCCACAAATCCAGTCATCTCATCATAGAAGGCAATCAGGTTGGTCAAGTACAATTTGCCCTTGATGAATCCATGCTGATTGCTCCTGATCACTATTTTCATTCAAGTGTTTCAGGATGGATTCTTTGAAGACCTTGCTCCATGATTTTTCAGGGACTGAGGTCAGGCTGACTGGTCTGTAGTCTCCCACATCCTCCTTTTCCTCTTTCTTGAAGATAGGTACTGTATTTGCCTTCTTCCAATCCTCCAGGATCTCCCCCATTCGCCATGAGTTTTCAAAGATAACGGCCATCAGCTCTGCAATCACATCAGCCAACTCCCTCAGCACCCTTGGATGCAGTTCATCCAGCACCATAGACTTGTGCGCATCTTACTTTTTTAAGTAGTCCCTAACCTGACCTTCCATCAACATGGGCTGCAATCCTTCTCTCCATTCTGCATTACCCAGTGTAGTAACCTGGGAGCTTTTTCCACATCCCTGACCATGTCGTTGCCTTCCTGTTGTCCCTAACCATGCTACCGCTTCCCTGCTGGCTCCAACCATGCTGCACTTTCCCCACATCTCCAACCCTGCCACTGCTTCCCTGCCAGGTCCGACCATGCCGCCACCTCCTTGCCAGCCCCAACCATGGCACTGCTTCCCTGCCAGCTCCGACCATGCTGCTGCTTCCGTGCCGTCTCTTACCATGCCAATGCTTCTCTGCTGTCCCTGACCATGCTGCACTTCTCCCCCCGTTCCCGACCATGCTGCACTTCTCTGCTGTGCTCTTCTGTGAGTCACATTTTTTTGTTTTGAGAGCTACAAGCTGCTCTTGAGACATAGTTTGGCCACGTCTGCATTAATGTTACAAATCCAACAGAAAAAAATGTCACCTCAGTTTTGGCCTTTGTACATGGGCATTTAGAATGTTCACATTTTAGAATCAAAAGACTGATACTTCTAAAATGATGATTAATTTTCATGAATTTTATGAGTTTTAATTTTGGTTGGATAGAATATTGTTTAAGATG
This sequence comes from Podocnemis expansa, assembly GCA_007922195.1. Classification (NCBI taxonomy): domain Eukaryota; kingdom Metazoa; phylum Chordata; order Testudines; family Podocnemididae; genus Podocnemis; species Podocnemis expansa. Next base: position 22,923,849 of record ML682016.1, read on the forward strand.
AAACAATGTTTGTTTTACATTGATTTTCATTACCTTTGTACAAAATTTCACTGCACACTTGGACAGTTCTCGTGGCACACTGGTTGAAAGCCACTAATGTAGGTGTTCCCTAATACTAAAACCACCAGCTTCTGTCACAATGGGTGACTAATGCTCTCATGGTTACTGTGCAAAGTGTTTTTTAGATCCATTTGTGGGCCCATTTGAGTGCACACTTCAAATGACAGACTTGGCTACTTTTACTTCTGAGTGTCAAGGGTGGAACCTGAAGATTCAACCACTCTTGGATTGAATCTGTGGATTGCAGTCCCCCTTATTTCTTAACTGATGACACTACCAACTGTATTGAAATCTGCAAGAAAACTTCTCTTAGGGAGCCTGTGATCCATAGTTAATTAAAATGACTTTAAAATGCCTTATTCAAAACAAACATATTGTTTATCCACCCAGATATATATAGTAAGCAGAAACAGAAAACCACAGAGAGCCTATTTGCCAGGGATTTGGTTACCTAACTCCTAATCTTTACTTTTAAGTCTCTCATAAATTCCACTCAGTGCAGGCCCACTAGTTCTGTGTTGGGAGAGACAGCCAGCTCTTGCAGCATTCTCTTCCTCTCTTTCCCTGTCTCTGCAGCATGCCCTAAGGCAGCTGATGCCCACTTACCCCCTCCTTTCTCTCAAGATTGAAGTCTTTAGTGCAGGGGTCTCAAACACATGGCCGGCGGGCCACATGAGATCCCTAAACCGATTTCTCGTGGCCTGCAACGACACTATCATTATCAATATTTGCAATATTGTTGTATGAAAAGGTTTCAGTGGTGCAGCCCTTGGGCTAATGTACTATTCCTCATGTGGCTCTTGTGGTGATTTGAGTTTGAGACCCCTGCTTTAGTGATTTAACTTTCCTTTGATTCTAGGGCTCAGGCAGGGGAAAAAAAAATCTGTTATCGTAGTTAGAAATAGGCAGGAGGGCATTTTTCAATTAATAATTCCCACGTTGTTTTCTTAAGGACAGCCAGTATTCTCTTCAGAGGAACCTTGTATCTGTCAATCATTTCCTGTTTGTTTTCCCCTACCAGTCTCCTTTTTTGATTCAACTTCATGCAGTTCTACAGGACAGCATCAAGCACTGAGGTACACATTCATAAAAAAAAATGCAGACATCTTTCTGGTTCTTCATAAACTCCCATGTTTATCAAAATTGTACAAAAGATTACAGAACCTTTAAATGCTGAAGGAAGAGTGAGCTTTGATCCATCAAATCACACAGTTTTTGTAAAACAGCAATTACTAGTGTGACAGATGGGGAGCTGCTCCATAATTATTTATAACTACTGCAAGTTGACCTGGTTATTGAGATGTTTACTGTGTGAATATATAGGTTTAGTTTAATAGAAGGCTTTAAGAAAATAAATAGGAAGGCAACAATAGCTCAAGATTATACTACCCCATAATGAACATTTTAGGGTTATTGTAGGACAAGAAGTGAACCTTTGGCTCTGAGGACAAGCAGACTGGCAAACACAAAGGAACTGCAGCTGGATACACAGGCACCTAATGGGGTATTTGAAGAAGCTAGGCAGGCTTAAGACACCCTCATGGAACAGTAGGGCTTTAGGTAAGAAAGAGATGGATGTTAACTGTTTTAAAATTCTTTTTCTTTCAGTGCTGTTCCTATTGTTAAAATTAAGCAATTTTCTTGTTTAGGAAGGCTGTCACACTTTATTCACTATTGGTCACAGACTCACAAAGGGAAGAACCACAGGTACCAACCCCAAAAGGACCTGCTAAATAAGTACAGTGGATACACAGGACATTGGTTCCATCTGTGATACTGTAGATTGCACATAGATTCTACTCTTGGTGCACATGCACCCAAGATTCAATTATTTTAGCCAGCAATGTCAATTGGGACAGCACCTTGTGTTCTACAGGTCTTCACACACTCTCTCACCTGAAGGCACAAAGGACAGAGTGGGCCCAATCCCCCTCTCCAGTTCCTTTGCCCACACAGAATCTCAAAAGAGCAGGACTCTGTAATTGTGAGGTACAAGGGTGGGTCATGGAATCTGTGTGGATAACTCATCTCAAAGAGCTCTACTTACTATAAGGTAACTAACACTCTTTTTTCTTTTAGTAATTATCCTCACAGAACCTACTACTGGTGACTAACAAGCTGATGTCTAATTACTTGAGAGGATGTAATAGGATTCCTATTTAAAGAACGATTAAAAGACAGCCCTACCAAAGTGAGCATCTGATCTGGAAGCCTCTGCTAAGAAGTAACATCTTGTAAATGTTTGGATTGAGTTCCACATAGCTGCTCTGCTAATTTCAGAAACAGGAAAGTTCCTCAAACAGGCAGCAGAGGCTGCCTGAGTTGTAGTGGAATGGTCTCTCGTATACCGTAGCTAAATGGATCTATGCTGTATAATTGATAACATATGCTTATACAGCTGGAGACCTACTCAGATAGCATCTGGGAAGATATATGTTTCCCTTAACTCTAGTGGCAAAGGCCAGGGATAATTTGGGCATATTTCTGAATGATTTTGTCCTGTCTACTAAAAGGAGTGTACCTTTACTGTATCAGGTATGTGAAGCTTAGCTTTCCCAGGATTGAGTGAGATTTAGAAAATAAAGCAAGAAAGTGAATGTCTTGATATTATAGAACTTTGACCTTGGCTCATCCTTTCTGCCTATGAGATGATGAGGCCAATGCAATGGTGGGAAAATGGGTCCTCTGAGAACCTGGTGTGGCATTGGGCTCAGTGGGGCAGTGACCAAGACAGACTTAGCCAATGTCTGTGGTCCACTTGTAGTCCATTTGTAGCCATTCTCTTGTAGTCTGAGAAGGTTTGCATTGACTTCTCTGGGCAAAAAATTTCACCTTAACCTCCCTCACTCTCCAGGTATACTTGAAGGAAGAGTGACAGAGATATGTCCTCCAAAACAAAAGCGGGAATCAGGAGAGCATGTCATTAATGGGCATTGTAGCATCCCATGTATGACTGGTCTTGAATCCTAGTGATTTATCTAAATTAACAAGATAATCTAGATTAACTAAAATTCATCTAATCTATGTTTCTCTCTCTCTCTGCTCTTTTGTCAAAAGCATTAAAACATGATACTAACTACACTATCAGTGATTATAGTAACTCTATTAAACACAAGGCTAAGTAAATTTCAATGAGTAAAGTAAGCAGATAGTAAGCACTATAATGGCAGCAAGAAGGAGTTGAAGGACCATTGGCCTTGCTCTGTCCCCTATGCATGTGGGTATGTGTGGGAGTGAGGGGGCACAAGGGCATGTAGGGTACAGACACTGTCCTCATAGAAACCACCAGGGAAAAGAATCTAATCTTGCATGCATGTGCAACAAAAGTGAAATCTGTGGCTAATCATTCAAGGAACTGTGTTAGTAATGGAAAATTTGAGAGAATTTGGTCACAGTTCTATAAATATAGGTTATTTTTAAAGGAGCAATTTGCAAAATTTAAGCCACGCATTGTATTTTTGGTATTCCTCTAAGAAATATAAAATGACTTCTTTTCAACCATTAAAAATTCCCAGATAGTTAAACCATAAATAAATAACAAAACAAACCACGAATCCCTAACCTAGTACATGGGCCATGTAGAAGTTAAGAAGAGCTTTTACTATAATAGCTATTTCCTAGTCACCAATTTTGACAGCTTCACCATCAAGCTAACTTCTGTGGGAAGTTTTCAACACTGCCAGCTTGTATTTAAGGTATTTAAATTAAGAAGGAAAAGGTTACAGTAATGTGAACTCAGCTGTTCAACATGGCTAGGATTTGCAAACAGAGTACTCTGGTCCACCAGTACATGAGAATTTAGTCAGGGAAGCAGCTTAGTCAGTCATCAGCCTGCTTCTTCATTCATCTTCATTCTCATGCTCTGCATGGTAGTCAGGTTCTTAATTCAACTTCATTCTCATTCTCAGCATGGTAGTCAGGTTCTTCATTTACCTTCACTTCTCTGCTCAGCATGGTAGTCAGGTTCTTCATTCACCTTCATTTTTATGGTCAGCCTGGTACTCACTGTGTCAATGTACTGTGTGAATGCCTGAACATTATCTTTCAGACATAGGATAAGTTGGAGCTAAAAGGGAGCTATGAAGGGATCTAAGTGGGCAGCCTGTGCACATCCCAACATGCTTATTTCCCTGCACACTTCCTGAATTGTATAAACCTTTCTGAATAGCTATGAAAGTAACACTGTGCTCCCAGCAGATACACCCTCAGAACTTCAGTGAGGGATATTCTATCTACTACTGAAAATCCATAAAAGTGGAAACCCCAACACGCCCCAACATCTCAGGCATTGGCACTCTTACAGCAGGCTTATCTGGCTACGTGGACTCTCTCCTCAGGCCCTATGCTATTAACTCTCCTAGCTATCTTCAAGATACCACAGACTTCCTGAGAAAAATTCAATCCACCGGTGACCTTCCAGAAAACACCATCCTTTCCACTATGGACAGAGAAGCTTTTTGACACCAACATCTCACATGAAGGTGGATTACAAGCCATTAGGAGAACTATTCCAGATGATGTCACAGCATACCTCATACCTCACTTTGTACTTGCCCACAACCATTACAGATTTGAAAATAATTTATATCTTCAAGTCTGCGGTACTGCTATGGATACCCATATGACCCCACAATATGCCCACATTTTCATGGCTGATTTAGAACAACATTTCTTCCACTCTCATCCTTTTGTACCACTCCTCTACTTATGCTATACTGATAACATCTTCATCATTAGGACCCACTAAAAGGACACCCTTGAAGATTTTCACAAAGCTTTCTATCATTTCCACCCTATGATCAACCTTAGCTTGGAACACTCCAAACAGGAGAGCCACTTTCTAGACACTACAGTACAAATAAGTGATGGACACATAAACACCACCCTATACTGAAAACCTGTTGACCACTATAGTTACCTATATCCCTCAAGCTTTCATCCAGGAAGAACATAAACAAACAATCCACTGTCTACAGCCAAGCCCTAAGATGTAACTGCTTTGGCTCTCATCCCTCAGACAGGAGACAGACACCTTCAGGATCTCTATCAAGCATTTTTAAAACTACAATACCCATCGTGTGTAGTGAAGAAACAGATTTACAGAGCCAGAAGGGTACCCAGAAGTCAGCTACTGCTACTGCAGAAGAAGCCCAGGAAAAAAAATATCAACAGAATGCCATTGGTGACCACCTACAACCCCCAAATCAGACCTCTACAACACATCATTAAGGACCTACAACCTATTCTACAAGATGATCCCTCACTCTCTCAAGCTTTGGGAGACAGACCTTTCCTTACCTACAGACAGCCCCTCAACCTTAAACAAATACCCACCCGCAACTGCAGACCTACCAACAGAAACATTAAAGCAGGTACATACCCCTGCAACTAACCATGTTGCCAACGTTGCCCACATAGCTGCACAAAAGACACAATCATAGGACATAATCAAGCCAGCTACTCTATCAAGGGCTCATTCACTCACGCATCTACCAATATGATTTATGCCATCATGAGCCAGAAATGTCCCCACACCTTATACATTGGATATACAGGACAGTCTCTGTGCAAAAGAATAAAGGGATGCAAATCCCACATGAGAAATAGTAACATTCAAAAACCAATATGGGTAGAGCCCTGTGTGGATACAAATAAGTGGATCCATATCCGACCTGCATCCGCAAGAAATGGTCCACGGATATCCAGGTTGTATCCGTGGATATCCGCATATTTGCGGGGCTCTAGCTCTGTGCAGATAAAAAAATATGTGGATCCGTATCCGATCTGCATCCACAAGAAATGGTCCATGGATATCCGTGTTGTATCCGCAGATGTGGATATAAGGCGGATACCTACAGATATCCGTGGATTTGCAGGGCTCTAAATATGGGAACATTTCAATCTCCCTGCTTACTCTATGGATGATATGTTACTTGCTGTACTTAAAGAAATTGATTACAAATAAACACTTCAAAAAGAAACTGCAGAGTTGGAATTCATATGCAAACTTAACACCCTTGCCTCAGGCTTAAATAAGGACATCGCCTGGCTTTTTTATCACAGAAGGTAATTTTGCCTTCTCTCTACCTCAACTCCTTCTAATTACTGTTCCACAATGTTTGAATCTAAACAAGTGCTTTGATTTGCTGAAGCAATCTGATCTGATCCTGATTTACACTTCCCTGAATTTATTTTCCTCCCATTCTGTAAGTTCCCCATCTTCAAGAATGTTATAAAGTGGTATTTTCTCCCACGAAAGCTCACGTAATAAATAAATGTGTTAGTCTTAAAAAGTGCCACAAGCCTCCTTGTTTGTTTCACTGTGCTCCCCAATTACCTCCTAAGCTGCAAAGTTCCCTGCACTAGTTCCCCAAAAAACTAAGACGCTTACATCATCATACCAAAAACATCATAGCAGGAAGCCAGCTGCAGCCCACACTAGTTATGGTTGCATAATAGTTTCCATTAGAATCCAATTTTCAATTACTCATAACTTTCAGAAAATGTCACCATCTGCTTGAAGGTGAATATTTTCATTTGTTTTAAAGATGAGCGAAAATTAGTCATTTTGGACTGAGAGCAGAATAGAAAGGAAAAATTTGCCCACTATTTAAAATAAAATCCTGTATGGCTGTTTAACAGACCCACAGGTGAAACAACTTGTAGTTGTTTGGTTTGACCAGGTATAGGCCTTTGAAAATGATGTACCACAGACCTGCACTAGATTTTGTTCCTGTTCTTGTTATTATTGAAAATATGATACACACGTACAAAGGGGTAACACAGCAGTGTGGTAAAAAGTCTGTGCGACAACATGAGGTGAATCATTAGGAACAGCTGGAATTGAAGGACCGTATGGACCCTGTAGGAGAGATGCGGGAGACGGAGAGAGGCTGCTGCAGGCTTTAAAAGGTGCATACAATCTGAGGCAAGGAGTTGGGCTATGGAAAATTAACACATTCGATCTACAGTTTTTGGAAGCCAGTAAAATTTAAAAGCCCTAGGAAATAAAATGGCATCTTTTCTCTATTTTCTTTTTAGTCCTTTAATTCTGCCCTGTAGCACATTTACATGTTGAAAATGCAATTTTCAAAAGTCTTCAGTGTTAGTAGTAATTGGAAGTAAATTACTTCCCCAAGAGCAGAGTCAGACCAACACTGAGAGTGGAGGCTTTTGAAAATTCTACACTGTCCCAAGACAGTGCCTATTTTAAGTACCACCTTACTTTCATTTAAAACTCAGCAAGTTCGCATTGTCTGTGAATATGCAGAGGGAACTACTTTCTCTCAACCACTCTATTACACTGCATGTAGTGTTAAGATTTCACACCACCATACACTCTTGTAAGGCTCTGTGAGATTCCTATACATATTTAGGGAAAGGAAGTAACTGTTGCTACTCAACTCCTTGGATCTCTCTTGCCACAGATCAGTACTCTGGCATACCATTTGATGGCTTTTGGAAGTCTCCATCTGTCTGTAAAGGATCTCTTTTTGCAAAATCTCATTTTCAACTTGCATAGCTTTAATGACAGCAGAAGCAGATTGCTCAGGGTCCTTCATCTCACAAACGTTCCTTCGAGTTGCTGAGAGTGGCTTTTCTGATCGACTTACAGGTCCTGATATCAGAAAGCAGCAAGAAATATCTATTGATCATCTCATACAAGTATAAAACACTTCAAAAGTCCATGCACAAAATATTGGTCTAGTTATTAAGGGTTGAACTGGCATATTGCAACCCAGCCCAAGTAAGGCACAGCAGATAGGAGCTGTTAATGTTTTTACATTAGAATTCCAGGTTTTCTCTACCCTGGACAACTACTGAACAAATGACATCACAAGAAAGAGAAAGTTGAGCAATTAAGCAAAGGATTTTTAGTTAAAGACTGTTCCAAAATTCTTTTTTGTTTGTTTGTTTGTATTTTTGTTCACATCTATTTAATATGAACAGCTTAAAAACACTTCTCTGAAAGGAAATCTGTTAGTTTCAGCACACATTATTCTTCAATTAAATTGTGAGGATTCACACATTTCTGTTGCACCCTAGACATTTTTCAGAAAACCTAGGGAAATCAAGACCAGATATTTTCAAAGCTACATCTACAGTTTGAGCAAGGGGTATGATCCCCTTTCTTACATACACATCTCATTGAGGTAGTGTGAGTATAAATAGCAGCATAGCTGCAATAGCACAAGTTGTAACAGAAGAGGCATGGGTGAGCTTTCCAGAATACGAACCCACTGATTTCAGGCAGGTTTGCACACAACTTGGTTGTGACCATGCTACCACTAACCATTCAATGTTAGTATGTGTACACCAGCAGGGGAATCACACCCCTAAGTCATAATGCAGACATAACCAAAGGCAAAACAACCAAACACGACCCTTTCCCCACAGCCCTCAAGAAGCCCACACACCTTTCTGGCATTCCTTATTCATGATAGAGAAGGAGAAAAGGCACCAGGCTGAGAATGCAGTTTCAAAGGAATGAAGTGAGCAGTGCTGGAAAGAAATGGATCCAAACTCAAGTAAGAAGAGAGAAGTCAATGGTTGTATTAATGAAGTTCAAAAGTGAAGAGATGTATCTGGAGAAATTGCTAGGATCAAGAGAAAAGCTTTTTTGAGAATGCAGGAATATGAGAACATGCTTGCATATAAGAATAATATCAGGACTAACTTGCACATATGGAAGGAAGAAGCTGGATTGGACTCTGAGACCACTTTCCACTCTGACCCCTGCCATTCTTCAAAGAATGAGCTACCTTGGACAATGACTAGGCATCTCAACAACTTTGTGGATAAGTAGACACTCTTGGAAGTCAAATGAAAGCAAGGCAGTTTTAATTTTCAGGACTATACTGTCCATCGGCAAAAGGAAAGGAATTTACAGATGTAAAGAGGCAGCTGGGCAGAAATGTTAAAAATGAGCACTGCTCTAGTCTACCGTTTTTATAACACAACATATTCATAATATAAGAATGATCACAAGGCCATTGAAGCCAGCAAACTTGTATGTATTCCTCCACCTAACATCAAGTGTCAGAATGCACCTATAAAGGCACCACTAAGATACAGAAAAGGACACACTCACCACTGTTGAGGGATATATGGGCTGCCCCCTGCAACACAGCAGAAATCCTATCTGGACAGTGCTGCATACTCTCCATGGAGCTGATAACATCATCAACTTACTGTGATGGGGAGAACAGGAAAAAGTCTCTGCTGATATCAGGAACTCCCAGTGCCACTCCCTGTCTTTTCTGTCTCTGGAGCCACCTTAACAATTCATGTGTGGCATTGTTCGCTGTACCAAGACTAACCATGCCTGTGATATTCAAGACAGCACAGCGTATATCTATGGTGTTGTGGAAGATGCTGCACACATGCTGGATGATTGCTCTTTTTGTGGTAGGCTCCCCATAGTCTTCCCAAAATGAACACACTAGCTCAAGACTATTAGCTGCTGCTGCTTTTTTCTAAATCTCTCCTTGTCTTACTCACACAATTGCTATACATATATAATTCACAGTTTTTAAAGTGTTCGAAGGTAGTGCAACACAAATCTTTCAAAAACTGTCCACAGCAAGGATCTGATCAGGCAGGTATTGCTACAAACATTAGCTGGTCCTGGCATCCTGGTGACAGGTGAAGTATGAGTTTCTCTTTTGTTTAGGAAGAAATATAGTTTCTTGGTTCTGTTTAGGTTTTGCATTAATTAAAGAGCCACAGTTTGGGTTTTTCAATACTGTTAATTGTACTGTTCTCAGGATTCATTTGGAAGAAGCTCTCCTTAGTTTGAGATGTTATACTAAAGTAATACAGCCTTCTGATGCTCTCCCATTCATTTCAATAGTTGGGCATATGTCAGAAATCATCCCCACCACATCCCTCCACAGCATCTTCCAGTTACTGATAGTGAATTTGCCTAACAGGAGTGGCTGGATTACAAAGCACTATCATTCTTTGGCAGTTCCTCTAAATATCCAGTCATGGACATTCAGATGCTGCCTTCCTATCAGGACCCCTTTCATCATAGAGAATATGTCTATATAAAGAAAAATTGAGCAAGTACAGAGCAATATGGATAGTCAAGGAGGGGAAGAAATCTTCATTCTGTGAGGGCAAGGAAAGAAAAATGAGGAGGAGCAATGGTGGCATATTTAGCCATGGGCTTACCCCTACTCCCTTTGAAGTCAATGTAATATTGAGATAAGAAGAAGTATAAAAACAGCCAATAGCCCAGGAGAGTGAGGACAGAAGTGTGCACCAGAGGGAGCATCTGAGCAAGGACAGAGGAAGGAGACTGGAAGCTCTCACTGTATACTTTACATATTCTCATCTCTTACTGGAGCAGATTCTTTCATGTCCCTCCTGTTGCAGGGGTCCAGCAGAAAGTGGCCGAGTCATTTTACTTCTGACCTTCACAGGTTTGACTGGAAGGTAAGTCTCAGCACCATCTTTCCTCTTTGCAGACAGAATTCGTTCCTGTTTTGCATCTGCAAAAAATGAAGTGAGAAGTATAAGGAAACAAGAGTCAGAGTGTTTAAGGCCGTAAGGGACAACTAGATCATCCAGTCTGACCAGCTGTGTATCACAGGCTCTGCTCCCCCATACTAAACATGTTAATCATATCAAGTTCAACTAGACTGAGGAGCAGCGAATCTGGGAAGACCTATTGTGCCTTATTGACACACACAAATTTTTCCTGCTTTAACTGTGGTGACAGTTAAAGTAGCACCCCCTAACACACAGCCAGTGTAGATGTAGTTATACCTTTATAGAAGTGCTTATATGTAGCTTATTCCAGTTCAATGATACTAAATAAGCTATACCAATAGGAAGCACATTATACCTCTACAGCTGCCTCTATACTAAGGCTTTCAGCTGCATAATTACACCTCTAAAAAAAAAAATCACACCCCTTGACAACAGTCATGCTAACTAATTTTTTTAAATGTAGAGTAGGATGTAGACACATTTATGGATTATATGGGAAGCCCGTAGCTACTCTTATATTTAGAATGCCTGACACTTTCTGTTATAATGGACTCTTGAGACCTTTTATTTGAGAGTCATTAACACTTCCATTTACTGCAGCAGGCCTTTGATATTCACCAAGGAGAAACAATTCAGTCTACAGAAATGCCTTAATGCCTTTTTGATTTGTCATGAAATTCCATGCTGATTTAGCTGAATTTTAAGATGTTAAAATCCATCATTTTTCTTGTTTCAGAAAATCACTGAACATTCAAAAAGCCTGGCCCTGCCAAACAGCAGCAGCAAACACTAAATTAAAAATGTCTGGGAGCTTCCAGAGCAGCTGTGGAGTACATAGTAGTCAGGCTCAGCTTCCCCCAACAATCTTAATCCCTCTCTATTTTCTCCCCCACCTCTCATTTGGTACACAACCCAAGTGACCCACACTCACTCTAGGGGCACCAATGGCGCAAGAGTTGCCAAACACCCAAGATGGGAGAGAAAAGGCTTTGACAGATTCCACCATTAACCTCCTGGATCTAGCTTATGGTCCCAGCAGCCCAGCTCTTCCTTTGGGGACAGGAGCTCCTCAGCTTCACATCCCAGCAGGAAGAAGGTGAGAAGAGACCAGGGCCAGGCTCCCTCTGATAATCTCCCTCCATTCAGCACATTGTATCAGCAGCCCAACCCCTAGCCTTGGAAAACACACTTCTCTTCCTCGGGACCACTCCTCTGACCAGCAACTCCTTGTCCCCTGCAGCACATGAACAGAGTGCCAGCCCAGCTCTCTAGTTTTAGCAGTGCTTGACTAATCAATTCCAAAATATTCTTCACAGAGAACAAGAAGCTGTTAGAAAGAGGGAACACACGGGACCATTTGCACTTCCAGCTGCCTTAGGGGGATTCTAAGATCTACTCATAGCAGTGAAGGTTGTTGTTGCCATGTGCTTACTGTACCACAAATGGAGGCTGCACCAGGACATTGGAGCTAAGATATTTTTGTGTTTCTTCTTTGGATTTTCAAGACTGTAAGTCTTCCTGCTTTTGAAGAAGCAGGCTGCTGGGAATTCAAAATGACACACTTCAGGCTCAAGCACAAAGTAACAGAGAGATATGCCCCTGGCTGCAAAGGCAATAGCAAAAGACAAGTTGCAGCCAAGAATCTATGTCCTTACTGGTCACCATTTAAAAAAAAGGGTGGGGGGAGAGAACTTTTGCAAAATAGAAAGCATTACAATAAAAATTTTCTCCTCAAGTTTTTAAAATTTAATTGATTAACGACCAAGGTTTACAGTTGAAGACTCAACACATAATAGAGAGAAGTCATTTCCCAGTAACTGTTGATCAAAAGTTGCCCTATGCATTCCAACTTATGCAGTATAGTGCCCTGGGCATTGACTTGCAGAACTGCCTTTTAAAAGCTGTATCTGCTGGATGGTACAGGAGACACAAAACTAAAGGGAAAGCTCAGTCCTTTTAGTAATTCCAAACACAACAGCTAAAGGGACAGGTGATAAGGGATATGGTAAAATGAAAACTGTACTTAACATTTTACATTTCAAATGCTTCAACTATTTTTTCCTTTTTTTCTATTTCTTCAATAGAAGATTATAAAGGATTTTAATTGTGTGCTTGTCCTGGGACTAAGTAGGCTCTCGTCTTGTTTTAGAAACCCTTCCCCATCTTAATTAAGTGTAGAATAGCAACAGGGCCAGGGTAACACCTTTGATTTTTTGGGCCTGTTCAGTCCATTCAAATTAATACAACAGAGGCATCTGAAATGGGTGTCCACCTCAGAAATTATTGCAGAGCAGGACTCATACTTATTAAATGCATCTCATCAGAGCTGTCTCCAACGGGGTTGCAGGGCCTGGAGCAATCAGCCTGGGATGGAGCTGGCTACTCTGCGGGCTGGGCTCTACACTTCCCACCCCGCCTCTGGGCTGTGCCTCCCTGCCCCCAGGGTGGAACAGCTGGCCCAGGGGAGGGGTGGGAGAGTGGAGCCTGGCCTCTGGGCTGGCCTGCTCCACCCCTGGGCCAGGTGTTCCCTGTCGTGGTGGTGGGCCAAGCTGGCCCAGAGCAAAGGCCTGCTCTGCACTCCTGCCCCCCCTTCCCCAATGCGTTCAGCTCTGCGCCGAAGACAGTGGGGAGTGAGCAGGGGACAGAGCAGCCATGTGGGCAGCAATGCAGACCCCGCGCTGCCCTGCTCACGGCAGGACAGCACAGGGCCATGGAACCACAGAGCCAGAGGCAATTGCCCCTCCCCACCCCAAAGGATAGCCCAGCCTCTCATGTCTCATGGGCCAACCCAACCCTGGCACTGTCCAAAAAGGTAGTTATTTAACCTATGCTAAAAACTACACTATGTTAAAAACTAATTTAACTAACTATACACAGGAAGACAATTAGACTACAGTGGAGCAACACAAGGACATGAGATGAGTTTGTTAGCGCTCTACAACAACAAAGGATCTGAGGCAGCAGCAGGTATAGTCCATTATATAGTGTAGGATGATGACATTTTCTTTGTGTGAGACCTCTTGTGCCTCCTCCAGACAGACATAGATTTAAAGGAAGTTCCACAGCTTGCAGGTGCATCAGAGGCCATAAGTGGAAATGCATAGAGGCCATCAAAATATAAATACCAGGAAAATTAATAGAAAATTTGATATTTATTCAATTAATAAAAGATTCCAGTCAACATGGTTTTATAGAAAATAGGTCTTGTCAAAACCTGATTGCATTCTTTTATGAGATTACAAGATTGGTACATAAAAGTAACAGGGCAGATATAACACACACAGACTTTTATAAGACATCTGACTTAGTACCACATAATAATCTGATTAAAAAATTAGCAGTGTCTGATATTAACAAAGCTCCTGTTAAACAGATAAAGAATTGGGTAACTGATTATTCTTAAAAAGTACCCATCATTGCAGAATGGTCATCAAATGGGGTGTTTCTGGTGGTTTCCCACAGGGATCGGTTCTAAGCCTTTGCTATTCAATATTTACATTAATGATTCAGAATCAATGTAATATCATGGCTAATCAAATCTGAAACAATTATAAGAGGAACGGTAAATAATGAGGAAAGGGGAGTCATAGAGAGAAATGTGGATCACTTGGTAACCTGAAGCCATTAAAACAATATTTGTTTTAATACAGCCAAATGTGAAGTCATATCTAGGAACAAAGAATGCAGCCAATACTTACCAAATGGGGCACTATTCTGTAAAGCTGTGATTGTGAAAAGGAGATAGGAGTTGTAGTGGACAAGCAAGTAAACATGAGTACCCAATGTGATGCTGTGGCAAAAGAGGACAAATGTGATCCTTGGATGGATGAAGAGAGGAGTAAGGAGATTGTTTACTCTGCTTTGGTGTGATGGGCTGTAAAAACCACACACTGAGGGAACAGGGGATTAAGAGTAGCTCTGGCCAGAGGGGGTTCTGCCCAGAAACACTTTATGGACATGCTTTGAATGGAGATTGACACAGCACAGCTAAATCAGTCTGGTCAGGGCAAGGGAACAGATCTCCAGTGTCAGCTCCTGCAGAAACCCATAAGGAAAAACTCACAGTGCCCCGAAAAGACTTCAGCTAAGAACTGCAAACCAGTGAACGAGACAACAAGACATCAGGGTACATGTTGTGGGCTGTTAGCCAGGCCTCACTGTGTCTCTGGAGAGGGAGGGATGCAATAGGAAGTAACCCAGAGATTAAGGCTGGGTGATACTGTGGCCCATGTTGCACCCCTGAATTTCCTGCCCCATGGTCTCATGTTGGAACCTGGAGAAGTGAGAGGGCCTGGGTTTCTCTACCACCAGTCCCTGAGTTCAAACCCACTACTACTGCCAACCCCAAGATTTGAAACCCCTAGATACACCTAACACTGCTGGAACTCACTAGGTACTACCACCAACCCCAGCCCTGAACTCACTAGCTGGGACCGCCATACTCAGACTTTATCACTAGGTGAAATGACTTGTCAGTGTGCTAATTACTAGGAGGTCCGTGGAGATTGTCTTTCATTACAACTGGTGACATTGCAATACTGAGTATAGCTCTGGTGTCCACATTTAAACAGCATATTTGAAATTTAGAGAGGGCACAGAAAAGAGACACAAAAATTATTTGAATGCTGGAGAAAATGCCTTGCATTGAGACATTTAAAAAGCTTGATCTGTTCAAAGAAGACTTAGAGATAGATTTACTCCAGTCTATTGGTACCTTCATGGGGAGAAAATATTGCATACTAACAGGCTCTTCAGTGTAGTGGGGAAAGACAGAACAAGCGCCAATGACTGGAAGCTGAAACCAACAAATTCAAACTGGAAACATGGTATCAATTTTTCACTGTGAGGGTGACTAACCATTAGAACAAACTACCATGGGAAATGGTGTATTCTTCATTTCTTGAATTCTTCAGATCAAGACTGAAGGCCTTTCTGGAAGTTACGCTATAATCAAACACAAGTTATTGGCCTAAATACAGAAATTAGAATCATTACTAAAATGCTGTAGCTAAACTGGTGCAAGACACAAAGACTTACTTGTTATATTCTGCTTAAATTCCATTAGGGAAGCACCAGCATTGAGGTCACAGCAACTTCCAGCCTCTTGATACTTGGGAACATCCTTCAGTAATGACTCATTGCTGGGTAAGTGAAGGCTTCCAAAACTTGCCACTGTCTCTTCCTCCTGACAGTGTTCCAAAAGCACATCCTCTTCAACAGAGTCATAGTCATCACTAGAACAGTCCTTTTCCATTCTTTTCTGTCTTAAACTGAGCTCCAAACTTCTTTTCAATTCCTGGAACAATCCAGACAGATTTGTCAGCAAAGTCTCATATTTGTTTTTCAAAATAAACCAGTTTAAAACGATGTTCCCCCCTGCCCCCATAAGAGAAAAAGCACAAACACTTGTTCTAAACACACCCCCAAAAAGCAACTGGAAACATTTTGGGCCTTCACAAGCAAGAGTTGGGAAGTGTGGTATTTTAGGGAAAGCTATGAAACTGAATTAATACATCTAATTTCACAAAATTTAATTTTTAAATGAAAACATAGAAGTTACTAAGAGACAGCAATGCAAAATTTAAATCTACATACATACAGCCTTCCATAAACACAAACCATCTTTTCCTTTGGTGAATCGGTCCTTCTCAGCAAGCTTACACTTGGACAATCTTAACCTCTGCCCTCTCTTATCAATGGCCCATTGGGATTAATTTTTATTTCCCATTTTATGGCTTTCAATCTGGTAGTAATCTCCTTTAGAAGTCTTCATCAGGTTTTATAAGTAAACTTGTTTGTTACAGTCATATTCTGAACTATAATGTATTACCACATACTATTATGACCTATTACAACATTCTTAACAAACTGAAACTCCTTTGTCCTACAGCTGTAGAGGTATTAACTGCCTGCTTCGTGCTAAATGCTTTCCTGCAACATGTTAACTCCATCTCTGTTCCACTCCTGTATTTTAACCATGACACTTCTGAGAATTTTTCCCAGGGCAACCATGACAATGCTGCTCCTACCACACCCCTGCCACCAGAGAAACACAGGAATGTGCAGATGGAAGCACCCATTAAAAGCAAGGAAAAGCTTTTAGGTCTGTTCCCCCCACCCCCACCCCAGCAAGAGACAGGCAGCACTGAACTGAAAAATAGGAAGGTGTGTAATGTTAGTAGCATTATGGCTGGTTTTGGTCTATAACTCAGAAGAGCATTTCCAATGATGGAATCTCCATCATTGCAAGTTTTTAAGAGCAGATTAGACAAGCACCTGTCAGGGATGGTTTAAGAGAGCGCTTGGTCCTGCCATGCGTGCAGGAGACTGGACTCGATGATCTCTCATGATCCCTTCCAGTTTCTATAACTATGATCTCAGATCCTATCATATAGGCAAGAGACACTGAAGAGCTTTCTCAGTGTGTATATATAGCAATGCCTACAATTAACATTGCCTAACACTTCCCATTATAACTCCATTTTGATTTGCATAGTACATTGACAAACGCTAATTGTTTGAATTGAAATTTTCTGTGCAATGGGGGTTCAATTCTGGTTCCTTCAATTCAACTCCCATTGACTTTAGTGTTGTCTGATTAGAACCTTAACGAGACAGATCTCATGACTGACAATGTTAAATAAAATAATAATAATAAAGCTTCTTTTTACTTTGACAAAATTTGACCACTCAGACTGACACTTTGCTGCTGGATGTCAAGCTCAGGCTGAATGCTCTGGAAGATTTTAGCAAAAACAGTACAGCTTTTTCCCACAAAATAGCAAAATATGTTGCTTTACTCACATTAAAAAATGTTGAAGCTGTTTCAATGAGAAGCTCTTGTGCTTCCATTCTTTGGAGCAAGGAGTTACAATTAGCAGGGGGTTGCTCTTGTCTCAGCTTTCTGCTGTCCGGATGAAAAACTCTCTCAAATTTGGCCAGTTTATGAGCCTCTAGAGCTCTTAATTCACACAAGCTCTACAGAGAATTGTTAGAATTTGGAAGCTAAATTCTCCTAAGAGTCCATTTGTATTAAGCATGCTCAACCCCAGGACAGCCAGGACTGAGCTGGATTTGACCTGCAAATAGTGTAGTGGCTAGCACCTCTGCTTAACATACAGAAGGTCCTGGGTTCAATTCCCAGGGGGTTGGACTCGATGATCTCACGAGGTCCCTTCCAGCCCTATGATTTGATTGATTGACCTGCAATTGCTCTGCCTGGATGCAAAGAATCACCATGGTGCCAGGCACAAGAACTAAGTGCAGAAAGACTCTCTGTGGTGCTCCCAGTGTTCCTGCTACTGATGCCCAGGCAGTGAGGAGAAGAAAGAGGAAGTAAACACACTGGAATAAATAGGGCTAATGAACTGAGACAGGCTGCAGGGATCAGTGGCCCAGAAGGATAAGGTTGGATGATGACAGGGACACAATGGTCTGTAACTTCCCCTCAGAGCCTGGAAATAGAACCCAGTATTTCTCTGATGTCAGCCAGCTGCTGTAAAATCCACTAACACAATGGTTGGGTAGCTGGCACCATAAATGAAAATGGGCCTAGCTCTCCTGTCAAAGCAAGTACAGATGTCCTAGTCTGAAGTGATTAGGAGGGAGGGTGACCCTGAGAGTTATAAATAAGACAGCCCAAAGACCAGAGAGAGTTAGTAACCCATACTAGAAAAATTCTGAGTCCAAAGAAAGCTCAGAAAAGGAACAGAGCTGAGTTGAGAGCTTCAAGGAGGAGATGCCCATGAAGGAAGGATCAGTTAGTGTTCCTATGCTGAGCAATGGATCCAGATCACGCTCATGGAAGTGGCAAGAAGACTGGGGGATGGTTACTTATAAACTTCCCTAGGCCATGGTGCCATCACCAGAGAGCTGAAGACTGAAAGTCACAGAGGCAGATGTATGCTGGCTCTCAGAGCTAAAGCCAAAGGGCTGAAGGCTGGGGAATGATTAAGGGATGAGTCCACTGATGTCTTTAGGCAAAAGCTGGATGCAGGGCAGAGAAGGTCCCTGGCTAGAAGGGCTGGGTTGAGAGGAGGTAAGAAATGCCAGAATAATACTGGAAAGCTGAGGCATGGTAAGAGACAGTGGAGCTGTACCTGGTGTGTTGAGGGACTGATGGAAAATCAAAGATTGACTGCTGGGAAAATCTCAATTATGGTTCTGGGATCTGCTGAAACTGAAGTTGAAACCCTTTAAAGAGCTCTTTATACTCTGAAAGCCTGATCCCTCAGACAGAGTCAGATACCTTCAGAATCTCTATCAAGCATTTTTAAAATTACAACACCCACCGGGTGCAATGACGAAACAGATTTACAGAGCCAGATGGGTACCCAGAAATCAACTACAACAGAAAAACAAAACAAAAAACCAACAACAGAATGCCACTGGTCATCAACTACAACCCCCAAGTTAGACCTCTATAACACATCATTAAGGACCTACAGCCTATTTTACAAGATGATACCTCACTCTTTCAAGACTTGGGGGACAGACCTCGTCACCTACTGACAGCCTCCCAACCTTAAACAGATACTCACCAGCAACTACAGACCTAACAACAGAAACATCAAAGCAGGCACATATTCCTGCAATAAACCACATTGCCAACTTTGCCCACATAGCTGCACAAAAGAAACTATCACAGTGTCAAGGCTGTTTCCCCACTCTAGCACTTTGAGTGCAGAAGGTGGGGGCCTGCAACAGACCTTAAAACCCACTGGCCCTAAAGCCTTGTCTTAAAACTCTTCGAGGCTACCAATTTCTGGCCTTGCAGTAGTATTGCTGCCACCGCCCAATGCAAAAATCTCTTGAAAACCTAAGAACGCATACTTGGGAATTCCTTCCTGTGAGGTACCCTCAATCACTTTAATTCCTCCCTCAGGAGAGCAACTGAACCCCTGTTGGGATACCAACTGAAGATGGGACAGAATCCCCTTTAGTAGCTCACTGTGCTGCTTGACACACATGCACACAAAACCTCTTGCCTTTTAGGATACAGAACTAGAGCTTATTTTAGAGTGGTAAAATCTTTAAGTAAAAAGAACAGTTAAGAACACAGACAGCTGCTTCTCTGGGATTTAACTTAGGTAGTTACAGTGCAGGGCTGGGGGGGGGGTGTGGATGTGCTCAGCACAGAGGAATCCTAAAAGAAAGAATACCCTGACCACATCTAGTTAAAAATTCCCTGTTCTACTCATGCTTAGTCAGTTGCAAACTTGAGCCTATCTTTGGCAAGGATGTCGCTGGATCTTTCTTCAGGCCTGTCTCTCTGGCCTCCTCCTGATCCTTCCAGGAGCTCTGCTGCCACCAAACAGGAACAGGCAAGGCTGCTGCTCCAATTCAAAAAACCTATAATTTGTTTCTATTGGCTCCCCTGGGACTCGTTGACCATAGTGTTAACCCCTCCTCCCCAAGGCTACTACACACAGGACCTAATCAAGCAAGTTACTCCATCAAGGGCTCATTCACCTGCTTATCCACTAATGTGATTATGCCCATCATGTGCCACAAATGCCCCCAAACATTATATGGTGGACAAACAGGTCACCCCCTTTCCCACGCTTCATACCCTTCCAACAACTTATGCAGTCCCACCCCAACCCAACTGCCTCAAGGAGGGCAGATTTCTACGGTCCAGTCCCCCGGACTCTGCTGCAGGCATGCAGGGGATTCCAAGCTGGTCCCACACCAGGGCCAGATTAGAGGGGCCCTGGCCTGGGCTGCCCCCTTTTGGAATGCTGCCTGGTGCCCCTGCCCTCCCAGCACATGGGCCAGGCTGGCAGCAGAGGGCTGCTCGGGCTGGAGGTGGGGCTGTTCAGTGCTGGGGCGGCCAGGGCCAGAGGTAGCCCTCCCTCCACCAAGAAGCAGCATTTTCTGGCCCCTGCCCCACCCCTGTCTAGCTACAGGACTGCCCCAGTGGGTGGGGCGGGCCAGCGTGCAGCTGCTGCCCTTCAGGGAAAGGGCAGGCTGGTGTGAGGGGCACAGGAGGCCGCTCTGCTCCAGGCCCTAAAGAGCAGCAACCACATACCAGCCCACCCTGCCCCCTGGGGCAGTCCAGCAGCCAGCCAGAGTGGGGCGGGGGCTGGAAAATGCTGCTCCTCAGCTGTGAGAGGGTGGTCTCTGGCTCTGGCCCAGGCCCCCTGCCTAATGCTGAACAGGGCTCCCCTCCAATGCTGGGGGCCACCACTACTGCTGCCAATCTGTTCTGCATGCTGGAGATGGTGGGGTGCCAAAACTGGGCAGTCTGGGTAGGGGCCCCTCTAACCCGAAGCTGGTGCGGGGCCTGCCTGGTGCCCCCCTTCAGCCCAGCACCAGAGGGCCTGTCCCCCACTTCCCCACCCCTATAAATGCCACTGAATGCTTGACATTCCCTCTACTACTTCAAGCAAGACATTGCCTCCTCTGAAGAGCCACACTTTGTCTGCACCAGGATCTCCGGAACGACTTAAACTGTTGTTGCCTGAAAGATACTGAAATTTTGCAAGTTGTCTGGGATCAGTGCAGAAAAGAAGTTGTGCAAATGACAGAGACATAGGTTGTTAAAAACTTAGGGCAGGATAGTGAGGAGGTGGTGACTAAGTGGGTAGACCCCTTTTAATACATGACATTAGCATCAATTTGAATGACCATGTACTGGTTTAATTTTTTAAAACTGTAAACCATAGTCCTTTTGCCACTAAACAAGCTGCAGAAGAGATATTCCAGGCTGCCACTCAGGGGCTAATGATCATGGCCCACAAACAGAACATCCACATATAGCATGTTTGTAGGCTGGGGAGTTGAAGACAGGGTCCTGTATTTGGGATGGTTATGATGCCATCGCCAGCAAGCCTAGGCCATTTTAATTTAATGGGTGCTTTTTTCATGGCTGTCCATTCTGCCACTGTGAGAATGATTATAATCTGTTGCTTAATGCACCATGCAGACAGTTGTACAACTGAACCATGATAATGGCTGAATTTCTCAAAAGGCCAGGGTTTGAGGTAGGGACGTTATGGGAACATGAATGGAAGGCTGTTGAAATCTTTATGTGAAAAAGCCTGCCACAGTGTTTGGTTCCCAGCAACACACTTACAGAAATAGAATGAACTCTATCTCTCTATATTACAAATCGCAGTCCAGGGAGCAGACTCATTACTGCAGTTTCACCAGCTTTTTCTCAAGCAGGCTGATGAGTAGCCTGTGTGGCACCCCAATATTGTGAATAAGGATTGTGGGGATATCAGACAATGCTTTAGCATTGCCAGAGTTAACATGCAGCCTCTGAGAGGCCTCTTATTTCCCTCTTTCACTGTCAAAGTTAAACTAGCGTTCCCCATGCAGAACAAGGCAAACAGATCTTTGCACGCAGTCAGGAAATGTATTTAACAGGAATTTGCTACATGATAGAACTGGTGAGGCTTTAGACAACAGGTACAGGATTGCTGAGATTGATGAAGCCTGGCACATTAACTGCTCTTCTGATATACTGTTTTCAGACTTCATTAAAATGTACCTCAGATAGAAACGAGGCACTGGGATTCTGTCACTGGTGAACAGATGAGCTGGGAAAAAACCAAGTACATAAAACAGTATCATGAAAAAGAAGGCATATGTTTGTGTCTAAGCAAAATTAAGGAATACCCTGCTAAAATACAAACCTCAAAGCCATTTTCAAACTTCTTGTGTGGAAAATTTGGGAAGCAGGTATTCTCAACACCAGTATAGTGACAGGCCCTGATTAGTTCTTGAAGTACATCTTCGTACCTTATTTGACAGGTTATTATGTGAGTTTATTGATGAGGATATAGCCGTAGTGTGCTAGAAGCACACAAAAGAACACTGCACCCATTCCAGCAACACTGTGTTTATACAATTACAAATTAGCCAGCAGTAAGGCATGTATGAGAGTAAAAGGGATCATGCTTAACTTGGGGAATAGTAAGAAAATTAATTACTTCAAAGGATTTATCATTTGAACACCAAGGGAGAGGATCCAAAGATGATGGTGGGACAGCAGCCTGAGATTGCAAGAGTGAAAAAGTACTGGCTGACTGAGACAAGAACTCTTTTAAAAAAATCCAGTGTCAAATGAACCTCTGAGGCAGATTTTTAACCTTTGCCCTACAAATACTAATTATCATGCAGAACTATGTTCAGTTTGTTCATCCCTTTTTCCTATTTGCTTTGTAACCCTTGAAATTCAGGGAAAAACTTTTTGTACAAAGCAGTTGTTAGAAAACAGTAATAGGCTGCTATCATGCATACCTAAAAATATTGTTTTCTCTTATAGCTTTTAGCAACAGTTGTATAAACAGTTGTTACATAGATTTCTGTTTATTACATTTTTGGACGGTTTACCAGACACTTTTAATGATGAACATTAATTTTCTAGTAATGAAAAGTGACTATGACAACCATCAATGATCTCAAGGAGTTTGCTTTTGGAAGCAGAAAAAAGGAGAGAGCCTTAACAAAATATGCCAAATTGCAAAAGGTCAGCTGTGTTGGTCTAGTCCAACAAAACACACAAGGGCTATGTCTACATTGCCCTGCAATTTCAAAAAAACTTTTTTCGGGATAAGTATTTTGAAATAATTATCTCAAAAAAACTTTTTATCAAAAAATGCTATTTTGGGACAACAGTCTGGGGACCACTCATTGTCCCAAAATACCATGGATTTTTTTTTCTGAAAAAGAAAGTCTACACTGGACTTTCTTTTTCAAAAAAAAGCAAGGCAATGGATGATATAGGGAGGCTTTTGGGGGGGGGGGGGGGGGAAAAGCCTCTGCTGTGTCCAGTGATGACTTTTTTCTAAAAAGCTAGCTTGAAAAAAGCTTTTTTTCAATATTAAATGAGTTTTAAAGAACCTGAAAAAGTTCTCTGGTATTTCGAGATACCAGAGCACTTTTTTGAAAAAGCTAAACCCACCAGCTTTTTTTAAATAAAAAGCCTTTTTCAAGCTAGCTTTTTTGAAAAAAGCCATCCTTGGACATGGCAAAGGCTTTTTTTTTCGAAAAAGCCTCCCTATCTCATCCATTGTCTTGCTTTTTTTGAAAAAGAAAGTCTGGTATAGAGTTTCTTTGTCAAAAAAAAAGACGCGGTATTTCAGAAAACAGACTGTTGCCCCAAAATAGCATTTTTGAAAAAAAGTTTTTTTGAGATAATTATTTTGAAATACTTATCCTGAAAAAAGCTTTTCGAAAATACTGGGCAATGTAGATATGCCCAAGGAGGCTAACAGACTAAAAGAAAGACTAACAAATTTATTTATCACATGAGTTTTTAATGGAAGAAAATTCCACTTCATCAGATGCTTGATATTCTCCTATGAAAGTTCATGTAATAAATAAATTCGTTAGTCTTTCAAGAGTGCCACCAGACTCCTTGTTTATTTTAACAAAAGATGTACACCACAGGAGCCTAAGTATTCTATGTATTGTTCAAAACATGTTTTGTGAGGCAAAAAAGCTGAATAATTAATTTAAATACGAAATACATGGTTCTCTTTAAAACCCACTGTGATAAACTGCAAATTACTCCCCTGGCACGTCAAATGCACCCTGTTAAAACATAATTATTTTTGGAGGCTTTTGAGGATGCTAACAGAAAATGTTAGTGGATTTAAACGCTTCAACGGCTGATGTCTACAGGCTAAGAAGAGCCCCCTTCCCCCTACTCTGGTGTATACATGGGGGGGGGGGCAGGAATAATAATATATACCAAACCTCACCATTTAAAAAAAGACTGTCTCTGACAATCACGTCTATCCACATGCACAGAAATGTCACTTTTTAAAACTGTTCATCAAAGGTAGACTGCAGCAAAGGAAGCCCCTATCTCTGAGGAGTTGGTAAAAGTTATCTCAGAAATAGCATCAACATTTTAAAAGTGAATGTCCTGCTAAAACACTGAAAAGGAATGTATACTAAATAAAAGACTGAGTGATACAAGGTTGTCTCTCAAATACAAAAAGCTGACTGTGAAACGGTCTTGGGGCTTTATTGGTCCTTTATTAAGCTTTGCACTCCTCCTACTGTCAGGACTTTTAAATAACTGATAATGGAACACATGAAGAAAAGCATCTCGTTTCCAGCTATCTACTAGAACAAATGAAAGGGGTCTCTGCTCTACTGGCAAAGAAAATATCAGAACAACTTGCCAGTTGGATTCTGAGATGAAAAACATTCTTCAAAAATCCAATTAACCCAACTTTGAAAAGGCTAAACTTTACAACAAATATACCTTGTATTTGACAAGTAAGATGAGATGGAAAAGACTAAAATAAGTTTCTTTCTCCCTGTGCAAGAACAATTTTGGTTTCTTTGAGGGGGGTTATAGGACTTTGTCGCCCAGAAGGTACAGGGGTAAATGCTTGCTGAAATGTTGTTAAATAAACTGTTTCTTTGGGGGATGATAAAGGAAACTTTGTACCAGGAGATGGGTTGTAGGGTCTCTCTCACATGTTCAAATTATTGAGGAGAGTTAGCAGCATTTATTTTCTCATGAACAAGAGCTATCCAAAGGACTGGGATGGTTTTATGAAAGTCATGGGAAAGTTGAATGTGCCTACATCTACAGTGGGGAATGTTCCCACCTGAGAGTTCTTCTTCAAGCACTGCTCACATCATTCAGTTACAGGTGTCTACGTGCTGCAGTGTATGGTAGCTCGGAAAGTCTTTAGCCTTAGCCTGTCAGGTCAGGGCACATGGCCAATGCCCCCTCTGTGCTGTGACCGTGGTTATATAGGTGACCGTAACCCTGACCCTCCCAGTTCCTGTTTTATGCCCTCAGCGATGGTTTCGAAGCAGCCAAAACTTGCGCAAGCAAGTGCCTGTCTTTTCATGTGAAAATTAAAATGCCGGGTTTTAAACCATGTCCAGCCTGTTCCAAAGCTGTTCCTCTCAACGATCCTTATGAGAAATGCCTCACATGCCTGACTGAGTTGTACTTTGCTGCAAACTGCTCCATTTGCCAGTCCTTTAAACGGAGGATTCACAAGGAAAGAGAGCAGCACCTACGTACTCTTACCGCGAATAGTGTGCCTGCCTCTGATGTCGCCTGAGCTGCAAACACTCTGCCGGTGCACCGAGTAGCTCCTGCACCGGAGCCTCGGCATCACCCTTCAGCGCAGAATCCAAAGCTCCGGTCGGCTTCCTTTTCAGTACCGCCATGGCACCGCTCGCCTCAGTCGCTGAACCTTCCCTCTGCCGAACCAGCATCGGAGCCATCTTCGGTACCGTTGACACCATGGGCCTCCGTAAAGACGGGGTCGGCCTCCTCTTCGGTACGGCCACGGCACCACTTGCCTCGGTTGCTGAACCTCCCCTCCGGTCAATCAGGATCGGGACAATCCTTGGTACCGCCGACGCTATGGGCCCTCATAAAGACAGGGGTTCGGCCCCGAGACCCAGCTCTAATACCGACGAAAAAGGCCAAGACCAAAACGGCACAGCCCTCGGCACCCATGAAGCTGTCATCACAGGAATTGGTGCTGCCTTCGAGCCAGGTACCATCCAGCCTTTCTCTGGCACCGCAGAATGGGCCTGATGACTGCTCCGAGGTGCCTTCACCTCGCCGCTTGTCTTGTGAGCTTTCGGTACCATGCTCCCAGAGCTCTGCAGGACAGAGGTTCAGCTCCTCATCCTTGTCATCACCGGCCTCTGTCCGCTCCTCTGTCTCCCCCAAACTGGCCTCGGGAGATGGGGAACGGCCCTACAAACGGCGCTGCAAGTGCTCTTCAACGCCAAGGCCAAAGAGCAAGACACCTTCATCGGCCCTGTGATGCTCACCAAAGTCCAGCTCCTCCGGTACCACCAAGACACTTCAGCCAGGCAGGGGCCGCTCTCCCCTGCGCTGGACTGCACCCTGAACTCCCTTTAATGACTTTTCGCATGATTGGCTAGCCATGACGGCCGACGACAGCCCAACTTCACAGCACCATTTGGGACTGTCTCCACCTCAGACTCCAGACTCTTTGGACCTTTCTGATGATGAGCCCAATCCCGAATCGACTCAGCATAGTAGATCTCAGGCCCCTTTGTCCTCTTCCCCAGATGAACACACCTTTGAAAGGCCTCTAGCCTATAAGGAGGATTCCCGTGCCCAGCAGGATTTGATCTGCCGCATGGCGGCGAACTTGAACATAGAACTGGGGGTAGTCCAGGAGGAAACCAATCCCCTCTTTGATGTGGGGGACAATGTCCCACGCGCCAAGGTATCTGTTCCCCTACATGAAGGGGTGTACAGAATTGCAAGGGTGCAATGTCAGACCTCTTCCTCAATTCCACCAGTGTCAAGGGTGGCGGATTGTAAATATCATGTTCCCCAAGACAAGTTCACTTTCCTCTTCCAGCATCCTACCCCAGGGTCCCTGGTAGTCGACACAGTCTGATTTCAGAGCCTTAAATAAACACATAAAGAAAATAGAGTTCCGCACGGTTTCCCTGTCGCAGATTGTCCCATCTCTGTTGCCCGGGGATTGGTTCACAGCCCTCGATCTCAAAGACGCTTACTTCCATATTGCAATACGCCCCTGCCACTGACAGTACCTAAGGTTGGGGGGGGGGATCACTTCCGATTTACATCGCTCTCCATTGGGCCCTCTCTGGCCCCCAGGGTGTTCACAGAGTGCATGGCGCCAGTAGCGGTATTCCTGCACCCGCTGGGCATAAAAATTTACCCGTACTTAGACGATTGCTAATACTCAGGGAATCGAGGGCCTAGGTAAGGCTCCATGTGAGAACAGTAACCGAGCTCTGTGGGTACCTGGGTCTTTGCATAAATCAAGAAAAGTCAAAACTTTGCCCGTCCCAAAGTATAGCATTCATAGGAGTAGAGCCCTGTAAATCCATGGATATCCGTGGATAGCTGCATTATATCCGCATCCACGGATACAGCACGGATATCCGCAGACCATTTCTTGTGGATGCAGATTGGATACAGATCCACATATTTTTATCTGCACAGAGCTAGAGCCCTGCAAATATGCGGATATCCGTGGATATCCGCATTATATCCACATCCGCGGATACAACACGGATATCCATGGACCATTTCTTGTGGATGCAGTTCGGATACGGATCCCCGTATTTGTGTCCATGCAGGGCTCTACATAGGAGCCCTCTTAGACGCTCGCAAAGGAACAGCCTCCCTACCCCCTTCAAGATTTCGGTCCATCTGCACCATCATTACGGAGCTGCAGAACTCTCAGGTAACCACAGCCCATCGCTGCCTACAGCTCCTTGGACACATGGCAGCCAACACCTCCGTGATTCGGATGGCACGCCTGAAAATGAGGCCCCCCGCAGTCTGGTTCTCCATGGTGTTCCACCCATGGAGGGACTCCCTAACCAGGGTACTGTCAGTTCCCCAAGATATTCTGGGGACATTACAAATTCGGAAGGACCCCTGGTTTGCCATGGGGGGTAGTCTCTTCAAAGCGCTAACACCTTCAGTGACTTTGATAACCGATGCCTTAGACTTGGGGTGGGGAGCCCATGTATCCAGGGGACTCTCCACCCAGGGGCTCTGGTCCCACGCAGACAGTCTCCTCCATATAAACGTGAAGGAACTGCGGGCTATCAGACTGGATTGCACGACCTTCCTGGACAAAATACAAGGCAGGTCGGTTCAGATTCTAATGGACAATACTGCAGCCATGTTCTGCACGAACCGACAAGGGGGGGTCCTCTCTCCAGCGCTCTGCAAAGAAGCGTGTGAACTCTGGGAGCTAGCCCTAAAACACAGCTTCACTCTGGTGGCAGCACACCTACTGAGG
This sequence comes from Podocnemis expansa, assembly GCA_007922195.1. Lineage (NCBI taxonomy): Eukaryota > Metazoa > Chordata > Testudines > Podocnemididae > Podocnemis > Podocnemis expansa. The sequence goes on from ML682016.1 coordinate 22,952,168, forward strand.
GTGGACAACAGGTGGGTGGACTCCCTCAGCAAAAAACCCCTAGTGAACCATGAGTGGTTGCTCCATGATGTGGTGTTCTCCTGCCTGATACACAAATGGGGTACACCCCAAGTAGACTTGTTTGAGACACAACAGAACCGCAAGTGTCAGCAATTTTACTCCCTCAGGGGTCGAGACGAAGGGTCCCTAAATGATACTTTCCTCATCAGCTGGTCAGGGCCTCTGATGTATGCCTTCCCACCAGCCCCTCTGCTACACAGGGTCCTTCTGAAAATCAGACTGGACAGAGCAGACGTAATACTAATAGCTCCAGACTGGCCAAGGCAACACTGGTTCCCGCTCCTACAGGACCTGTCCATAGAGACCCCACTCCGCCTTCCCCAGTGGGCGGACCTGCTGACACAGGACTCTGGGTGCCTCTGGCACCCGAACCCAGGCCACCTGCACCTGACAGCCTGGAAACTCTCTGGCTCAATGAGCAGAAAAGCTCTGCTCAGACAGGGTTAGGTAAGTCCTGGTTAGTAGTATGAGACCATCCACTAGGTCCACCTACACAGCCAAATGGAAGCAATTCTCCATCTGGGCTTGGGACAAGGGTGTAGACCCTGTGCTAGCCCCGCTACACCAAATCCTCAACTATCTGCTAGACCTCAGAGACAAAGGCCTCTTGCTTTCCTCGCTGAGAGCCCATGGAGCAGCGATCTTAGCCCTCCATGAGAAGGTGGATGGGATCTCCGTCTTCGCTCACCCTATCTCCACAAGGCTCCTGAAAGGGTTTGAAAGACTCTTTCCACAACCTCGTCACCCCATCCCTCCCTAGGACCTGAATGTGGTGCTCCAGGGGTTAGCAGAGCTGCCCTACGAACCATTAGACTCATGCACCCTACCAGTCCTCTCTTGGAAGGTGGCCTTCTTCATAGCAATCACCTCTGCCAAACGGGTTTCAGAGTTGAAGGCCCTCTCCTCAGAACTCTGGTATACGACGTTTTCCCTGACAAGGTGGTTCTGCATCACCATCCTTCCTTTCTCCCTAAGGTGGCTACCTCTTTCCACGTTAATCAGGAAATTTGTTTGCCAGTATTTTACTCAGATCCTCAGGTCACGGAGAACCAGAGGAGGCGGCATACCCTGGATGTAAGGAGAGCGCTCCTAATATACTTGGAGCAGACATGATCATTTTGCAAGACCTCCTAACTCTTCGTGGCAGTCACAGAGTGTAAAAGAGGTCTTCCAGTGTCCTCTCAGTGAATCTCCAAATGGATAGTGAACTGCATCAAAGACTGCTATGGAAGGTACAAGACGACCCTTTCTGAGACGGTTAAAGCCTATTCCACCAGGGTTCAAGCGTTGTCAGCAGCCTTCCTCGCCAAGGTCCCGATCCAGGAGATCTGCAGAGCAGCTACGTGGTCGTCGGTGCACACTTACACAACGTACTACGCTATCATCCAACAAGTTAGAGAGGATGCCGCATTGGGCAGAGTCGTACTCAGAGTGGGCAGACTGTAACTCCTCCCACCATCCTGGGGTATGGCTAGCAGTCACCTGTAACTGAATGATGTGAGCAGCTCTCAAAGAAGAATGGTGGTTTACTTACCAGTAGCTGTCCTTCTTCAAGATGGGCTGCTCACATACATTCAGGCCCCTCCCACCATCCCCTCTAACAAAGTTGGCGAAGGTATAAGGGACTGGGAGGGTCAGGGTCACGGTGACCTTAATAGCCGCGGTCACGGCACAGAGGAGGCGTTGGCCATGTGCCCTGACCTGACAGGCTAAGGCTAAAGACCTTCTAAGCTACTGTGCGCTGCAGTACGTAGACACCTGCAACTGAATGTATGTGAGCAGCCCATCTTGAAGGAGGACAGTTACTGGAAAGTAAATTTCAAAAGGGATAGCCGTGTTAGTCTAGTCCAGTAAAAAAACAACAAACAGTTGTGTGGCACTTTAAGACTAACAGATTTATTTTTTGCATGAGCTTTCGTGGGAGAAGATCCCACTTCCTCAGATGCTTCGAAGATGGGTGAACTTACAGAAAGAAGTTTCATTCCTTTCTGTAAGTTCACCGATCTTCGAAGCATCTGAGGAAGTGGGATCTTCTCCCACGAAAGCTCATGCAAAAAATAAATCTGTTAGTCTTAAAGTGCCACACAACTGCTTGTTGTTTTTTTACTGGAAAGTAACCCACCGTTCTTAGAACATCTTTTAAAAAGGTCCTGAACCTGCCAAGGGGCAAATAATAACAGTGGTTGAAAACAGCATCTTCCCTTTTAGAAATGTACCCTCTACAAAAAACAGAGGCTGTTTGAAAGAGGTGACTGGTTAATGATGTAAAAAACCCTTAAATTAAAACCAACATGTGCTTTATTTCTTTTTTAAATGAGCCAGTGGGCGGTTGCTTTATTAAGGTACGTATTTAAACTTGCGTTAAGAAAGATCAGTCTAGATACATTAAACATGTTGGGGCACGTCTGGAAATGTCTGACTTATTTCCCATTTACAAACTGTACCACCATATAGTCATTGCTTGGTACATCAGCCATATACAATTTTAAAGACAGATCAAAAGATAAACCTTTAGTACATTTTTAAAAATAAAATATACAGTGCTATCCACGGGTTACAGAAAGGGGCTTTTGTAGCTCTCTATGGTTTAAAAACAGTGAAGAAAGATTTAGAAAAGACATTACTGTCTAAGGCAGTGGTTTCCAACCTTTTCTCTGCCGTGGCACACCTTGATACCTTCAAAATTTTCAAGGCACACCACCATTAAAAAACTCATGAATATTCAAATTAACTTAAATTACTTATGAATATTCATGAGCCATGCCACACTGTTTCGGAAATGCTCCTATGTGGGGTAGCAGAGCAGGGGTGGCAAAACATGGGAGGTCAGGGGTCGTGTGCAGTGGCAGGAGTGAGTGTGGGGAGCACAGCAGGGCATGGATGGCAAAAGAGGACAAGGGCAGCCTTGTGGGGAACAGCACAAGGGTGGCAAGAGAGGAGAGAGGAAGGGAGAACAAGAGTGGCTTTGTGGGGGGCGCAGCGGGGGACCTGGGGAGTGGGAAGGTAGGGCAGGGGAGCATGGCACAACACTCACTTCCCCCTTCTGCACAGTGGCTCCCTGCCACCCATGGCAAATTCTCACCCCACTTCTGCTCCCTCCCACCCCAGTGAGTCCCATCCTCCCCTCCCCCAGCCCCCTGCTACCTGTGATGGACCCTCCCGTCACTGCAGGGCCCAGAACAAGGCCTCCACCCCCATCTACACCCCCCCACAGCCACCCCATCCTCCAGCTACACACACCCCCAACCAAACAGCCACCCCACAACCCCAGCTACACACCCTCTGCTACACAGCCACTCCCACGCACCTCTGCTACACACACACACCTGCCATACACAACCCCCAGCAGCCCTCCCTCCCAAATCCTTTACCTGGGATGTGTTCAGGCTGCCTGACTCAAGTTGCTCCGCCCTGCAGGAGGAGATTCACACACCCCCAGCCTCCTGCCCCTCTCTGCCACCTGAGCCTAAAGTGGAGCAACCAAAACCCTGCGTTTGGGCTGCTCCTGCTATTTGTAGGGGGATCCCTGGAATGCCACATTCCATTGCCTTCCTCTATTTTTAGGAGGGCCAGAAGGCTGCCTGCCTAAAAATAGGGGGTCCCGGAACTGTGTTTTGGTGCCCTCTACCTTACTTTAACCCCTGCCTTTTCCCAGCCCTGCACAGTCCATGTGGCTGGGCTGAGCAGGGAGGGAACTTTAACTCTAGCTCTCGGCAATGCTTGCGGCACACCGGTGTGCCCAGGCACACTGGTTGAGAACCACTGGTCTAGCGAAAATGTATAGGTGGAAAAAAAAAAAAAAACAACCTCACCTGGCCCATATTTAGCTAAGTAGAGAGCTAGCCAGTGCTCGCTTGGTACATTCTAGAGAACTGTGTTTACAATAATCCTCTTCCTGTGCTTAAGGCAGTGGTTCCCAACCTTTTCTCTGCCATGGCACACCTTGATACCTTCAAATTTTTCGAGGAACACCACCATTAAAAAACTCATGAATATTCAAATTAACTTGAATTAATCATGACTATTCATGAACCATGGCACAGTGTTTCGGAAATGCTGCTATGTGGGGTAGTAGGGGTAGCAGAGCAGAGGTGGTGAAACAGGGGAGGTCAGGAGTCATGTGCAGTGGCAGGAGTGAGTGTGGGGAGCAGAGCAGGGCAGGGGTGGCAAAAGAGGACAAGGGCAGCCATGTGGGGAACAGCACAAGGGTAGCAAGAGAGGAGAGAGGAAGGAAGAACAAGAGTAGCTTTGGGGGGGGGGCAGGAGGGACCCTGGGGAGTGGGAAGGTAGGGCAGGGGAGCATAGCGCAGCACCCACCTCCCCCTTCTCCACAGTGGCTCCCTGCCACCCAGGGCAAATTCTCACCTCACTGCTGCTCCCTCCCATCCCAGTGGGTCCCGTTCTCCCCTCCCCCAGCCCCCTGGTGACTGTGATGGATCCTCCCATCACTGCAGGGGCCAAAACTAGGCCTCCAGCCCCCAGCTACACCCCCCACAGACACCCACCCCCCAGCTACACACACCCCCAACCAAACAGCCACCCCAGAACCCCAGCGACACACCATCTTCTACACAGCCACTCACACCCACCTCTGCTACACACACATACACACCTGCCCCAGCAGCCTCCCCCCACAAGCCCTTACCTGGGCTGTTTGCAGGCTGGCTGACACCAGCTGGTCTGCCCTGCAGAGGGGAGATTTCCACACTCCAGGCCTCCTGCAGCTCTCTGCTGGCTGGGCTTAAGGTGGAGCGGGGTTTAAGGTGGAGCCACTGGAACTCTGCGTTCCAGCTACTCCTGCTATTTTTAGGGGGACCCCTGGAATTCCAGGTTCCAGTGCTTTCCTCTATTTTTAGGGGGGACAGAACATTGCCTGCCTAAAAATAGGGGGCCCCTCAAACTGTGTTCCAGTGCCTTCCCCCTTACTTTAACCCCCTGTCTTATCCCAGCCCTGCACAGCCCACATGGCTGGGCTGAGCAGGGAGGGAACTTTAACTGCAGATCTCAGGAATGCCCACGGCACACTGGTTGGGAACTGCTGGCTTAAGGATACAATTAACAAAGTCTTTGTATTGTGATGTCCCAAAATGGCCCATTTAGTTTTTTCCGCATGAGCTTTCATGGAAGAAACTCCCACTTTGTCAGAGGCTTTGAAGATGGGGGAAAACTTACAGAATGAGGTACCACAGGACTCCTTGTTTGTTTTGCTGAACTAAACTAACATGTTGCCAAGATCCAAAGGGGCAGCCATGTTAGTCTAGCTCTGTAAAACAAACAAACAAGGAGTCCTGTGGCACTTACAGGCTAACAAATATATTTATTGCAAGAGCTTTCATGGGAGAAAATCCCACTTTGTCAGATGCTTTGAAGATTATGGAACTTACAGAATGGGAGGAAATAAATACTGGGAAGTGTAAGTCATGGGAACAGGTCACACTGTAAGAACCAATCAAAACAGTTGTAAAGATTCAAACACTGGGGAACAGCATAAAGAGGGAGATGAGTTCAAGTCACCTGTTGTAATGAGAGAAAAATCCAATGTCTCTATTAAGTCCTGAAGCAATGCAACCAAATTTGCAAATAAATTCAATTTCAGTAACTTCTTTTTGAAGCCTTGCTTAAGTATTCATCTGCCTGAGCACAGCAATTAAACTAACATGGCTACCCCTTTGGAAATTGTTATTTAGTTTTGATAAGCTTTCTTGACCAGCAGGAGACAATCCCTCTGGATTGGGTTCACAGTTTCAAAGCAAACGTTTTTTACAGTTACAAAGCAAAAACTTAAACGTTGCCTTATAGCATATGAGAAAACCGTGATAAGTGATATTCATGCATGCAGCAACTTACAAGCATTTCATAAAGTCTAAACACCAAACACATTGTTACAAATCCAATGCCCATGCCCATCGTAATCACAACAACACATAGGTGAAACAAATTGGTTTCCAGCAATTAAGTTGTCAGTGCCTGGCTAATGCCTAAAGCCATGGCAAGAGAGGGCACCTGGTTGGGCAGCGTTACAACTTTAATTTTAAAAAATGCCTAAAGACTATATTTTTCTCTAAAAGGTCTGTTAACATGTTTGTGTTTTAATATTTTATTCCTTTAGTGCAGTTTTAAAAATCTCTTTTCTGATATTTTTCATTTCTTTATCACTTTGTGATAATCCTTTTTATTTTGTAAATAATGTAAAAGTCTAAAAATTTATTTCTCTCTAAAAGTGTATAAAAGCTGCTTTTTTTTTTTAACTTATCATTATTAAAAGAAAAGGTTCACACTTACAAATTACCTGAGGTGCTGCATAATTTTTTTTTCAAATGGCCAACCAGATGAAAAGCATACATGGACAAATATGAGACCAAGGTTGGGACATAAATGAAAAAGGAGGTGTGAAAACCTGGCACTACTATATGGTGAATAATGCTATAGAGTTCTTTACTACTAACATCTTTATCAATGACCTGGAAGAAAATATAAAATCATCAGTAATGAAGTTTGCCATTGATACAAAAATTGGAAGAGCGGTAAGTAACAAAGAGAATAGATCACTGATTCAGAACAATATAGATTGCTTTGTTAAATGGGTGCAAGCAAACAACATGCTTCTTAAAAAGGCTAAATATGAATGTATATACATGTGTGAAAAAACATTATGTTTACACTAGGGGCTTGAATCGACTTAAGCAGGCTTAAATCACCTTAAGGAAAGCCAGGGCTATATTTAGAATGTATTAAGTTGACTTAAGCATTTGCTTAAGTTAACTTAAGAACTCCTAACCTGTAAATTGACTTAAGCTTTTAAATTGACTTTATAGGGCAGGAAGGCTTGGGCCCTGCCCCCTGCCCCTCCCCCTCCCCCAGTCCCGATTGGCAAGTAGCTGAGAGCCAGATCCAGCTCCCAGCCCCTTGCAGCAGGTGACAGGGGCTTGGACATGGCTCCTTCTGCCTGTGGAGAGGAGCGGGCAGCCAGATCAGGCTCCCAGCCCCCTGCTGCAGAGGCTAGGAGCTGGTTCCTGCTACCCATGGCAAGGGGCTTGAAGCTCGATTTGGCTATAAGCCTGTGAAATTGACCAGGCTCACAGCCGCCTGCCCGCAGCAGAAGCAGCTTGAATCCAGATCAGGCTTCGAGCAAGCTCCCAACCCTCGCAGCCTGCAGTAAGGAACTGGGGGCTAGATCTGGCTCTCAGCCCATGCCAGCTGGTTCTCACAGCCTGTGGTGAGGAGCTGGAAGCCCAGTCAGGATCCCAGCCCACCTCTGCAGTTGGCAGGGGCCAGCAGCTGACTCCTGCCCTGGCCACTTGCAAGCAGCCAGAAGCGCATGGAGTCGGCTCCGGCCCTGGCTGCTTGCCACCCCATGCCACCTGTGGAGAGGGGGTGGGAGCTGGATCAGGCTCCCAGACTCTTTCTACAGGCTGGAGGAACTGGCTGCCAACGCTTGCCACCCATGGAGAGCAAGTGGGAGCTGGATCCAGTGCCCAGCTCCTGGCTGCATGTCAGGAGCTGGATCGGGCCCCTGGGACCAGATGGGGTCACAGAGCCCGATCATGCTGTGGGGCAGGGAGGGGGGTGGGGCCTGAGCCCAGGCCAGGGTATGTCTACTAATGTAGACATACCCCAAGTTGACTTCACACGGTGGAATTTAAGTCAACCTTGTGAAGTTGACTTAAAATAGCTCCCTAATGTAGACATAGCTGAAGAATGTAAGCCCTGCTTACAAGATGGGGGGTGCTATTCTGGGAAGCCAATATTCTGAGGGATAATCAGTTGAACATTAGCCTCTATTGTGATATTGTGGCCAAAAGAGCTCATTCAATATGGGATCTATAAATAGAGGACTCTCAAGTGGGAGGAGAGAGGTTATTTTACCTCTGTATTTGGCACTGGTGTGACTGCGTCCAATTTTAATGTCCACAATTTCAGAAGAATGTTGATAAACTGGAGAGGGTTCAGAGAAGAGGCATGAAAATGATTAAGGATTAAAAAAAGGTATCATATAATGATAGACTGAAGAAGCTCAAATTATTGAGTTTAACAAAGAGACATTTAAGAAATGACAATATTTAAATAGTGAGCTCTTCAGTCTAGGAGAGAAAGCTATAACATGATCCAATGGCTGGAATCTGAAGGTAGATAAATTCGTACTGGAAATAAGGTATACATTTTTAACTCCGAGAGTAATTAACCATTGGAACAACTTACCAAGGGTAGTTATGGATTCCCATTCACTGACAATTTTTAAATCAAGATAAGATGTTTTTCTAAAAGATCAGCTTTAGGAATTATTTTGGGGAAGTTGTTTGGTATTATACAGAAGGTCAGAATGGATTAACAATATGGCACCTTCTACTCTTAAAATCTATGAATCTTTCCTTGCTAACTGACATTGAGATCATATGCAGTTAGAGACCCACTTAGATAATCTGTGTGACTATAAGCTGCCCCTTAACCATGTCAGCAAAAGCCATGAATAACCTGGGTGTTTTCCTGAAAGATTTCATTTTTTCTAGACAGAAATTCATGCATTCACTACATCCAGCCAAGAAATGTGGACACTGCCAAGGGCTCCCTCTTGCAGCCACAGTAGTAAGAAGAAACTGAGTGGTGGTTAGGAACACTCACTCTGTATGCCCAGCAAGAGAGGCACAAGGAGACCTAAAGCACAGGCAAGTCCCAAAATACAGTGTTAGTCAAAAACAAAGCAATCTCAATCATCAGGAGTGAAATCTTTGTGGGCAATCACCCAAAGGATTGAAAGCTTTCTTTCAGCAGCAACCTTAATTCTGCCCTGTCCTGATACCATGCAAATACATACAATTATGACAGATCTATTTCAGTGTTGTAGACTGCAATTCGATTACACTGGTACTTTTTAAATGATACATTAGATGTTTTCATTTTTTACCCTTCTGGTGTCACTTCAGCCACTACCAAATTCTCTAGTTACTCTTGTACTTTATAATAGGTTTCATTTAGACTCACATTTGATCATGCCACAGCAAGAGTCTATCTGTACCTGAGAACAATTAAGATGATCATCGTTTGTCTCCATGTTCACACTTTCATAAGGCTCAAAATCATCAGAGTACTCAGTAGGAGGTGAAATGCAGAGTCTAGAGCCACTTTCTGTTTTAATCTGCACAGTTTTCTATAAAAAGAAACAAACAAATCACATCTTTGTTCAGTTATTTGCAAACTAAGTATGCAGTTATCACATGCTTCATACAATGCAATATCTGTGCATATTAGACATGCATAAACTTTCAGATGTAACTGGAAAATATTCCTTACTGAGTTTCAAGGGATACCATTAACTTAAAAATAGTCTCTCACCTGAAATTTTATCTGCACTTGCTACAAGTATTAATATGGTTGCATTTACAATAACAAACTGACTTAATCAGATTGCACCAAGACAAGTAACAATGATGCAATGTCTCCACATTAGTGACCTGATTCATGATCCATCAGTTAAGAGGGGGAACCTGAACCCTGAATGCGTAAAACAAGAGAATATCAAGTAAGAATAACATAGTAGCTTTATGTTAATAGAAAGCCCATTTTTGGTTTTGGTGTCCAGTTCTGGTGTGAACACTTCAAAGAGGATGTTGAAAAAAATTGTCAGTTTCCAAAGGGATAGCCGTGTTAGTCTAGTCCAGTAAAAAAAACAACAAGCAGTTGTGTGGCACTTTAAGACTAACAGATTTATTTTTTGCATGAGCTTTCGTGGGAGAAGATCCCACTTCCTCAGATGCTTCGAAGATGGGTGAACTTACAGAAAGGAGATGTACCTGGGACATCAAGACTCCAAAGAGAAACAGCTGAACTCGAATTAATATGCAAACTAAATTCTGTGAAAACAGGACTCAATCGAGATTATGGGTTCTTTTCTCATTACAAAGGGTAATTTGACTTCAGGCTTCCCATCCTTTAAGCCTGTAAACTGCTCTGATTTGCTGTTACTTTATGACCTGATCCTATGTTTTACACCCCCTTGCATTTAGTTTCATTCCTTTCTGTAAGTTCACCCATCTTCGAAGCATCTGAGGAAGTGGGATCTTCTCCCACGAAAGCTCATGCAAAAAATAAATCTGTTAGTTTTAAAGTGCCACACAACTGCTTGTTGTTTGAAAAAAATTGGACAGGATGCAGGAAAGAGTTCCAACCTATGAACAGAGGTTGGGAAATCATGTTTTACAGCAACAGACTTAAAATATTAAACCTATTTTGTTTATCCAAGAAAAGGTTAAGAGGTGACTTGATCACAGTCTAAAAGTACCTACATGGGGAAAAACATAGCAGAGAGCTCTTTAATTTAGCAGACAAGAAAGATAAGATGATCCAATGGCTGGTAGTTAGTTACACAAATTTAGATTAGAAATAAGGTACAGATAATTAACAATGAGGGTAATTAACCACTGGAGCAGTTATGTAGGGATGCAGTGGTCTCTGTACAATTTGAACTACAGAATGAAGTTTAATAAACTCATATCTTCACATTATTTTAAAATATCATTTGACCTGGCAAGAGAAAAGCAACTCCCAGAGAGGAAAAAAACAGAACAGACTGCTACACTCTTGTTAGTTATGGACTCATACAGGTGGCACTAGTGGGTTGTTTTTTTTCAGGATTAGATTTGTTTAATGACTTAAATCTAAACTCACACCCATTTATCTGATTTCTAACAATAGTTATTTAATATCATTACTTATTACAGTCACTTAAATGGAAAAATATTGTAATATGTTGGAATGGTTCAGTGCTTTGAACAATTCAGATGTATGAAACTGTCAGGATAAATAGGATTTAATGTAGGTTCTATACAGTCTTCAGTTGTGTTTGTCACATACTATAAACTTCAAATGCATAAAGAAATTTTATAGCCTGAACTAAAGAATGACTGAAGATGTTTAATATGTAATGTATCCTTGGGGCTACCGGTACTTAAAGTTAAGCATGTGCTTAAATGCTTTGTTGGTTGATGTCTAAACTCATTACTTTTGGAGTCAAATTCCTCCTAGCCTTTTCACATTTATGGAGGAAAAGCAGAGTACAGAAGCAACATTAAGTGTCCAAACTCTGCATGCCCCATAACTGTGCTCCATTCAGGCCCTCTGTCAAACTGCAAGAAGCCACTACCTAAACACCTATATGCAGATATATTCCAGCTGTCTCCAAAGGAGGAATTTAAATTAATGATGGACTTCAAACTATACATTTGATATAATAAGATGTCCATATGGTAATGAGACAGATATAATGTTTACTCTAAATCAGTGGTTCTCAATCTTTTTGGGCTCTGGATCCATTTGTAAATGTTTATAGCCTGCTGAGACAGAGTAAATAGTCTGGGGGTAGAAGCCTGGGGGTGGTTTTGGTCAAATCCTGTCCCCTGAGGTGGTTGGATCCTGTCTGGCATTCACCCCACAGTGGTGAGTTAGACTAGATTATCATGATGATTTCATCTGGCCCTAAAAATCCATGAAAATAAGCAGAATAAGTCACTGAAGTAAGATAACATAGCAGAAATACAAATGCTACGGTCATTCAGCTTAAAACTGATTCCTGCAGCAATACAGTCTTTCTGCTCCCTGGTCTAATCAACAGCCTCAACAACATTAGGTAGCAATCATGTTCCCTTTTCCTTCTATAGAGATCATATTACAAACACTACCTGTCCTGGCATGCACACTTCCTCTGAACTATGCATGCCACTCTTCCTCTGAACCACGAATGGCTACTACTGCAACCAGTGGTAGGGAGCAGCCATATTCATCCATCTTGTCAAAGTCAAAATTCCAGAGAAAACGTGTAAAATGTCATAGCTCAGGACACCTTACTTCACACCCAGCCTACTAAATTCTGATAAACAGATCACCTGCAAGATTTTTAAAACTTTTTGCCCTATTCAGTAAACACCTGCGGGGCTGACGACCACTATTCTCCCATGGGTAAGCAATATCCACTGTTAATATATTTCTGCTCTTTTTCTTTAATTCAGTAATATAGGAATTCCCTGCTGATCAGTGCCCAGGCTAGAGGAACTGCATCGTGTTTCCCTGTGAACACTGCAGGACCAGGGACTGTAATCAGGGTCAGGAAAGGGCCAGCCAACAAATTTGTTGAAGCCCCAAAACAATTCATCAAGGATGTATTCTTTCCTACCACTCCATACCTGATGCCATCCTTTACGCTGGATTTTGCTTGGTGCTGTCTGTGCACTGCGTCCTTGCAATTCTATTTCTTTTTGTTGGGATGCTGTACCAGAATCTGAAATAGAAGTTAGAGACAATCAAATTGATAACACATAGCCTCCTTAGAATCTTTCATTATATATAAGGCTCCCAGTTCTCAGACACTTTGATTTCAATGTGACACAAAAAGTAAAACACAAGTGTGATGCTCCTTGAATGGAGGAACCTTGCTACCATCTGCTCTTAGCATGAATGAACCCTGTCTGTGCTTGCTTAGGGTCATCGCCCTGACACCACCAGCTACTGGTAACACCAGCAACTATCTTCACAGACTCCACTCTCTTTATAGGTTAGTGACATGCATACACTAAACCAGAGGTCTCAAACATGCAGCCCATGGGCCGCATGCGGCATCTAAAGCCATTTCCTGCAGCCCGCAACAACGCTATCATTACGGATATTTGCAATAATGTTGTATGAAAAGGTTTCAGTGGTACGGCCCTCAGGCTAACATACTAGTCTTCATGCGGCCCTCATGGTGATTTGAGTTTGAGACCCCAGCACTAAACCTCCGACTATCCCCTGCTCCACTGAACACTCACAGAACTACCAGACCCTCTGGTCCCTGACGAATAGCACACCACTCTTACTTGTTCATCTTGGACCACTGCTTCACTTAGCACACAACACTTAGATTTGTTCACAGAGAAAGTGAGTATAGGTTTAACAAAGATTAGAGGCGCATATGACCGCACAGAGACATTTTGGAAACAAACGGTTACATATAAAATTAAATCATAACATGAATTCTAGAGCCTAAACTCAACTAACAAGTTGTCTTCCTGTCTAAGGAAGTTTATCTCACCCAATGTCCTTTCCAGTATTTTTCAACAAAGCCTGGCTGAGATCACTTTTTCATAAAGCAAACCCACTGTTGGTTTACCTCCTAGAAGAGGGATGCCAAGGTATCCTTTGTATCCTTGGACATACCAGAGCAGACCGTTGATCTTCATCTGAAAAAAGGATACTCCCCTGCCTGCTGTTGTTTATCTCTTCCTGTTAATTTTCTTTTGAAGTCAGCACAAGCTCTTCATTAGCATTTATTTTAGTACGCCAACAGATTGCTATTTAAGATGCAAAATGGTTAGCTAGGCAAATGGTTCTCAACCACTGTGTCAGGACACATTACTGTATCTCCACACAGCATTAAGTGTGTTGCAGGGACCTGGAGAGATGGTTATATTTGGCCTGAGGGGAGTTGGCTGGCATGTCCCGTTGGGTCACGACACATCGTCAAATGTGCCATGACTCACAAAAGGTTGAGAACCACTGAAATGTCTTCTACCTAAAGAAGTTTATCTCAAGGCAGCCTCTGAGTGACTTGCTTTTAACTACAATGACTTAAGAACTGCTGTATAAACATTAAACTGTGTTAAACAAGACCTACAGCTTGGTATACAGAGACCTCACACAGCGTGCTTATCACTTTGGCAAATGAATGATTTATTATGTTTATTTTAATTTCTAAATAAAAATTTGATTTGAAAATAAGCAAAAATTATCTTCATAGTGTCTAGTTCTTTATTTAGCTTTTTTTAAAACTAGCATTGCTGAGTGCAAGCCTAATTACATTATAGAAGGATACTATTATTCAATTGTACCACTTTAAATAGTGAATGGCAAAGCACAATATGGCAATAAAAATAATAATTACAGTTACTCCAGCCAGGACAGATTACTACTCATAGAATTAAATTTGAATATAAGAGAAATAAAATTATGAAATGCACAGACCAGTCAAAAAAACTAAAACAACAATACTGGAATCTTTAACAAACTTTGACAGAAGAAAATTACAGAGAATATATGTGCTTTGTGCATTTCAACAGAAGTAACAACAACAAGAAGAATACGAAAGTGTGCGTGTATGCTTGTAGGCATGAGACAGACAGAGAAAGAGCTGGGGGGAAGCCTTTGTGAGAGACTGCATGTGTGGTGTGTGCTAGACTAGAGTGAGGGTGTCAGCTTGCTGTCTCTTTATATGGAGCACTCAGGAGCCTGAAGCTGGTGCAGTACAGCAGCAGCCACAGCTCCCCACTCCTGAGCCGGAGGCACCAGCAGCACGGAGAGGTTCCTGGTCCCTCCACCTCAGCTCAGCAGAGATCCACTTGGGCACAGCCACTGTGGCATCAAGCGAGCTCCCTTAGCATCATGCCAGCCATGGATCAGCTTCCCAAAGAAGGGGAGACTGTCACGATGGCAGGAATAAGGCAGCAGGAAAATGGCAGCTGATGGCCAAGCAGCCAGCTCGGGGAATGGTGATTACAGGGGGCCTAAGACAAATTTTGCAGTGACTTTAGTCCCCACAAGCTCCCACCCCCATGCTGCCCCATATCATAAAATTATAACGTGGTGCCAAACATTGGGGCAGGGGGACCCACTTAAATGGTATCCCTGTGGAAGCCCCACTGCAAAACTCTATTCTGGGCAGGTTACATTACAAACTCACCTTGGCACAGCTGTACCAATGCAGCTGCACTGCTGTAGCACTTCTGGAGAAGATGCTCAAACTCCACCTCCACGAGGAGCTGTAGCTATGTCAGCAAGATAAGCTCTCCCGTGGACACAGCAATGTCTACAAGAGGAACTGAGGTCGATATAACTAAGTTGCTCAGGGGTGTGGATTCTTCACAGCACCGAGCAATGCAGTTATACTGATGTGTATGGTGTTGATCTGGCCTCAGATGGTAAAATGGAATGAGCTGCCATAGACCAAAAGTTCTTTCATGAAACAGTGGAGACCAAGCAAACTTTAGCCAATCTTGAACCTGTCAACCAAGATGAGCTACAACAAGGAGCTAAACATTCTGCCACAGAAGAAATTAAAGGATCACAGACCACAGTGAAAAGCAGCCACCTAGATAAAGAATTGAACCAGTCACAGGACTTGGGTGAGGCCAGACATTTACAAAAGTGTTTAGTTTGTAATCCACAGAGGCTCAGAAAGGGGGAGAAGTTGGGCTTTCCCAGCTCAAATAATACAAAAGATCCACTCTCTTTGAGGGAAAAGCTCCCTGGGAGGTTTGTTTGGCTCCATTAACATTACAGCTGACATGACCATTTGTGAAGAGGGATGAGTGGGTTTTTTAGGAGCCAGCTTGGGTAGCCCAGCTCTGATTGTGCCACAGAACTTACCATCAGAAAAGACACTGAGCTTCCAGACCTTGTAAACAACCTTGACTTGTTTTGGAGCTAGGGAACAACCTGAGCTGCAAAGGGCACAGCTACAAACTACAGCAGGAGAAGGAAAGAAGAAATCCCATTTGAACTGGCAGGGGACCTCTGTAGGATTGTGTTTCTGGCATATCTGGATACCACGGAGGTTAATCCTGGAAGATAAATCTAGACCAATTTATAGCTGTTCAGTTGGACTTGGCCTTGCAGATCAAGATCAGAACACAGAGGCCAAAGAAAAACACTCTGAGATGTGGTGGAATTTACCACAGAACTTGAACCTTTTCTTGCAGGAATGCGCCAGAAAAGGAAGCAGCTGCTAGTGAGGAAGATGGAAGCTGATCATCATAAAACTAGTAAGTTCAACTGTAACACTGGCTGGATTAGGGAGACCATTAATGACATTACACAGTGTGCTGCTTTGGGACACTGTGTCACTAGTCCCAACTGTGTTTCACAGGTTTCAGCCTGGTTATGAAAATGTTTAAAATCTAGTTTAAATACTGGATCTGGCTGGGGCTTCAGTGAGTTAAAATCAGGTTTCATCCTAGGATTGTATCTGGAGTGTTATATTAGCTTTAATCCTTTGATGAAGTGGTGCTTTGGAGCCTGATTTTCACCAGATTCAGATGACAATGTCTTACTACCTTTACTCCCTCACAACTCATCTTCCTTACAACCCAGCAACCATGCCAATAGCTTACTAGTTTAATTAGTGAAGGTTTAAAATTGTTACTGTAATCACATATTCAGACTGACCTTGCCTATGCTGAAATGCCTGTTTTGATCTCCACAGGTCAACACAGCAGAATCGATTGAGTGGCCAGTAGAGAGCCGCTTAATCGATCCTGGAAGTGCTCCCTATTAGACGCAGCAACTCCACCCCCCCCCCCCCAAAAGAGTAACACTGTGTGGAATGGAGAGGATTTCCCATGAGCGCAGCCCAGTAAAGATGCCTTGGTAAGGGAGGGTGGGTAAGTCGACGGGAGATACACTATCTACATATTGCAGCAGGTGTGGCCAAACTGCGGCTTGGAAGGTACATTCAGCTCTTGAATGAAAAATTGTGGCTCCCGAAAGAACATGAGCAAATCAATTTAGGAAAGCAGCCTCAGCCTAAGAGTTCAGGAGAGGGTCAGGATGGTGGGGAGAAGTGCAACATGGTGGGGATGGTGAGGAGAAGTGCGACATGGTTGGGATTTTAAAAAACTCGCCACTAGCCTGCAGTCTTCTACACTGAGCAGCAGCTAAATTTTTACTGTATAGGCCTAATTTTTATAGTAACCTTAAGTAATTATTAGAATCTGACTTTAGCAGGATCAATATTTGTCCTCTTTTTACAATTAAATTAAAGTGTGCAATGAATTTTTAGCTTAGTAATTTTGGAGTAGGTAAAAGTATACGGCTATATGCCTCAGTGCGGTTCTCGAAGGTTTAATAATCAACTTGTGTGGCTCTTGAGTTCCATAAGTTTGGCCACCTCTGTACTATAGAATGTGTATCTCCCATTGACCCACTGTGGCAGTGTAGACTAGGCATAACTGTCACTTTTAACTCACCATTTGTCCTTGCAGTTTGCAGTCCACGTCTAAAGAATTCTTGAAAAGTGGGTTTTCTGCGATGGCTTCTTGACTCTGAATTAGCTCCATTTATATAGAGAGAAAATCCTTGTTCTAAATGCTCCAGTTTGATTTGCATGGGGTCCTTTCTTTTCAAATGTCTCAATATCCTACAATGGAAAGAACAGTAAGTAATATGATCTACAGAGAACTATGTATGAATTAATGGTAGATGTATACCACTGGAACAGAATAACATATTCACAATCTGAATCATAAAAGCTTTCAAGGCATAACTGCCATGAGCTATTCCATTTGTACATGCTTTTATAATTACAGATATTGTGATATTAAGCCTGCCCAAGCATTTCTAATCTAACAGGTCATTTTTAGCTCCTTATAATTTTCTCAAAGTTTTGTTTTTAGCTGTAATTTGGAATACTTGTTTTCTCTTTGGAAGCAGTTTATTTCTGAGTGCCTGTTTCAGAATTTTTATTTAAACTAATTTTTGTGACTATAAAAATAAAAAGCTTTAGTAGGTCTGCTAGAGATAATAGAAAGCTAACAATTGGCAGAGAAATCAACCTGAGTTCCATGAGCTTTTTCTATCAGTCCACTGACCATAAGTTTAGATTCAGCAAAGCTGAGAATTCAGTTAAAACATATGTTGTATGAGCATTTACTTTATATACAGTGCTTCACTGGCAGTGCGTATTATACAGTATTGCAAACCCTGAAAGCTCAGAAATTGTGAGTCACACACTGCCAGACACCACACTGTTGGTTCAAAGGAGAGGTTTTAAAAAATCAATTAAGTTTTTGTTGTCTTTTGATTTTTGAACTCCTTCCACAAACAACGTGTGTGCAATACTTACTGTCTTGCCAACTCTTGCACATTTATAGTGGATACATCAATTTTGTCCCCTGTTGAAAGACTCTTAGAGAAACTGAGATCAGGGCCTGTAATGGGGTCTACAAATCCCATACTAAGTCTAGGCAGGATGGGAGGGGAGCCTGTCTTTTACATCTGCAAGCAAGCAGCTAAGCTAAACCACATGCAACCACCATAACTGCCAATCACAGAATCTGGCACTCATAACTGCCCCTACCCTAGTGAGGAAACAAAGTGTATTGTAAAGGAAGGAGTACAGATGGAAGGCAGAAAGGTCTTAGGCAGCAAAGGGGCAACATCTGTACACCAAGCTTCCTCCACACTCAGTCAAATTCACAGTCAAAGAACCATCCTGACCAAGAGCAAATTAAGAGGGCTCCCAGTGAGGGCAGCAGTGACCGTCCAAAGGACCACATGACAGTCCATGGCAGGGTCCCATTGTACTAGGCAGTGTACAAAAAGAGAATAAGAGACAATCTCTACCATGAACTGCTGACAATCTAGTGCAAAGTATATAGTTCGTGACATGGGAGCTGTAACTAGCACTCACCAAACTCATTTAATACCTGGGTACCAAACACCCATTAAATGGAAAGCTTGGTTTGGGTGGACTCACGCTGATGACCTAGAGGTGGAAGACTCTATAACCCATTACCAATGCTCGGTGGCATCCTATTACCATAAGCGATAACGTGATACCTGCAAATATGAGGCTGTTTTCTAGAAAGATACAGTCATTAAATCAAGTCCTAACATTGCTGACACAACAGGTCACACTCTAACAGCAAAGTAAAACAGTTTCAATTCGCTGCTACAGTGTGACCTGTTCCCATGATTTACCCTTCCCTGCATTTATTTCCTCCCACTCTGTAAGTTCCACCATCTTCAAAGCGTCTGACCAAGTGGGATTTTCTCCTACGAGAGTTCACGCAAAAAATAGTAAAAGCAAGGAGTCTTGTGGCACTTAAAGACTAATAGATTTATTTAGTTTTTAAGTGCCACAGGGATCCTTGTTTGTTTGTTTGTTATTCTTAAGTGGACCAGTACATTTAAGGAGACATAACACACTCATTGCCAGTGAGTTGCAAGAATATTTATGAGACAGCGATGGAAAGCTGAGCATCAGGACCCCTAATTTCTGCTCCTGGCTCTGTGAAGAAACTGTGATCTAGCAGCGACTGACAACACAGCCATATTTAAAAATGACCATTTGGGTCATCTGCAAAGGTTGAATGTGGGACCTCAGGATGTAAAAAAGCACAATCACTATCACTTGAGCTAAGCAACTTTATTCTGAGGTATTAACAGTCATAAATCTCTACATGTCATCTAGTTACTTGTTTATGTCTACACAACCTGCAGGCATGAAGCTGAGCTCCAGCATGAACCACAACTTCAAAGCACTGCCTACAAAACTATTTTTGGAGAGCTAGCGCAAGCCCACTAACTGGAAGGCTTGCTGCCATGGGCCATGTAGACAGCAGCTTACTATGTTAGCATGACAAGTTACAGAAGTATTACCACATTCCTTCTGAAAGACTGTGGCAGAGTGGATGAAATTTTGTTCTGCTTTATTAGAGAGCTGGGCTTTGTTTCCTGCTCTGCCTGAAGTGACTTATGTCAAATGGGCAAATAATAGTTATCCCACCTGATCAGGACTGTAGTAGACCATGTTTCTTAATAAGGATTGTGAAGGGGCACAAATATATTTACAACTATCAATGGCTACATCTACACTGGAGACTTAAGTTGACTTAACCTGGCTTAAGTTGACTTAACCAACTCCATGGCCAAATTTAGAATTTATTAAATAGCCTTAAGCGTGTGCTTAAGTTGACTTAATAAAATCTGCCCTGAAAAGTCAACTTAAGCTTTTAGTTGACTTTACAGGGCAGGAAGCCCCAGGTCCCACCCCTTGCTTCACCCCACCCCAGGTCCCTATTGGGCTCCAGGGGCCTGATCTGGCCCCAGCTAGCACTGGCAAGCAGCTGGGAGCCAGATTCGGCTCCCAGCCCCTTGCTGAAAGTGGCAAGGGGCTGGGAGCCGGCTCCTGCTGCAGGCAGCAAAGGACTGGGAGCCTGATCTAGCCCTAAGCCCTGTGCTGCAGGCAGTGGGGGCTGCGAGCCTGCTCTGACTCTGAGACCCTTGCCGCAGGTGGCAGGGGCTGGGAGCTCAATATGACCCTGAGACCCTTGCCGCAGGCAGCAGGGGCTGGGAGCCAGTTCCTACCTCCAGCAGCAAGGGACTTGGAGCCTGATCTGGCCCTGAGCCCCGTGCTGCAGGCGGTGGGGGCTGCGAGCCTGCTCTGACTCTGAGACCCTTGCCACAGGCGGCAGGGGCTGGGAGCTGGTTCCTACCGCTAGTGGCAAGGGGCTGGGAGCCTGATCTGGCCCCAAGCCCCGTGCTGCAGGTGGCAGGGGCTGGGAGCCAACTCCTGCTGCTGGCAGCAAGGGGCTGGGAGCCTGATCCGGCCCTGAGCTGCTTGCCATCAATGCCAAGTGGCTGGAAGTAAACCTCACATTGGTGGGGTCCTGCTCCCCCCACATCAGACAATGCCACTGACCCCACCTGGTCAATTTTACATGATATTCGTGGCAGCAGCAGGAGCTAGATCGGGCTTCTGGTGGGGGTGGGGTGCAAGCCCAGGGTATGTCTACTAGTGTAAGTCAACTTAAAGTCGACCTTGTTAAGTCAACTTAATTGAGCCCCCCAGTGTAGACATAGCCAATGAAAAAGAGAGACCTAGAACCTGTGGTCTCTGGGCTTGTAGTTTAGTGTACCTTCTACTAGGCTACAATGCAGGAAAATGAATCACTCGCTCTCTGCTTCCCCCTCAGCATGAGACTAGCTATGATAGGCGTTCAAATGATAAAACTCATGAGTTGAGAACATTGATAGGGGTTCCTGACAACAACCCCTATAGTTAGGATGCCTAACACTTTCCATCATGGAAGATTTTTACTATCTTTTTCAAGGAAACTAGCACCTAAATTGTTTGCAGGCTTCTGACAGAGAAAAGCTCTTTGTTCAAAGAAGTGTCTTTTTCAGTGTACCAATCTGGATGAGACTGGGATCTGTTATCTTAGAAGTCTGAATTCTTTTCCAGCAGTGCCAGACATGACCTTGTGAAGCCTAAGGCTTGTGCAGCTATGAAAGGGTAGGTATCCCGCACAGGCAGTGAAATGGCAAATGTGGCCCTGAGGAGCCAATTAGACTACTTAGCTGCCCCTAAAGGGCAGTGGCGGATTAGGGACCTCTGGTCCCCGGGCCTCCTGCACTGGTGGGCCCTGCCTGAGGCCCCAGTCAGGGCCCCATTCACCTTCACCTGCAGCCGCAGCCCCATTCAGTCTACCCCTTTGAGGGAGGGCCAGCACTTGGTGGAGGGTGATGAAGCCAACCAGTGCATGTGCTGCATACTGCACAGCAGCCAGCCGTGCCCCTGGGGACAGATCAGCTGGTTCAGAGAGAGCTCAGCCCCTGGCCGGCCTATCCTACCCCCAGGGGTGGACCAGCCACCCCAGGGGTGGGGCTGGGATGGGAGAGCAATGCAGAGCTCTGCCTCCGGCTCAGGTGGCTCCACTCCCCCCCACCAAGTGCTGCATGGCGGAGGGCTCCCCACATCATGTGGGACCCCGGGCATAGGCCCCATAGGCCCATGCATTAATCCACCCATTCTAACAGGTGGGCCAGGCTTAATCAAAAATGAGTCCCAGTTGGAAGAGGTGGTTACTTTAAAGGCAGGAAGTCCCAAGCAGAAATGGGCTGCAGGAAGGAACTTGGTAGTAAATCTCTAGGATTAGGGAGACTAGGATGGTCAAAGAAGAAACCCAGGGGTAGAGCAAGCTGATCCTTGCCTGAGCAGTTTTACTGGCTGAATTCCTTTCAGACAGGATCCCTCCCTCAGTTCAAAGCTGTTTCTTTGTTCTTACGGTGTTGTGGCTGCTGTGTGTACAGAGAAAGGAGAAATAACTTCAGGTGTCAGTTCTGTGTTCTTATACGTTTCCTCTTCTTTGAGAATCATTTCCAGCTAGGGTTCAGAAGACAAAGTCAGTGGGGATGGGAATCTCCAGTTGTTTCTTTGCCAAGATATAAATTTATCACTTTCCTCCTCTTTTCTACCAAAGAATGGGCACTTAACTAGGTGCTAGTTCATTTGATTTTGTTCGCATCTGGCTGAAGAGTTAGCTAATCTTTTGTTCCTGAGTAACTGGTTATTGGCTGCTTTTCTAAACTTGGAATATATCTCAATAATGTTATACAGCAGAATTTTATAATTTTACATACAATGTTGCTTCACATATTTTATGAGGACAATAATGATCAGCAAATTAGGAGTTTTCAAATGATACCTTGCAAGGCATACTTTCTACAAAATGTATCACTGTCTTGAAAAAGGGGTGAACACAAGTCATCATAAAGAAAAGAAAAACCTCACAACAAGGCAACTCTGCCCACTCCCCCCCACCAATAACACTCCTTGCAACATCAAGAAAGCAAGTGCTTTCTTGCCCCATAGAAATAAACAAACCAATATTCTTCCTCTTTGTCCCAGACAAAAGTAAAGTCTTTTTGTACTTTGGTACATGTACACAGCAGGGCTCCTTAACCCTGTCCAGCAGCCTGGCTGTTCTAGTCCCAGAGCATTTCCTCTTCCTTTGGCCTTCTTCAGCAATGGAAACTAACAAACACTGACTACTGATAAGCTATGTGTATTAACAAACACTTTGTTATGTTCCCTATCTTTTAAACCTAATACCTAATAATTTCATTAGGTGACCCCTGGTTTTTGCAGTATGTGAAAAACACTTTCTTATTCCATCCAACCTTAAGGGCAACAGGCTGTCCAGCTCAGCCACATCCCTTGCTGTTCTAGATCTCTGTGGGGTTGAAGACCCGAACATATTTTGTCCTTTTCTTTCTTTCATTTTATTACTGGAGATACTTGCATGGAAACAGGACCTTTGAGCTATGAGATTTTACCAAATGCTCCTCATTACCTTGGCTAGGCAACACAAAAATTGCCATGAAGAATGGGGCATCAAAAAAAAAAGAAGGTGGGTGGAGAATGAAACTGGAGTTCTATTTCCATACTTATATAATAAAAAGAAAAACAGAAAATAATGCCAACACAAACAGGATAATCTAACTAGCAGTTTATTTATTTATTGGTGGCATTTTTCAATAAAGCAAACACTCTGGGTATGTCCACACTGCAAGTTAGTTAGTTAGTTAGTTAGTTAGTAGTGTGGACATAACGAGAGTGTTTGCTTTATTGAAAAATGAAAACAACATGAATTAATATAAATAAATAAATTAAGAAATCCAACTCTCAGCACTCAGGTCAATTGACTCTGGCTTGCACCATTGTGAGTAAAAACAGCAGGGTAGATGTTGCTGCTCAGGCTGGAGCCCAGCATTCGACATCCTCCTCTCTGCCTCCAGATTCTCCACTACCGTCACTTTTATGTTCTGCTAATAAACACAAGTATTAGTCAGAGTGATGTCACCTTGCATCTTACCGGTTTCTTTGCTGAAGTGATATTAAATATTCATCATGTTTTTCATCAAAGTCAGTCACCATGTCCTTAATATAAATCTGAAACAAGAACATAATACTGGAATAAGGAAAGGGTTCAGAACACAAAGACTGAAAGAATTAAAGGTTTATGCCAGTGGTTCCCAACCTGTGGTCCACGGTCTGCAGACAGGTTGCAGGGGGTCCGCAGAGCCACTCCCTACTGGGGCTGGAATCCAACTACAGCTCCAATGCTCCCTGCCAGGGCTGCCTTTCCCCTCCCGTGGCTGGATCCTGGCAGGAGGATAGGGCTGCAGCGGCTCCCCGGCAGGGGCAAGGGCAGGGGGCCATAGCTGCTGCGGCTTGGCTCCCCAGCAGTGCAGGCCATGGTGGCGGCAGCACCACTTGCCAGCTGTCCCAGTGGCACTACCAGAGTGATGCTGGCCAGCATCTCCCCGCGCAGGCCGGATTACATAATCAACCGGGGGGGACAAAAATTATTTTTATTAAAAAGGGGTCCCCAGCCTGGAAAAGGTTGGGAAGCACTGGTTTATGCAAAGTATTCTTCATCTGGGGAACATATACTAGAAGAAAAATAAAACAGATCAGTAGAGAAAAGGCTATAAATGCTAACCTTTCAGCAGCAGCTTGTGGTCCAGCAGTCAGTTACTACTCTGTATATAATTAAAGACTATACTGAATGCTTTGCTTCATTTTTTCCAATTAAAAGAGAAAGCTAAAAGTTGCTGGAGTGTCACAACTTGTAAAGGTGCTCATTGGAGAGTGGAGATAGTTGCAACCCTCCACCTCCACAACACCACTACCTTTCTCTTTTTAAATTCCTGAGAAAACAAACGGACACTCAACCTAGCTTCCAATTCAGGCCCATAAAGTAAACTTTATCTTAAATGCTGCCCATTTCTCCAAGTCCCAGTTGTCAGAGAGTAGCCATGTTTCCCTTTGAAATGATGCAATATACATGGTATTTCCCTCTAAGGAGTATTAAGTTTTGTGTAATTACAGAGTTTTGTCAACAAAAGTTAGGTTTCATCAACAAAACAGTGGAGATGTAACTAAGCTCTCTTACTTTTCTGACAAAATAAAATCACCTCAAGAACAGGCATACAGTTTTTTGTGGCAAAGAAAGACAGTAGTGTATAGAAAGACACATTACTGGTGCTCATTCTCAAAATAGCATCTAAAAGCCTCTCTGATTCCTATAAGCTCCCCATTGTCCCCCTCTAATAGTGCTGGTGTCTGGCTGCTCATAATCAGCTATCAGGCAATTCACTTCCAGAATCCACCACTGGTGAAATATTTTACTGTTAGCCTCAAAAATGTGCTGCACACAGCAGGGTGCTATGACCATGGAAACATTTTTCTCATTTAACAGGACATAAAGGCAGAGCCAGAGAGCTTTTAATCTGCCAGATGCACATTTAACCGTCCTTCTGCACCTGCTAAGCTTATTCTTGAAGCACTCCTTGCTGCTGTCCAGGTTTCCCACACAAAGCTTCATGAGCCATGGGAGTAAGGAGAATGCTGGGTCTCCCATGATCACTGTGGACATCTCAACACCTCCCGTTGGAATATTCTGGTCTGGAAAGAAAGTCCTTTCTTGCGGCTTTTTGCACCGGCCCATATTCCTGAAGATGCACGCATCACGCACCCTCCCGTGTTGATTTCAGTGAAATAACCCTTTCTATTGAGGTCGCAAGATTGTTCAAGGCCAAAATTGGGAGATGCATGGTATTTATTGCCTTGCTGCTGTTATAGGAATCACATTACCACATGCCACCCACTATTTCATGCACACTTCTAGAGTCACAGTTCTTCATAGTAGGATGTGATTAATGGTCCTACATAATTGCCAGAATGCAACTCCAGAGGTGGCTTTTCTGGCTCCAAACAGATTGGCCAGGTTCCACATAGCAATTGCCATGAACTGAGCTGCAATGATGGATTGAGCTCCATACAAAGTTCCAGGAAGAGGGCTTATCATCCCAGACCTGCATAATGATGCTATCCCACCACTCAGTGTTTGTTTCCCAAGCCCAATAGTGACGGTCCACCATGCGCAGTTACTTTGTGAATACCAAAAGTAATTCAGTGCTATTTCTTTTCATGGCACACAGCCGGGCAGGCACCACAGATTCCTGTTCAAATGCCAAGCTCCTGATACACTGAATGATCAGCTGTGTTTTGTTCATAACACTGACCACAAAGAGAGCAGTGCAGGATCTCATTCTTTTAGCCAGACAACAGGCACATAGTAAACAGGAGCTGTTAAAAAATGGTGCAAAACATAGTTGGAAGCCATGCAATGATGGAATGCAAAAAACTGCAGCATGAATTGTTGAGCCAGCACCCATGATGCACCGCAATCCGCTCTTCCTTTCCACAGCTCCTAGCTGCAGAAGGTGACCAACTGTACAGTGGGTCACAACCCACAGGCATATTGTGTGTGCACAATATGCATCACAGGCATACTGTGTGTGCACAGAATGCCTGTTTCCACAGAGATTTTAACAATTTCCAGTCCACAATTAAACATAGCCTGAAATGCTCCACACAAGAAATCCACTTTCTGGACACTACAGTAAAAATTAGGGATGGACACATAAACACCATCCTATACTGAATACCTATTGATTGGTATAGTTACCTACATCCCTCGAGCCTTCATCCAAAACACACCACACGATCCATTGTCTATAGCCAAGACCTAAACAGGGGTCTGCAACCCATGGTTCCAGAGAGGCTCTCTTTGCCTTGTGGCTCCTGGCTCTGGGCACCCCTGTCACAGGGGACCCTGTGGACAGCCTGCACCAGGCTTTGGGCTCAACATCACCACAGGTGACCCAGCGGCTGGTACTCTGGCCCCTCCACCCACCATCAGGGGGCTACACACACTGTGGCTCTCAAAACACTTGGATATTGAAAACATTTTTAAAAATTGCTCTTCTTATCTTTTGGGAGGCCGACCCCAAGATATAACCCCATTTGCTCTGATCACTCAGACAAAGACAGACACCTTCAGGATCTCTGTGAAGCATTCTTAAAACTACAGTACCCACCTGCAGAAGTGAAGAAACAGATTGACAGAGCCAGGAGGGTACCTTGAAGCCAACTACTGTAGGAGAAGCCCAAGAAAGAAAACAGAACACCACTAGTCATCACCTACAACCCCAAGTCAGACCTCTACAGCACATCATCAAGGATCTACAGCCTACAAGACGATCCCTCACTCTCTCAAGCCTTTAGAGACAGATCTGTCCTCACTTACAGACAGCCCCCAACCTTAAGCAGACACTCACCAGCAACTACAGACCTAACAACAGAACCACTAAAGCAGGCACATATCCCTGCGACAAACCACACTGCCAACTTCGCCTGCATATCTGCACAAAAGACAGTACTACAGAACCTTATAGAACCAGCTACTCCCTCA
Organism: Podocnemis expansa; assembly: GCA_007922195.1. Lineage (NCBI taxonomy): Eukaryota > Metazoa > Chordata > Testudines > Podocnemididae > Podocnemis > Podocnemis expansa. The sequence continues at coordinate 22,979,071 of ML682016.1, forward strand.
AAGGCTCATTCACTTTGTCATCCATCAATATGATTTATGCCATCAAATGCCAGAAATGCCCCTCTGCCCTACATATTGGACAGACAGGAAAGTCTCTTCGCAAAAGAATATAAACGGGCACAAACGACATCAGAAATCACAACATTCTAAAACCAGTGGGTGAGTATTTCAATCTTCCTTATCACTCCATTGATGATTTACTAATTGCTGTGCTCAGGCAAATGGATAATAGCTCAAGACTTCAAAGAGAAGCTGGAGAGCTCAAATTTATTTGCAAATTTGACTGTGTTGCTTCAGCGCTAAATACGGACTTTGGATTTTTTTTTTTTGTCATTACAACAGGTGATTTGACCTCATCTTCCTCTATATGCTGTTCCCCAGTGTTTGAACCTTAATAACTGCTTCAATTTGCTGTTACAGTGGGACCTGATCCCATGACTTATGCCTCCCTGAATTTATTTCTTCCCATTCTGTAAATTTCCCCCATCTTGAAAGCATCTGACAAAGTGGAGTGGAGTTTTCTCCCACAAAAGCTCATGCAATTAATAAATTTGTTAGTCTTTAAGTGTCACAGGACTACTTGTTTGTTTTGCTGAACTAGACTAACACAGCTCCCCCGCTGGAACACTGAAATAAGAATTTTATATGGGCTATTTCTACAGTACAGCTTTTGCCAACATAATTTATGTCACTCAGGGGTGTGAATAAACCACACACACTCTGGGCAAAATATATCACCCTAACATAAGCGCTCACTTGTATAGCACTATGCCTGAGGAACATTTTCTCCCATTGACATAGGTCCTGCTATTCATGGAAGTGGTTTTATTTATCTCTCATCAGCATAGAGCATCTTGCATTGGTACAGCTGTGCTGCTGTAGTACTGTATGTGTACACATGCCCTGAGTTTCTTATTGAAAATAAACAATATACTCTTGATCTTATGATTTTCCCAGTTAATTGATTATCCACTTAGTCTTCCAGGAAGAACATTTTAGGTGAGAGCAGAACTTCCAATATAAAAGAAAAACAGGCAGAGGAGAAAAACTTTATTTTTTTCCCCTTTTCATGTCACCTCTAACAGGTGTGGAAATGATCAGTGAAGGCCGGAAATCAATTGTTTCTACTAAAGCAAACAAAGAAGGAGTCCTGTGGCACTTAAAGACTAACAAATTTATTTTTTGCATGTCTGACAAAGTGGGATTTTCTCCCACGAAAGCTCATGCAAAAATAAATTTGTTCGTCTTTAAGCGCCACAGGACTCCTTGTTTGTTTGCTTTACTGAACTAGAGTAACACGGCTACCCCTTTGGATTGTTTCTACTAACTTCACAACTCATACTTTTATTGAAAATTGTAAAAAGCACATAAACACTAGGGCTCCCATTAGCTACTCCAAAACAGCCCTACTCTTGGGTCTTTTCCTATTATTTCCTGCAATATAAATTCAAAAATCAAACCGCAGCACCGGCCCCCTGGGAAACCAGTTGCATAGAGGCGAGGAAGCAGGCTCTAGTCCAGGGGTCTCAAACACATGGGCCACCTCAAAGCTGTTTCCTGCAGCCCACAATGACACTATTATTATGGATATTTGCAGTATGGTTGTATGAAAAGGAGTCGTGTGCCACTTTAAGACTAACAGATTTATTTTTCTCATGAGCTTTTGTGGGAGAAAATCCCACTTCCTCAGATGCTTCGAAGATGGGTGAACTTACAGAAAGGAATGAAACTAAATGCAAGGGGGTGTAAAACATAGGATCAGGCCATACCGTAACAGCAGAACAGAGCAGTTGTTAGGTTATAACTATGGGGAGCCTGAAGTCAAATAACCTTTTGGAGTGGGAAAAGAACCCATAGTCTCGAAAAGGTTTCAGTGGTGCGGCCCTCGGGCTAACATACTAGTCCTCATGCGGCCCCCGTGGTGATGTGAGTTTGAGACCCCTGGGCTAGTCTGTACCGAGGAGGCCCCACCCAGGCAAGAAGCGGTTACGGGTCAGTAGCGAAGGCCAAGGCGGGCGGAGGCAGGTCGCTACCAGCCCCTTGGCGGCGGCTCGTCGGCCTGGCCTCCAGCCGAGCCCCGGTCACCGTCCCCGGCCCAGGACAAACATCGCTACCTGGCTGCGAGGCGCCTCCCCGCCCGCCCGCTCAGCGCCTCCCGCCTCCGCACCTCAGGCCCTCGGCGACACCCCTAGCGCGGCGCCTTCCCTTCCCTGTTTACTGGTTGCCCCGGTTACCGGCGCGCTTGTCAACCTCACTTCCGGCGCGACTAGAGCGCGCGAGGAGGCGGCGCAGGCGCAGTGGGGCTCGTTCTGCGCGCGGCCGCGGGCGGCGGGATGGAGCCGCTGTGGGCGCTGCTGGACGAGGTGGCGCTGGAGGGTCTGGACGGGATCACGCTGGGCTCGTTGTGGCACCGGCTGAGCAGCCGCGTCCCGCCGTTCCCGCTGCCCCTGGAGCCCGCCGCCCAGCAGCTGCTGTGGGCTGCCCTGAGCGCCCACCCCGACCTCAGCTTCTACCTGCTGCCGCAGGAGCGGCCGCCCCTTCGCCTGCACGATCGGTCAGGGCAGGGCAGGGATGGGAGGTGACTGGGCGGAAGCATGCATCAGTCTGCGATTTTGGGTGAAATTAACCAGAGCAGTCACAACCTTAGTCTTAATCCACTGCAAGGCAGTAGGTGTTTAAGCCCTTAGCACCTCTGCTTAACATGCAGAAGGTCCTGGGTTCAATTCCCAGGGGGTT
>ML682016.1:22982206-23007577 GCA_007922195.1 Podocnemis expansa
CTTTCTGTAAGTTCACCCATCTTCGAAGCATCTGAGGAAGTGGGATCTTCTCCCACGAAAGCTCATGCAAAAAATAAATCTGTTAGTCTTAAAGTGCCACACAACTGCTTGTTGTTTTTTTTGGTGGGTGATAGCCCATCAACTCTGATGGCACCTGGGTAGACGCATTAGCTATTCCTTTGTCTTTCAGAATTAGGTTTACCCACTACCAAGACTTGTCTGAGACATTTCAGACATGATATAAGTGTTTGTTCATAACTTTACATATGATGCTGTGATATAGGGCTTAGTAATACGGTGGAATGTAGGTTGTTAGCTTTCAAATTGTACCTTACAAGCCTATTTTGTAGAAAGATTATTACAATGGGATGGGATGTAGTTGTGAATACAGGGGTTGCATTTGGTAACTGGCGAAGTGGGTGAGAGTTAGGTGTGGGATGGTGCTGGTGTTGTGGGGTTTGGTGGATAATACTGGCAGGGTATGGGGTGGGGTGAAAAGGACAGCGTGGGGCTTTTGGAGTATGTGATGGGGTGAGATTTAGCAAGAGCATTGTGTGGGGGCAGTGAAGGGAGTGAAGTGGGTGGGGTATGAGACTGGCAGTATGAGATGTGAAGTGGCTCTCTGTGGTTTTATTTCAGATATGAAGAAATAGATCTTGAAACAGGAATACTGGAGACAAAAAGAGATCCTGTCCCTCTAGATGATATTTATCCTGTGCATATGATTTTGGATAATAAAGACGGTATTCAGGGTTCATGCCAATATTTTAATAAGAGACTAAATAACACTGATCAAATTAGGACAAAGGATTTACAGCCCTGTCTTACCTACACAGAAGCCTATGAAAAGTGAGTGAGATTTCAGTATTTGTTGATGTTTCATTTTAAATTTCAGTGGTTTGTGGTTTGGAAACTGCTACTTTTAAGGAGAGCTGAGCCTGACTCCATGATTTATTTTGGCATTACTTTGCTACACTAGATAAATATGAATTAATGGAGAAAAAAATCTGTGTAAAGAAGCCATTGTTTTCAATATGACACTAATTTTCTCTTGTTGCCATAGACAAAATGTTTGTGCATCCATTACTGTTGCATTCCAATTATTGTGACCTATGCTATCTCCTTCCTTCCCTATTATACACTAAACAGGTTCTTTCTCTCTTTGGTATCTACAGTTTTCATATATTTGTGAATCGTACCTTTACTATCCAGATAGCACCTATCCAATTCCACTTTCAGTTGTTGCTGAACTTCTTAACTATTTAGGCTAAAATGTAGTGACTGAATTGACTGTTTGGTGCCATAGTTATAGTCTTGTGGGGCTCAGGGTATTAGAGAGAGAAGGTGAGTGAGGTAATTTCTTTTACTGGGCTAACTTCTATTGGATTGGAAGCGTGTCTGTCTCTCCAGCAGAAATTGAGCTCTTTGGTGTCCACCTTAGGTCAACATTTTAGAAATTTCAGATAAAGTTTTTGAGAAATTTATGGAGAAATAAGTAGTTTTTAAAATGGTTAGAAAAATTCTTTTACACATTCCCTAGCTGCTTTGTGGTTTGAAGCAGGAATCTGAAATTTGACTGTGGGGGACTGAGAAGCATCTTTTGCTGTCCTCGTGGAATTTTGGCCAGTTTTGGCTAAATTGTAAATCTTTGGGAAATCTCTCTGAATGCAAACCAGAGAAATCATTAAAGCTAGCTGGTTAAACTTCTGAATATTCTGTCTGCACTGAGCATCCAAAAACAGACCCTTTGTCTGGCCCAGTATCCTTTTTTTCCCTCTCCATTTTAACAATTGAGGAGTTCAGCCTGGGAAGCAGATGAATAGATCTGCAAGCTGAGTCTTTTGAGGGTTTTTGTTTTTGTTTTAAATATTTCTGATGAGCACAGACTTAGGGGTCACCTGTTAGCTCCTGGATTTCAGTGCTGTCATGATACTACATGTCCCTGACAGTACAGTAAAGAATTGTTGGGAATAAAATATGCATATTCTTGGTAATGCTATCACCATTTAATGTTAGGAACATGATTAAGCAAGTCAGTTTGGAATGTATTAGTTTTTTTCAGTGTGTTAGCAGCACTTTGGAAGTTTGTGAGCTACATAATTTGCATCCAGCAGCAAATCATTTTGTATGTGCATTGCTCCTGTTACAACTAAAACTCTGTCACAAGTGCCTGCTGCGTAGTTACTACTTTAATGCTGCTCGCTAAGGTTGTGTCTGCACTGTGGCAACCACATTGCAGGTATGCTGCTTTAGTGCCATGGTATAGACACTTTCTATAGTGATGGGAGGTGGAATTTTTCTGTCAATGTAGCTGTATCTACAGTGTGAATTTTTCACACCTGAGTGCTGTAGCTATGTTGACCTATCTTTTAAGTGTGGACCAGGCCTAAGCATCTTGCTTGCTTCCTAAAAAATAATTTGACCCTTTCCATCTCATAATTCATCATGGCTTTACCAGGCTAGTATGAGTAACAAGTCTCTTTCTGTTGCTATTGTCAGATGGCTTAGCTAATATCAAACCTATTGTGGAATTGCTGCAATTGTCCTCTGGTGGAGAACAGTATCATACCTCAGTTGTGTAGTGAGAAGATGGGGGAGGTTTGGACAGAGGCCAGGCAAGCAGTTCAAGTGACAATTTCCTACATTTTAAACTTGGTGATAGTGAAGTGTCTTTCTGGGCTCGCAGCTGACTGCTTGTGCATAACACCCACTAAGATTAATTGTATAGTGGTAAAGTATGTCCTAGGTGTTCAGCTCAGCCTTGTGCAAATTCAGTGTTATCGTTTCAGAAATCATTGTTACTCGGCAAAGGAAGCAGGTGGGAAATGGTTACATTTAGGAGCTCTGGAAAACTAACCTCTCATTTCTTGCTCTTTGTTTTGTAGGTGGGGGGAGAAACTAGTCATTGTTGCTTCCCAGACTCTGCGCTACAGGGCTTTGATTGGATGGGAGGGGGATCCAGATTTAAAACTCCCAGACTTCTCCTACTGCATTCTGGAGCGATTAGGTCGTGCTAGATGGCAAGGGGAACTTCAGAGAGATCTTCACAGTGGGGCTTTCAAGTAAGTACAGGATATATTGCTCTGTATAAAGAAAACCAAAGCCTTTCAGAGAAGGCTTCATTCATCAGGAAAGTCTAATCACAGTGTTAGAGGCACTTTCTTTCAGCCCATCCTGTGCTGGTAGAGATGCTGGCTTATTGATTGTAGTAACTTAATCTCATAGTAGTTTCTCACCAAATAGAAGTATTGACCTTGCGTTGTGACCAAATTCCTATTTGGGTAAGTATTTTATGCTTTCCCTACATTGCTCTTGAAGCTTCAGCTGGCGAAGGTGTTTTAATTTCTTGTCCTAACCTGTTTACATATAGGCATTACCTCAATGGGGAAGGCTGATCCACATAGCTATAGCTAGGTGCAAAATATTGAGAGGAAGTTCTGCAAAGTTCAGGTGGGCAACGTAGTAGCCCGGTTGCTACTTCTCCCATTTCAGCCACCCCAGATGCTATGAAGGGGATGGTGTGGAGGTTTCTGCCAAGCTGCTGTATCTGAACCCTGATTGGGGCCTTTTTCCTTTATATTAGTTTCCAGCTACTAGGGAGGTCATCCAACCAAGTCATTGTTTGCTATTCTACCCCTCTTTGCAAGACTCCTTTTTTAGTCCCCTATCCCTTCCTCTTATTAATAGTTTCATTGCCTGCTTCTGTTGTTTTTGTTAGTTTTGAGGAGCAGCAACAGAAAATTAGCACAGTTCTTTCTGTGTTGAGATTTGCAATGGTCAGACATGCTGCTATTCATGCTAATTTTACTCTGTTCCTGCTGCTTAGAAAGCTCAGACACTGCTGCTGTTGCAGACTTATAAGCTCTTAAAAGTTCTGTTCATGTTCACAGGATTTTCTTTGCAAACATAAGGACTAGAATTTTGATATTGTGAAAACTGAAAGTAAAATCAGAAGAAATGTGGCTTTCATGGTCCTACATTGTCCAAAGTAAACTTCCACTTGCTGCTTCCATTTCTTGAGAAGCATAAGTTTTTTTTATATGGTATTAGAATTATACGTGGAGCTGTATTTTCCATTATAATACAGAGTTTAATAACCTGCTACTGCTCCCAGTTATTCTGCTAGCTCCAGTGGCAGAAATCTGTGCTGTGAATCTAAAAGCTTCTGGGAAGTAGAGTCAGTATGGTTCCACATGATGGAATTTCTTTTCGATTTGCTTTTTTGTAGGACATCAAATGCTTAAAGCATAGCTCCCATTAAATTCAGCTGCAGTTCTGAACACTTAGCACTTCTGCAAATCAGATCCAAGCTGTTTCAAGTCAAGCACCTAGAAAATGAGAGGGGGCAAAAAAAAAGTTAATGGCCACCTGTGAAAAATCTAGTTTTCGAGTTGCCCAGCATCACATAGAAGAAGCAGGGATGAAAGCCAATCTTTGTGTGGCATTCAGTAGCCTTAAACATAAGACCATCTTTTCTTTTACAGTACCTTTTTTTTTTAGTAGTATATAATTTCTGCAACAAATGAGGTTGAGTCCTGCGGACAGCTGTTTAATTCTGTTTATAGCCCTGACTCATTTTCTGTGCACTGAATGAGGCCAGGGTCCTGTGGAGAAAGTAGTATGTGATTATGTAATAAGAATGTCATAATGTATAAGCACAAGAAAGCTGAATAAAGGTTGCACAGGCAGTTTGTATAATAGGTTTTTTTTGTAAAGGATGTGGGAATTACAGATCCTGTAATATAAATTTTTTATTCAGTTAATTTACAAGTCATGAAGAGAGGTTCTATAGGTGTTTTGTCGTCTTTAGGGTGGATGCTGGTAAAATGCATTATCACAGAAGAGTATTGGACAGAAATGGCCTCATTTCAATGCAGTCCCATGTCATAAGACTACCAAGTGGAGCCCAGCAGCACTCTATTCTTCTGCTTTTGAACCGCTTTCATGTTGACAGGTAGGTACCAAAGAGAAGATAAATAGTTCTTCAAGGTGTCGTTTACTTTCTTATCATTAGGACATGTCCCTGATGCCATGGAACCATCAAAAATTTCTGGAAGCAATGCCTGTTAGTTTCTACATTAGCACGCCCTCACAGTGATAAGGTTTCTGAGATGAAAGTTATATAAAGGATGTGTGCCCTCCTTCAGTGATGGTTTGTGTGGGACCCTATCACCTGAGTCCTGTCCTACAGAGATCTGATTTTTGCTTGTACGTAGTTGTAATAGCTGTGCTATTGTTGGATAACTTGTACAATGATTTCCAGTGAATTTTTACTTCTGATTCTTCCTTCTCTGTTGCGTTGTTAGATCCTCTACATTGACTTTGGCTTGGTCACAGTGAAACAGCAGGCCTGCCTTCAGAACAACTTGGGTTCAAGCACTGTTCCTTGTATCTGGCTGTCTTCTTAGTATTGGATATTTGCATCTGCTGTTTGGCCCATGTGGATAAAGGGCATTGCTCTAACCAGCACTCTGTGTGTCTAAATTAAACAAACTCCTCCATGATATTTTTTAAAAATCAGCTCTATCAATGACCAACATAAGAGTATGGGTTTTTAAATAATAAGTGGATTTAAAAAAAGTAAAATAGGACTTCTGATAAATTGCCATTACAAACTTATGTATACCAAATATAGTTTCATATCTGACAAACATCCAGCCTTTAAATACTATCTGATGAAGATTAGGCGGTTCTGTAACCAAGGCCCATTAGCAGGAACCACTGGCCCCACATGGACTTCGTAAAGCTTTTTGTGTGTGTTGTGTGTCCAGGAGGCAAACCAGGGATTGACAGCATAAATCAAGATATATACTGTGGGGAGTATAAGGACTATGATGGGTAGAGATTAATTGAGGAAGTCATCTGGGTACTATGTATACATTACTATCTTTGTGAAGTATTAATCTGATTCAAAAGGTCTGCTGCAATCTGTATTGGGTTTGCCAGCCTTTTAGAGAAATTCTTGAGTCATCCAACAGCTGACTGGAAAGTGAACAAAAATGTATTCGGTGTCCCTCTTTTTGAGGGGGATAGCTGGTGGGGCCCCCAACTTTTCAGAACTAGTGCACATCTTAAAACAAGGGCACTAAAATGAAGCGTGGAGTTTTGAGTCCAAATTCAGACTATTTGAAAACTGAATTGCATGTGGGTTCTTTTGGTAAGACAAACATAAACAGCTTGATTATTTTCCCGCCTCAAATTTTACTAAAATCTTTGCTTTTCATTTCTCAGCCTTCCTCTGCAATTGGTAACACTTGTTTTCTGTGATATTTCTGGATGTAGCACTCAGTGCTCATGAAATGTATATTTTGAATAACTTCCTTTTTGTTTTAGGAGGAGTAAGTATGATATCCTTATGGAGAAGCTCTCAAGTATGCTGAGCACACGACCAAATAAAATGGGAATATTGGGGAACTTGAGGGAAGAATTGGTGAGATTATCAGTTGCTTTCAAAATTTGTTTTTCAGTCTGCTGTTAATGAAATCCAAGAAGTTAGTGTTACAAGCAGAGCTGATCTGCTTAATAGGAAATGTCAGACAACCTTAGTAATCCTTCCCATTACACAGTCTGTTTATCATTGCTTCTACATGCCAAACTGCTCATGTTTAAATTTTCAGTGTCAGGTGTCTAACTCAAAATTAACTGAAGAAAGTTTCAGACAAAATGGTTCAGCAATTTCCTAGAATGAGGCAGAGGGAAAATGTTATTTTATCATATTTTTAAAAAGGCAGCCTTTTCTCTGAATATTCATAGTGCCCCCATGTTCCAGAGTAGAGAGTTGAGGCTAGTTTGAGCTTGTTTCAGAGAGAGTTTAATGGATGTGTGGCTGGTGTTGAAGCGTTGATGGAAATCTGAGGGAATTTAAACTGTCTATCCAGGGAACCAGAATATCCTTGTATCTCAGATATGGTTTCATGGCACATATGTCCAGAAAATATTCTTCAAGATGGCCTGTAAAGAGGTTGGTATTTTGGGATGCCATTGTAGTATTCTTGTCTGTTCTCAAGGTTTGTACAAAGTTCATTGAATGAACAATTTTTAAGGTTAAGGATGAAGTTCATGAGTTTGGCTATGTATGGGATGGATGCCTGAGGTCTGTCCATTTGTTTTGCAAATTTTTGACTCAGGCAACAATGCTGTCTTTGTAGGGATGTTGGTGTACAAGGAGGTAGAGCCTTGCAAATATGCATATATACATGTATATCTGCATTATATCCACATCCACAGATACAACACGGATATCCGCGGGCCATTGCTTGCAGATGCAGATTGGATACAAGTCCACGTATTTTTACCTTCACAGAGCTAGAGCCCTGCACATATGCAGATATCTGCGTCATATCCACATCTGTGGATACAACACAGATATCCAACGGACCATTTCTTGTAGGTGCAGATCGGATACGGATCCACATATTTGTATCCATGCCGGGCTCTACAGGGAGGTGACATGCATGGTGTCCTGAGGGAAGTTATTAATATTATGGAGTTTGATGAGGAAGTCAGTTGTATCTTGGAGATAGCTGACTCTGTGTGTGATGAGTGGTTTATAGATAGTTTATATGATTCCCAGTATTCCTTTAGTAAGAGTGCTATACCCAGAAATGATAGGTCTGCCTCGGTTCCCTTGTTTGTGTGTCTTGAGAAGTCTGTAGAAGGTTCATAAAGGATGAGTTTGTAGCATTGTTTTAAGGAAAACTTAATGATCTCTTTAAGGACCTGAGCAAACAGTGGTGCAGAGTCTTCTGTAAGTTCTTTATAATAGATAGTGTAAGAGATTTGTTGGTTGGCTCAGTTAGTGTTGTCATCTTGAGGACTACAAGGACACCTTCTTTGTCTGCTAGTTTGATCTTGTGATTGGATTTCCAAGCGTGTATGGTGTCCTCGCGGCAGTAGAGAGATTATAGCAGATGTGATATTTAGGGATTTTTGCTGTCATTTTTTTTTTCTGAAGCAATCAGTATAATGATCCAGAAGTATGGTTTCATCTGCTCCGGTGTCAATCAGATGATGATTCTTCCTTATGATTGTTAGTGAGGATGTGTAATTCTGAATGGAGTTGTCATTGTGAAAGAATTTTCTAAGGCAGAAGAATTCTTTTAGTTCTCTATATTTGTAAGCATCAGGTTCTGTGGCTGAGCAAAGGTTCAGTCCCTGAGGGTTGCAGAATAGTAGTAGGTAGTTTCAATTTCTGGTTTTGTGTTAGATGGTTGTCACCACTTTTTTTGCAGTTCTCTGTTTCTTGCAAATTTCAAGGTAGCTTCAGTTTTTTGCCTCCAGTGTGTGGGAGCATGTGATTTCTTGTTTGAGGTGGTCCCTGGAGTATGTGAGGTGCAACAAGTGGTTCCTTAATTTCTCTGAAGTTCATCTGTAGAGCTGTTTAGCCTATTTGAAGTTGTATGTAGTTTGGTGAGAACTTTAGGGATGATGTTTCTTGCATTTGCTCAGAAAGTAGAACAAAAGACTAGCCATACTGCATCAGACCAGTCGTCCATCTAGCCCAGTAATTTGTCTTCCATCTGTGGCCAGTGGCTACTCAATGAAATTATATGAAGGAGTAAATAACACTTCCTTATGCACTTTCTTCACATCAGTCAAGACTTTCTAGACCTCTGTCTTATTCCTTCTTAGCTATCTCTTTTCCGAGGTCTAAAGTCTTAGCCTTTTTAACCTCTACTCATCTGGAAACTGTTTCATATCCCTAATCATTTTTATCTTTCTCTGTATCTTTGCCACATTTCAAAAAAGTATTATTAAAATTGGTAATCAATTCTGTATGTAGTAATCAAGATGTGGGGGTATCATAAATTTATATAAAAGCTTTATGATGCTTTTTATCAATTTATTGTCTATCCCTTTCCTAAAGGTTCCTAACATTCTGTTAGTTTTTTTGGCTGCTGCTGCACATTGAGTCAATGTTTTTGAAGAACTAGTCACAATGACACCAAGATCTTTCTTGAGTGGTAACAGCTAAGTTAGACCCCATTGTTTTATATGTATAGTTGGGATTATGTTTTCCAGTGTGCATTATTTTGGATTTATTAGCATTGACTTTTGTCTGCCGTTGTGTTTCCCAGTCACCCAGTTTTATGAGACCCCTTGGTAATTCTTCACATTCTGATTTGGACTTAATTACTTTGAATAATTTTGTATCATCTGCCAGTTTTGCCACTCATCTATTTAAATAATTCTTAGCTTCTAATTTACATGAATTACTATCAACTTTCCCTTTCTTCCATTTGTAATATTTTTTTTTGATCTTGGCAGTTCTGCATCTGCCTTCTCCATTCTGGATTGAATGGAATGAAGGACTTAGTGAAGTCTAAATCAACTGAACACAGATAGTAATTAGAGGCAGATGGGATAGTAGGAGAACTTTCTTCCAAGACCGATAAGGGAGAGCTTGTAGGCAGGAAAAAAACAACCAGGTGCTAAAATACAGTAAATGAAAGAGAAGGAGCTGAATCAAATCGCCAATCAAGGGACTAGAAGCATATAGTAGAAGGTATAATTGAGTCAGAGGTGCTTTCTGTCCCTGAGTGCTTCTTTTTACTTCTTTGTGAAAGTCAAGGATTTAGTTGCTCTTTGCTTCCTGATTTGTACAGAATGCTCTGTAGAAAACTGGCATCTTTTTCATTTTCTTTACCATTACTGTTGTTGCAGAGTCTCTGTGAAAGAACATTCAAACGTCTGTATCAATACATGATGAATGCTGGCCTGGCCAAAGTAATATCTATCCCGTTACAGGACTTGCATCCTGATGGCGGACCTTATAAGACAAAGAAAGGTAATTGCAGCCACATCCTTATTATGTATGTGCTGATATCATCAATTCTATAGATTAGCTAAAAATCTTAAATTGCAGCATGTTTAAAGAAGTAGTCCCTAAACTTCTTAGCCCACACTCCCCACCCCTTTGCTGTGCCCCCCTCCCCACCCAGCTAAGTGTGCTTGGAAAACCTGAAATAAATTTGTTGATTTACTTGTTCCAATGACTGCAAGGTCTCATACACATTATACATTTTATCCCTATCATAGCTTGAGATAACTCTATTGTAACCAGGGTCTCAGAGCTTTTGTAGAGTAGAAGAGCTATAAATCTTAAAGGATTGGATTACATTTTGAAAGATGGTAATTAACTGTAATAGTTTTTTCTTTAGAAGACCCAAATCTGTGCTTGGTGATTAACTGAGCAAAAGGGCTGAAAATAGGACTATAGGACTGCAAATGGACTGCAAAAGGAGTAAAAAGTAACTTCTTGATAGGAAACGAGCAGCCTCCCTTCTAGACTGTCATTCTATTTGTCAAAGCTGAGAGAAGCCAATTAACTTATTTTTCTTGTGGATCCCTCTTTTCCACCCACATGTTTTGTTCAGTTATTTTAGTAACCAGTATTATCATGTTTTGTCAGGAACTGATGTTATGGTCCGGTGCCTCAAACTAGTGAAGGAATTTCGAAAGAAAATGGATGATTACCATGATGATGATGAGGAAGAGATGATCACAAAACCTGTCCAACCTGTAGATATTGTTTATGAGAGGGATATGCTTACGCAGGCTTATGAGCTAAGTAGGTAATCAGATTCTGTGGGTATTCAGTTTGTATGTTACCTGCATGATAATCAACTGATCATCAATTTCTTACTGACTTAATTTTGAAATGATCATTATTTTGTACATTAGAACCTTGTGCACATCTGTGAAATGGGGAAAACACTTCCTTTCTCCCATCCTTTGTCCCATCTGTTCGGAGCAGGGATTGTCTTTTACAGAGTGTGATTATGTCTGGCACACTGGAAGTTCGCTGTTCCAATTTTGGTTGCCCTTAGGGACTACAGGGATATAAAAATGAGGCTTGTTTGTGACTTCTTAATACCTTAGTTGAAAGGAGCATGGGTGCTTAAAGATTAATAAAGCTTCCTTTATTAAAAAATGTCAATTTGTCATTGAAGTTAAATGATTAAGAAAAACAAGCCAAGAGTTTTGAATGCCTTCTAAAAATCTTTCCTCTAACCAGCTCAACTTCTGCGCTCTTGGCCCCTTTCTGCACTAGGAAATGGTTGTTTAAAAATGTTACTTAGTCAGATGACATTTTTAAAGGAAGTTAAACCACATCCATACTTTTTATTTAGAAACATGTTCACTAATGTTTTTAAATATGGCCTGTTTTCCTAATTTAGCTGTGGGTTTGTCTCTTTGTTATCACTTAGACTAGATCTCCAGTCCTAGTCTGAGCACAGATGGGATTTGAACTTGTAGTGGGGGGAGAAAGATATCAGGAATTGAATGTCCATCATAGCAGTGGTGGCTGGTGTCCAAAGTAACTGGTGGGGCCAGAAGTAGCAAGCTGCCCTTGATTGACATCACCTCCTTCCGTTCCCTGTAGGCCATTTATATTTTTCAAAGTGAGAAAGTGGGTTATGTGGGGTGGGGATGTGATCACAGAGGAATGTGTTGGTAGGGAATAAAGGAGGTCAGTGGGAAAGAAAAAGGATTGCCCTCTTCCTTTTCCCGTCCCTTCCCTTTTCAGCATAAAGAAAACAGATATGTTATAGTAAAGACCAGATTGAAAGAATAGATTCCCCCTTTGCTACTCTTACTTCCACCCTCTCCCTTCACATCTATCCTAGCATCTTCCCTAGTAAGCATTGGTTTACCAGTTTAATGACAGAGTCTTTTCAGGGCAACTTTTATCTTGGACACTACTCAGATCTGTACACTTGATTACTCTAACCAATCAACAATTTATTAATTCACCCAGAATCACATCAGTATACAATCCACAGTTCACCAATTAAGTGTAGGCAGAAGCAGGGTTCTAGGCCTTATATTGAGCTCACCAGTACAATCTTAAAAGCAGTTGTCATAGGCTGGGGTTGAGGCTCAGCAGTTACATTAGGAAACAGTGCAAACCACAAAGATTTCTTGCAAATAGAGGGTGTTTGTGCATAATAATTTTTTTTCAATATTTTGCTTATTGGAAGCTTTTTCTGTTAGATTGATTTCAAAGATTGTATTTCAGTATTAGCCCACAGTATTAATTGGATTTCTGCCCTTTTTAATCATTTTCTTTTAATAATTCAATGATATGCTCTGGTTTATATAATTCAAAATTTCTTTTCCCTAGTTCCATACAATTTCTTTTACTTTTAGAATGCAGTAACTTACAGTAAAAACCAACAAAATCCCTTGTCTTCTGAAGACCCAGGGAATACATCATACTGTCTTTTTCTATGAGCATTTCATATTATTTAGGGCTTACAAGACATGCTGTCTTCATATTTAGAGATGTAGATCTGAATCACAGGCTCAACAGATGTGCAGCTTCCAATTTAGGATGAAAGACACAGGGATAAGACAAAACACATCATGCCTGGTATATTTGATTTCTAGGCCAAACAGATGCATTAGTATATTATTTGGGGTGAAAAATGTGATTTACATTTTTTGAAGTTATAGTTTGCATTATTTGACCTTCAATCTCACAGCAAACAATGTCTTGTTGACTAATTCAAACCTCCCCCTACCCATCTCTTGACCCAGTTGGTGTTCCATAGCCACTTTTCATAGGAAAACAATGTGTTATCCACTTGGTAACTTTTTAGAGTTTTTTTTTAACAAGGTTAAGAGAGAGAAAGAGGTTTTATCCATCTGAGTGTTATGAAAGAGTCTTGCGTAGGCAATTAACGGTGCTCTCATTTAGCAATTGTAGTTTCTGTTCATGCTGGAGATTGGTGCCAGTGTATCATGGTCCCAGACCATGAGAAAGGAAGCATCCAGCAATGAGGAAACCATACTGAGGGATAAAGTTACTATCACATGGGATGAGGATACATAACTATGTCTTTGCTGCTAGAATTAGGAGAACAGTGGAACCTTCCTTGGCAGAGGCCGTGCAAGGACACAAACGGTGCATTCATGACCTCTATTACAAAATGCTTTTGAATTCCTGTACAGGAAGTGCTGTCACATTGTAAATGGGATCCACAGGCACAAAATACCTTGGAGAAGCATAGTTATGGTTACTATAAAATAAGTAACTTCTTTCCACAGCTAAGAATTCAGATCAAAATGTCAAATTTGCTCAGGCAGACTTTGCCCTTGTGCATGTGCCTTATGGTGGTGTTTAAGTAAACTAGCACAAACTATTTCACAAGTACAAGGTTGTATAATTTTTTTTTTGCAACCTTAAACACTCATATGCCGTCATGCAATACTGTAATTCATGTGCATGTCAGAGAACATGATTTATAGAATCAGGTGTTGAAGTAGACACTCTGGTGCAAGTTTGAAAATTTTAGATTTTAAGACAGTGATATTCAGGTTACAACAGTTGTCAGGCTGGATCCAATGGCCTCTGCAGCTCAACCAGATTGTTTCACTATATGCTGATTCCTATAAACTTAAGAATTTTTCTTTTCCCTCTCTGAAACAGTTGAAAGTAGGGGAACCAAAGGTATTTCTCAGGCGGAAATTCGATCAGCTATGAATGTGGGGAAACTAGAAGCACGGATGCTCTGTCGTCTTCTAGAGAGATACAAAGTTGTCAAGGTAATGTCTTGTGGCTCAAAATGAGGTTAAATAAAGACTTGTGGTGCCATCACCGTGGAAATACATTACTCCTTACTGGTCACTTTGTCTCAAAAAAAGAGAGAGAATTTGAACACAGGTGGTGGAAAAAAAAGAAGCCTAGAGAAACTATAAGGATTGACTGTTCAGTGTAGAGTGTAGACAGATAAGAGGTAGCCTGTACAAAATAATAAATGGTAAAGACAGTGTTTGGAAAAATTAATTCACTATCAATTAGCCCAAGGACTCAGTACAGATTTTTAAGGTGTTTAGGTGTCATGGTGCTCAGTATTGCAATACAAGACTGATTTGGGGAGCCTAAATCTCATTTCTGAAAAGGATTTAGGCACTTAAGCTCAATTCCATTAACAGTTATGATTTATCCCTAAGCATCTAAATGAGGTTTGGGCATTGCAATGTTGAGTGCAGTCATACCTAAATACCTTTTTAAAGTCTAGGCCTAAGCCTACCAGCCAAGCTGCAATATGCAGATTCCCTCCCTAAGCTATGCCCCTCCCTGCACAGTCCCTGATTAACTTCCCCAGTACTTAATTTTCGCATCTGTGATAGGTGACAGATAATGCTAGCTAGCTGAAAATGGGACTGGCCCTCCCAGATGGGAAAGGAATCATAGGAATTGAGTTGGACTCTGAGTCCCAAAGTTCAAATGCCTTCCAGCTGACTTCCAGTATATGTCCCTTAATATACAGGGAGAAAAGTTCCAAATGTTCAGAACCAAGAAGTGAAGCAAAGTGCCATATGATACTGAGCCATAATGCTGCACAGTTCCAGTGTAGACACAGCAATTTGTACTGGCTCAAAAAAAAACAGCTGATGATGTATACCCCCATCAGTGCCTACAATCTAATATGCAAAAACACAATGCAAGTTAGTCCCTCCTTGTGTAGACCAATGGCTTCTCCTGAAGAAATTGGTCAAAAGGCCTTTTGCAAGTTCAAATACGTTATCAGCTGGTTCTCCTTTGTCTGAAGGTGACAGTAGAGTAACAAAGAATTCTTAGAGATCAGTGATATTATTTTCCTTTGTGGAATCCACATTCACTAAACACTGTCACACCTTCATCTTCCAGGTGTTTTCTTGTTCTGGTTTTAATGATCATTTAAACCAATTTATCACATAAGAGTGACTGTATGGTAATTGCTTGGATCACCCGTAGAGACTTCTTTGTGTATATAGCAGTTGTTCAAGTAATAATGCCTGTCATTGCAGCCAAGAGATGGATGGGAATGGGGAAAAAAATCACATGAATCCTGGGAATATCGAGAGTTACTTTATTTAAGTTTATAAAAGGCTTATAATAATGCTTTAGGACATAAACTAGCCATTAATTGGGGTGGAACAGTGATGGAGGAAATTTACTCCATAGGTAAGTAATTCCTTAATTGTTTGTTCTGAGCCTTTTCACACCTTCTGAAGCATCTGGTACTGGTCACTATCAGACCAGATAATGGAGTAGAAGGACTGAAGGTCTGATCCAGCCTTCAAAGATCCATGTTCCAGTAACTTCCAGAGAATTATGATTCTAGAAGAATATGCATGAAACTAATTAACAAACAAATACCTTGTTTTTGTTCAGCTGTCTCTTGGACAGAATAAGAGAAAATATATTGTGGTATGTGATTATTACCTATATGAGATAAAGAAGTTTTTCTGTAAACTGGATGTTACTCTGTTTTCCATGAGCTGCAAGCTTGGCTAATCTAGTTGTTTCAGAATAGAAATCAAAGTTTTGAGAGGTAAGGCAATGAAGAGTAGTGGGAGAACACTCATCAGTTGAGAACCTGAGTGGCCAGAGGACAAGGGTAATGAAAAGAAAATGGGAGAATTTTCTGAAATAATGACTTTTAGTCTTCTTAGGGATTTATGGAAGATGAAGGTCGGCAACGAACAACAAAGTATGTTTCACACGTTTTTGCAGAAGAGAGTGATTTAAACCGTCAGTTTGAGAGGGAGAAAGCCCGGAGTGAACAGTTAGCAACAGTTAGTTTGGCCCTGGTGCATGAAGACCCCCTGCCTGAGGAAGACCTGTCTCCTGTAGAAGAAGACACTTTCCTCTCAGAGTCAGATAATGAGGAAGAAATGAAACACAACAAGAAAAGAGAAAAAGGATTGAAAGCCATCTCAGATTCACTGCTGAAATTCAGCTCCCAAGATGGGCCCCGTCAGTCAACACCTGCTAAAGGTAGGGAATGGTTTTGCCGGGAGTCTGGCTTTCTCATGGAGATTTCTCTTTGAAGAAAAGAGAGAGAATATTAGATTTGTTAATTTTTTGCCTTTTCTGGGTGGTTGGAACACCTTCCTTGCCCTTAGGCTGCTAGGCTCTTGAGAAGTGGGGCAGGCGGGTGGTGCAGTGCACAGGTGCTTCTTCTCAGTTGTCTGCACTCCCATCCACCTCTCCAGTGAGCTGTTGGAAGGGGTGACCTGACTCGCCATGCACTTATGGAAGGGCTGCAGAGGTGCATGTTGGGAATTCCTGCACTTATCATGGTCCAGGGGAGGCTCTTCTCAGGGAAGAGAGTCTTTGAAGCAGGAGGCAGTTGCTTCCCACCCCACTCCTTTCTGAAGACAGCAGCTGCTGACCTAGCTAATCTTGCCCAGGGTTCAACCAGGATTCTACCTGCAGTTAAGGAGGGTGGAAAAGGAACACTACTTGGAAGCTGTAAATGTACCAAATTCATTCAAAAAATAATTAGATTTTTTTTGTAAGATTGAGCCTTCACCAGTTATGCTTCCTGAGCACCTCTGTTTCCCGCAGTGGCCTTACTGGAGAGGATGGTTGAAGCGTGTAGCTGGAGCCACTTTAAGCGAACCTGTTGGCAGACCTGGGCTGTGTCCCTGTCATCTAGGAGATGGCTGAGCCATAGGGAAGACTGTAGGAGTTGGATAATTAAATGGCCACTCAACCTGAATTTCTTTATGATCTTAAATTAGGCTCAAAGGTCCCAGCCATGAAGACTCAGATGAAGAAGCTGCCTTTCTCCTGCCTTCTTGAAGACCCTGATGAGTTCCCTGATGGCATTGCAGAGGAGGAGTCTAGTTTGGACACTATAAAGCAGGAACCTAATCTCTCTGTAAGCACGCATTCTGCTGATGAAGATGGGGATATGGCTGTGATTGAGGAGGTCAGACTCGAAGACCGCAAGGTACGAAACTGTAGGTTGGCACTTGCTGTCTTGTTAGACAGCTGCTTGATGTGCAAGAATCTCTTTAATGATGAACAGGTAGCCCTCTGACTGGCAGTTTTCTGCTTTTCATAACAGGATCTTCAGCTAAAATCCCTTTGTTTCATACTGGTTATTTTGTCCCTCTGCTTCCCCGTCTTCCCGTACATGTTCAAGCCTGCCTCTTTTTAAAGGTGATCAGCAGCCTTGTTGAGTCTCACAATTCAAAGTTTAGGCAGAGAAATGAGAGGAAGAATTGCATTCGTAGGAACTTCTCAATTGTCAGTCTTTCAGCTTCGGGGGCTTGAGAAATGCCAGTCCTTGCTTGCATATGGAGCAATCTTTCTCCTTCAGTAGCTGTGCACGCTGCTGATCACCACTTGCCTAAAACACTCAGAAACTAGCCCTTTGGCATTTGGATATTCTTAAAATTGGGTGAAACTCATAGGGAGCATTAGCACGTGCTAGACTAAAGTCATCCTGTAGTCCGAGTGGCAGGTATCTCTGTTGTAGTGCAGAGAGTTCAGGGTTTGAAACCTGATGGTAAGGTATGGTTTGGGCATTATTATTACAGTTAGGTGGAAGATAGGTCAGTTGTTTAGGACCCAAGCTTCAGACCTAGAAAAGCTGGGTTTAGTTCTCTGTTCAACCACAAATTCTCTGCATGGGCTTGGGCAAATCACTTTGTCCGTGCCCCCGTTCCCACCCACGAGGTGGGGATAACCAGTACATAGCACATTAAAATTGAAAGGCAGTCAAATACTACCAGGGAGGGAAACAGACAGGCACTTTGTGGACCTCTTGGAGCTGTACAGACTGAATTTCCTTTCTCTACACTCTTCACTAGAAGAACTCTGACCAAAAGAGGGAAAAACGTTCCAGGACCACAGCTGTGGAGAGATGTCATGAAACATACAGGTTGCTGAAGCGCCGAAATCTCATCGTAGAAGCTGTCCGAAACCTCCGCTTAATTGAAAGCTTGTTCACGTAAGATGGGGTCTGAAACCTGTTTAGGAGGAATCTGACACATGGTGGCACAAATGACTCTTTTGAAACATTTGTGCACTTCATTATGTGATGAATGATCATGGTTCTGTGGTGTCAGCATGTTCTGTACTGTAGGAGTGCAATTTTGGAATAACTACACCTTTTGATCCCCTCCATGGTCTGCTCAGGGAATGCCCTCTCAGTTTCTAGTCCATCTCCCTACTGACCAGGGTGTTTATAGGCTTGCAGCCCCCTTGTGTTTCACTGGGTTTATCCTAGCAGGTCTAACTAAATGCAGTCCTTGCATTTTGCTTTTTCCTCAGAGGCCTATTAACTTTATATGCCAGCAGTTACAAGTAACCAGAGAACTCTCTTCCCAAGTGAAGTACATTTAGTTTAGGATTAGTCTCAAACAAAAAAGCATACAAAACAGTAAAAGGTGTAACTGCTTCCTCGAGTGATGGTCCGTATATGTATTCCACATGCGGGAGTGTATGCATGCCATGTGCGTGGGTCTGGAATAGACAGAGATCATCACTCAAAGATAACAAGGAACTTACTTGCCTGTAACTGGAGGTGGTGTCTGTGGTTGCAGTATCTGTCTCATGTGACATTCAGATTACCCTAGCACATCTGAGCTGATGTCTGAGGCAGTTTGCAGCCCTGAGTGATTGCTCTGGGATTTATCAGTGCAGCCAAGAGTCACTGCATTGGCACCTACTCCTTACACATTTTCAAGGTATTCAGAACAGCCATAAGCATTAAACTTTTCTGTTTTGAAATGAAAGCTGGTGTTCTGTTGAGAAAAACAGGATGGCAGCCTTGGAAGAAGTGGTGGATTGTTGATTTAACACAACTTAGCCCAGTCCAAGACCCAGTTTAGTTACTGGCTTAAACACCAGAAAAAGTCATTCCTGGACTATGGCATGAGGCCCATAGCACACTACAGTTGCTGTGTCTTAGCCAGTGTTTCTAGACTTAGGACGATTTACGTTTTCTAGGGAATCTCTGTGACTAAATGTTCCTTTCAGGCAATGAATAATAGAGCTTTCAAATATGAGTTGAGTGCCACGGGGCAGCTTTTGTATAAGGTTAAAAAAGTATTACTTTGGACCACAAATTCACTATAGAGCCTGCCACTCTAAAGAGCATAGGAATGCCACTGTTGCCAAGAAGTGTAAGATGCTGTTTCATGTTCCAGGCTTCAGAAAATGATCCTGGATCAGGAGAAGCAAGAAGGTGTTTCCACCAAATGCTGCAAGAAGTCTATCATTCGACTGGTACACAGGCTTTCCCAGGAAGGGCTCCTCAGGCTCTACCGCACAACAGTCATTCAGGATGGCATTAGCAAAAAGGTAATTTGTTTCTCTGAGTCTCTCCTGGTGGGAACCGTGGCAGAAAAAGTGACTTCTTATACTGCATATTATCAATCTATTTTTAGCCACTTTTTAGTATAGGACTAAATGACATAACAGTCAGGTAGATATCTCGGCATAATATTAGATTTTCTCCAATGTCAACAGCTATCAGGCCTTCCTTTTCAAAAATCTTTGTTTTATTAGCCCCAAAAAGCTACATTCAGCAAGCCAAGACACCACCTGATTAGTGCTTGGAGCTTTCCGTTGTCATTCCTGTGGTAACCGTCTGGTTTCTCCCTCTCTGTATAGTTCAGACTGTTAAACAGTTTCCCTTTTAGCCCTGTGTTGGAAAGAAGGAGCATGTGAAAACTTTGTAATTGAGCCTTTGGGGTTGAATTTTCCCCAGCTTGATCTTCATCCAAAATTGTGTTTTGTCTTTTTAAATTTAAGCAAAATCTTCACATCTGTTCTTGAGCTTTGTGGGGGTAAAAACAAATTCTTTCATTTGAAAAAAAATATTGGAACTTCCTTCATACAACTCATTGTCTTGCCATGTGAACAGTCCCCACTGAGAAGTGTGCACACAACTAGGAGTGAAAATAACTGTTTAATGGTGATCCACTAAAAATTACCGGTTATTCATGCACAGGAGAACGTTTGTGAAATCTGAGCTCCTGACCTGAGAGAAATCCTTCAGGTGCACTCCTTTTAATAGGAATGGGCTGGCCTTAAGGACTTCTGAAGCCTTTCGTATACTTTTCAGCCTGTTTCTAGTATTCAAGGCCAGATGAAACTATTGTGGCCATGTAGTCTGATAACCTTTATAATATAGGACAGGGAACTTCCCCAAAATAATGCCTAGAGCAGATCTTTTAGAAAAACCTGAAATCTTGATTTAAAAATTCAGTGACAAATGACGCTTGGTAAAATTTTCCAATGATGGTTTACACGTGCTATTAAAAATTTACACCTTATGTTGCCTTAAATATGCTGCCCTAAATGGCTATGCTCCCCTACATAATATTTAAAATGTTTTTAAAATGATACAGATTTCAGCATTTGAAGCATTTCACCTGCTTTTTCTGTCTGTTTTTTTTCTTAAAAACCTAGCAAACATTTTTGAATGTATAAGATCCTCAAATGTAATATGGGCTCCATCTATCTGTTCTGTTTTTCCCTCCCTCTGGGATATCAAGCCACTTGCAAGCTCAGGTGGAAAGCTGCTCCTGTTTCTACTGTTCCTTTTGCATAGTTGGCTCCTTGTCCTTGGGACAAATTATGCTTCTGCTGAAGTCCAGGGAATTGACTTCAGTTGAGCTAGGATTTCATCCTTGCCTCAGATGCCTTTACTGACTGCTCTTTACAATGGAAAGTCCAGACACTCGCAAAGCAGCTGGAAACGAGGAGGTGGACCAGCAGTCCCTGTAAGCTGCACAGATATGTGGCTGCACAGCCCCCAGTGCAGGGGACACTGCCAGCTGCATATGGCCGGCAGCCAGAGTCCCTACCTGGCTGGAAGACACTGTCTTCCAGCTCGCTAAGTGCTGCTCCAGAGCTGGGAGCTTTTAAAACTCCTGCCCAGAGAAGCTCTGATGTAGCGTGCTCAGAAACTCTGAGCATGCTCCATCAGTGTTTCCCTAGCCAGAGGAGCCGTGCCTCGGCCACGCTGCTCCAGTGGCCGGGTAAGGGTGCGGAGGGTTGGGAGTCCAGTCGGCTAGAGGGTTAGGCTGGGAGAAGGGGATCAGGCTGGCTTGGGGGAGCTTGCTGGGAGAGCAGCAGGCAGGATCGAGCTGGCTGGGGGTGACCGGGGGAGTAGGTGGGAGCATTGGGCCCACGGGGAGGTGGAGGCGAACAGCAAGCAACATAGGTTGCACAGCTGCCTCAGGGCCTTAGAGGAAACATTGAGGTGGATCACACCATATGATCAGCCAGCTGGTCATGGACTATGTGTAGATCGCAGTTTGGAGCCCTAATTGTAAAACACAAAAAATGTGCAGGGTACCAGTTAATACTGGTTTTTGTATGGTGACCGAGAGCAAATAAGAATCAATCAGTATCAGCAAATTTCCTCAATACACTCCTGATTTTCCCTTTGTTGTACAGGTAGAGTTTGTAGTTCACCCTTCAGTGAATCCTAATGACCCCCTGGTAAAAAGTGCCATTGAGCAGGTGCGTTTCCGAATCTCCAACTCGAGCACAGTGAACAGGTAAATTACAAGTACTATCTACAATCCAAGTCCCAAAGGGGAAGTTGTCAGTCTAGTAAAGCAAAAAAAAGCAAGGAGATTTGTGGCACTTAAAGACTAACAGATTTATTTATCACATGAGCTTTCGTGGGAGAATATCCCCCTTCATCAGAGGAAGTGGGATATTCTCCCACGAAAGCTCATGCGATAAATAAATCTGTTAGTCTTTAAGTGCAACAAGACTCCTTGCTTTTTTTATCTATAATCCAGTGACTCTAATATTTGCTGTCTGAGATTGCAGTAATTTCTGTCCTACTTTATTTCCTTAACTGTGCTACCATAGAAATCATCGGGAATGTGGAGGGCAATTCCTAGTTATGTCCTTGAATCTTGTTTTGCTGTAAAAGAAAAGAACAAGGAATCCTGTGGCACTTAAAGATTAACAAATTTATTTATTGCATGAGCTTTTGTAGGAGAAAATCTCACTTTTGTTAGGTGCTGTTAGTCTTTAAGTGCCACATGACTCCTTGCTTGTTTCACTGAACTAGACTAAAACTGATACCCCTATGAACTTGTTTTATTTTTTATCTTCATTTGTCAATGGTGCACCTAGGTGGGATAGCTGAACCACTCACAACAATAATAAATATTAGCCTCCCCTTTTGGTTGAAGAAACTGAGGCACAGAGATCTGAGACTTGCTGAAGATCACACAGGAAGCCTAATAGAACCAGAATTTGAATGCAGATCTCTTGAATCCTAACCCTTAATTCAAAGACTAACCTTGTAAGCCTGGCAGTTTTGACTTCTTATTAGATATGTTTGACAAACAGGGAGTCATGCGGCACTTAGACTAACAGATACATTTATTGCATGAGCTTCTGTGGGAGAAAATTCAAGTGGGATTTTCTCCCACGAAAGCTCACGCAATAAATATCTGTTAGTCTTTAAGTGCCACAGGACTCCTTGTTTGTTTGTTTTACTGAACTAGACTAACACGGCTTTCCCTTTGGAACCAGATCTGTTTGGTATCCATATCAATTGCTCTAGCAGTTGTTAAGGACAGGCCCCTATTTAAGATCTTGCTTCTAGCGTGTAGGTGGTTAAGAGGCATCCGAAGTCTGTTTTCTGTTTCCCATTCAAAGCTACAAATGTCTTATGCCAGATACACTTCCTGAGCTCAGTGGTTAACTGTATCCTATTGATTGAACATAGACGGCCTCTCCCAGTTTGCTACCTGCACTCTCTCAGACTTGAAGCCTGGTGGATACCTGACAGCCTATTGATTGCTTCCCTCCCCAGTCGCATGCATGCAATGAGAGTCCAGGAAAAGGCAGTGCATGAGGAACTCTGCTTCATATGTATGCCCCTTCAGGGGCTTGTGCTTGCATGGCCTATCTGATGGCCTCATGACTGATTGAGAAGAGGCAGGGAAGGGATATCTTCCCCCCTGCTCCTTCCCCTATCACCTAGGGACCCCTTCCTTCACATACATGTTACTAGGGTTGGGTCCCTCCCTGCTGGCTTCCATGATATACAACTATCCAAGGAGTTGTGGTAGCCCTGACTATGATTCCTTATCTCAGCCATCAGCTGAGGCTAGAAGTGTCCACCACAACACTTCCTAACCCTTGGGTGAGGAAGACTGATTCCTATTGCTCCTTTCCCACTCAAGACTTTCCTTGCTCATTCCATTTAGATAACAGGCTCAGTGTCTGTTTAGTGGAGGAGTAATATTTCACCTGAACCATTCCTCACTTACACATCCTACAAATATGAAACTCGTACTATCCTCAAGAATGACAGCCTCAAGCAGAGGCTCCTGTTGTTCACTGCACTATGCTCCCCTGTTGAAGCTTCTGTCTGATAGCTCCCTGTGCCTTGTAGTAGTCGTAAGGCGTTGTCCTAATGTCTTTGTGAATGGTGTTCAGCACAGCCCACTCCATTGTCCGTTCAGTGAAATGTGTCTTTGTTCTTTGCAAACAGACCCATATCCTTCACCAGGAGTCGCCCACTATTTCAGTTGTGAGGGCTGATATGCAAAATCCTTTTCTTCGGGCATGATTTGCAGAAAGAGAAATTCCTCTTGGATTTTGTATACAGATTTTCTTGAGAATAGTGACTGCATTCCCTTGACTGGTAATTGTTTTCAGAATTAATTATATTCGTGCCTGCTTCGTTTTACCGATGTGCCTTTGTTGCTTTGTGGTTTCTATATAGGATTAAAGTTTCCCAGACACCAACACCCCAGGAGCATGTAGAGGAAGAAAGTCTGGGGCAAATGACTGGTACTGTATCAGGGGAAATGCAAGGAACCTCTCCTAATGCTGAAAATAATGGCCGGGCAAGGAAAGTGGATGAGAAAATGGGCATAATGCAACTAAAGAATTACCACCCTGTTACAGGTAACACTAACTTCTTCGCATCTGTCAAATCAGACAGCGAGAGAAACATCACCATGTCCTAGTTACAGTTGAGAAATCCTTACCCTTCACATTAGCACACCCCTCAGTGTAACCCAGATGAGAATTCCCTAGTGTGCTGAAGCCTTTGGCAGTGAAACGTGGTTGGCCTTTGTGCTCTAGTAGTTCCTGTGTGATACGATTGCAGTTGGGAAAATGTTCTCGCAGGAGCTTTGCCCAGCTCTTCTTCAGCAATTAAAGACCACTCGATATCCAAAGTCACCAAAGTAGCTCTTATCAACTGGGATGCCAGAACTATAGCTCAAATGGTCATTTACTATAAGGCAGGGTTTTTCTATAGACTTTGCTACACTTCCATAGCATTTTGGAGTAAAGCGTGGCAATAAAGTAATAGAGAAAAGCGTGCATTACACCAAACTGAAATGAGGATGCAGTGAAGTCAAACAGTTTTAGAGAGTATTGGCAACGGCTCTTCAAGTTAAGAGTTGCCTAATGCTTTCCAGAAATATTTACTGAACATTTCTGCCTCATTATTATTAACAATTTTTCCGTCTCCATGCAGCAATAGGCCTATGCCATTAGGATTTCTTTTGTCCCTGGTGTACTTATAAACTCCTTATTGCCCTTGGCCCTCCTAGCCACAAATTTTCCCCTTATATCTTCTAGCTTCCCTTTCCAATTTTTGGCACTACTTGACTTTTGATTTGTATCAACTGCTTCCTCCTTCTCCTTTCTTGCATTTATTATGCATTGTTTATTTCTGATTGCTTTTTTTATTTCTTCTTTTAACCACAATAGGCTTTTATACAAAGTTCTCTTTATTTGTGATTGTGATCATCTATTTGATAAACTCTCTTAAACATCTCCCAATTTTCATACATATTTGTCTGTTTATATTTTTCCTCCTAATCCATTTAGCTTGTAATTTCTGTCAGTTTTATAGAATTAGCCATTTTATCTTTATAATCTATTTTGTCTTTGCATGAAGTGGTTTGTCTTCTTTTCTTCTTAGTTCCAGGACTTGGACGTTCCCTTGGCTTTCTTCCCAAAATGCCTCGTTTAAAAATGGTCCACACTTTCCTCTGGTATCTAATTTATGGACATCCTTTAAATGGGCAACAACAGAAAGCGTGTTGTGATGGTGACAAAAGAAGCAGCACGCAAGGACCAGACACAAGCACTATTGTACCTCAGACCCATCCAACTGCATCAGGAGATGATGATGAGGCTGCATCAGAAACTGCATGCATGGGAAATCATGAAGTCCCTGCACAGGAGTCTGAAGTGGATCTATGTAATGAGACAGGTACACACTGCCTCATCAGACCAGAAGTGGGGAATTCTTGGTGTGGTGGGGAAGGAGGAAATCCTCATTGCTTTTAATTCCAACCACTCACTAAGCACACTGTAAGATCTCATTTTAGTTCCTTGTAACACTACTTCCCCAAGGTTCACCTATGGCATTAGTGTTCATTTAACAGATTGGTGCTCCTGCATTTTAGAATTGTAGACTTCAGCTGTGGATGCTGTAGCCATGACTATAATCTGGGGCACATACTGGAAACAGGGAAGATGTACTTTTTCCAAACTTTAAACATCCCCCCCCCCCCCCCCCCCGCAGGGAGAAGAGGGGGGGGGGGGGGGGGGGGGGGGGGGGGGGGGGGGGG
>ML682016.1:23007677-23051302 GCA_007922195.1 Podocnemis expansa
CTGTACTTGGGGGGGGGCCCGGACCGGAAACAGGGTTTTTTTTTTTTCAACAAAAATAAACCCCCCCCCCCCCCCCACAAAAAAAAAAAAAAAGAGAGAGAGAGGAAAAATTCTCACAAATGACCCTCATTGGGAAGCAGTTATATTTTGGAAAGTGAGCAGCCTATGGAGACTTGTTTGGAACCTTAACTAATGACTCCTGTGTATTGCTCTTTTATTTGCTATGTCCCTGTGGCCCTGTAGGTGTGCACAGTACTTCGCTTAGCGTAAAGAAAGCCTGTATCCAGAGGAGTTTATAATTTGAATTTCTCCCTGACTGCCACATCCAAAGTACACCAATCATGAGGGTAAAAAGAAAGTGGGGGAAGGGACAGAAATTAACTTGGGTCAAATGTCCTCTTTTCCCTCCCTGCTGATGGCCTGTTAGAGGCAGTAGGACCATTGAGGGAGTCTGACCTAGGAGTAGGGAGAATGTTCTTTATATGCTATCCCACAGGTGACTTGAAATGCAGAACCATAGAGCTGTAAGATCACAGAAGATCTCCGTCCCTTCCGTGCAGAGACCACAGAAATGGAGAGCTGCTCAGCGTCTATTTGTTTGAGGACAAGCACGTGTGTTCATTCCCTTTAGCACTTTGAGTGACTCTTAAGCAAGTACTCACTGCCCAAAAGCAGCCACACAATTAAAGGATTCCAGCTTCAGGAATCCTGACTTTGCCCAAAAATGAGTGGTTTCACCTGCTCTTTTTCATCTGTGCCTTTTCCACACCTCTGAGATCTTAAGTTAGATCAAATTCCACAGTAATGTAGACCTGCCCTAGGTGAACTGCTGCTTGGAGTCTGTGGTGCAGTTCCTATATATGTTTATAAATGTTCAGTAGACCTGGTTTTAGATACTTAATACTTGATTGGTCCCTAGAGAGGACTAATCATTTTATTCCATCTGTGATGCTAACCCAGCACCCTTTCTCTAGTGTATGTGGATGATACTTCCTGGATGCGCTATGTCCCTCCTCTCCCAGTCCACAGGGAATTCGGGTATGGCTGGGCTCTTGTTAGTGACATTCTTCTTTGCCTGCCTCTCTCCGTCTTTGTCCAGATAGTGCAAGTCAGCTACAAGGTACTGTGCTTTCATTTTACAATTTGTATTCAGTATGATGGAATGCCTGGTATTATTAACAAGATCTTTCAAAGCAGCAGACATGCTTAGTCTGTATTATCTGCTCTTATAATCAGTTTTAGATGGTGCTCCATAGAAATTTAATTTTGGTTTTTGCAAGTTTGATTTGAAAGAAAATAGTGGGCAATGCTGTAGTGCTATCATTTCTCAGAACAATCATTTGCATGTAGCTTGTTGAAGACTTCACAGCATCCTGCTGTGCATGGTAAAAATCAATTAAAATGACTAATGATTAGCCACTTTGTGTTCACTGGAGATTTGTAAATTCCATGGGCCATTGTGATCAGCTAGTCTGACCTCCCAGATAACACAGCTCAGAGGACTTGTCCAAAATAATCCCTAGAGTAAATCTTTTACAAAAACATCCTATCTTGATTTAAAAATTGTCAGTGGTGAAGAAGTCACCTCCGCCATTGGTAAATTGTTCCAGCGGCTAATTGCTCTTGGCATTTAGAACTTTAAAACATTATTTTTGGTCTAAATTGGTCTAGTTTGGACTTCCAGTCAGTCACCAGATCTTGTTACACCTTTCATGGCTAGATTGAAGAGTTTCAAAAGGGATAGCTGTGTTAGTCTAGTCCAGTAAAAAAACAACAAGGAGTTGTGTGGCACTTTAAGACTAACAGATTTATTTTTTGCATGAGCTTTCGTGGGAGAAGATCCCACTTCCTCCGATGCTTCGAAGATGGGTGAACTTACAGAAAGGAATGAAACTAAATGCAAGGGGGTGTAAAACATAGGATCAGGTCATACAGTAACAGCAAATCAGAGCAGTTTACAGGCTCAAACCATGGGAAGCCTGAAGTCAAATTACCCTTTGTAATGGGAAAAGAACCCATAGTCTCGATTGAGACCTGCTTTCACAGAATTTAGCTTGCATATTAATTTGAGTTCAGCTGTTTCTCTTTGAAGTCTTGATGTCCCAAGTACATCTCTAATGACAGTCGTTAACAAATCCATCATCGAGTGATTAGGAAGATGGAAGTGCTCAGCAACTGGTTTCTTTGTTCTGTGACTTCTGATATCAGCTCTGTGCTCATTCCGTCTCTTACGGAGCGATCGTCCTGTTTGTCCAATATATAAGATGTTGGGGCATTTCTTGCACATGATGGCATAGACCACATTAGTAGACGAGCAGGTAAATGAGCCTTTAATGGAGTAGCAGGCTTGATTAGGACCTATGATGGTGTCTGTTGTGTAGATATGTGGGCAGACTTGGCAGCGTGGTTTTTTGCAGGGGTGTGTGCCTGCTTCAATGTTCCTGTTGTTAGATCTGTAGTTGCTGGTGAGTATCTGTTTAAGATTAGGGGGCTGCCTATCAGCAAGGAGTGGTGTGTCTCCTAATGCTTGAGAGAGAGAGGGATCATCTTTTAGAATGAGGGATTTGTTAACGACTGTCGTTAGAGATGTACCTGGGACATCAAGACTTCAAAGAGAAACAGCTGAACTCGAATTAATATGCAAGCTAAATTCTGTGAAAGCAGGACTGAATGGAGACTATGGGCTCTTTTCCCGTTACAAAGGGTAATTTGACTTCAGGCTTCCCATGGTTTGAGCCTGTAAACTGCTCTGATTTGCTGTTACTTTATGACCTGATCCTATGTTTTACACCCCGCTTGCATTTAGTTTAATTCCTTTCTGTAAGTTCACCCATCTTTGAAGCATCTGACGAAGTGGAATCTTCTCCCATGAAAGCTCATGCAAAAAATAAATCTGTTAGTCTTAAAGTGCCACACAACTCCTTGGTGTTTTTTCACTAGATTGAAGAGCCCACTATTAAATATTTGTTCCGCATGTAAGTATTCTATAGACTTGGAAGCCAGTCACCCTTAACCTTCTCTTTCTGAGTCTATCGCTATACAGCATGGTTTCTAATCCTTTAGTCATTCCAATGGCTCTTCTATTAACCCTATTAAATTATCAGTATCCTTTTTTGGCACTGATATGTTATTTAAAAAAACAAACAAACAAAACCCAACAAACCTAAATTCTGAAGGCAGTTGTTACACTCAAATGCAACATTAGTTAATCTCCAGTCAGTGTTCTGATTAAATTTCAATCAGTTTTCTCATTTTGATTAACTTACTGGAAAACAACTTTTTTCAGGTGGATGGTCTTGAGGATTTTTTAAGCGATCCTCTGAAGAAACACACACTGATCAGATTTCTTCCAAGGTCAGTCCGACAGCAACTTCTCTATAAGAGGTAAGTCCTCGTGGTAGCAGGATGTGTCAAACAAAGTGGCTGAGGGGAGGAAGTGGGAATACATAAATACATACAATGATAAAATGATTGGAGTCTGGAAGGTTGGTGAACAAGAGACGGAACAAGTTTTTAATGCCAATTAGGCCTTTAAGGTGAGGTCGTTGTCACAGGTGCTCATCTAACTGATTCTTGCCTCATTCAGATGGTTCAGGCATGTGGTCAATGAAAGACCAGTGCTAATCAGCTAGCACTATGGCTTGGCCACTTCATCTTATGTCACTGTAAAGGAGAACATCCTTGTCTGGCACTTAAGTCATCCACCATGATGTCTCTGCAAACAAAGTGGCACAGTCAATTTTGAATTTAGATTTTCTTAACTTTTGAGTGCTTGATTTTGCAACCATATTGTTCTTTTAATGTAACTTCTTATTTTTTTAATAAAAAACTAATTGAGAGAACAGACGTTTCATCATGTGAGACTAAATCTACTTCCCACATAAGTCAGCGGGGTTGGAATCTTTAGCTACACAATACAGACTTCCACCATTTAAGCTAATAGACTGTGGTGGTAGTAGTAGACATCAGAGGAGGATGAGACTGATTTTGCGACTTGATTTCATGGCAGTTTGCTATACAGTAGGGGAATGCTGGGGCTTGGGAATTTTTGGTTGTGTTCTAGATTCTTTAGCTTAACCTCTAATGGTTACTAGTCTTTTCCCCTCTCTCCCCCCTACACCCCCAGATCAGCCAGTCTGTTCATGTTGCACCCAGCCTGTCCCTTTGCGCATCACCCTCTGCATTCCAGTCAGGCAGCTTCCTCTTTTCTTTTCTCCATGCTTCCTATGCATCAGCTTGAGGAGTACTGAGAGCACAAAGAATAAGAGCGCTAACAGTCCCCGTTAGCTTGGGGAAGCAATTCCAGGGAATGTACTACTTGGCTTCTGCAGACCTAAGCAAGCGCATGCTCAGTGGAGATTTTTACCTGCAAACTGCAAACAAATGCAAATCGCATATATGCGAAGTGTTGTTCCCCTTCTGCCCTCTCCCCAGGCTTGTAACGTGGCCAAATTTTGGTGGGTTTTCATGGAAACACCAAAAAGCACCCTTCTGATCCCAGTAGCCTACTCTGAGAAATTTCAAAACCATGCTTCAGAGTTTGCAGATACTAGAGCATATAAGTGAACCAGTCGTAAGATTTTTATTAATGTGAGCTAAACAGCATATCTTTTCCCTGACTTTGTTTTTAGAAACAGTTAGTTTTTGCCGAAACTTTTGAAAAAACTAATCCTCAAGGAGACAACTAGTATGAAATGTTTCAGCTTGAATTATTAATTTTCTGGAGTTACAAGGAACTGAAAACAGGATCTTACAATGGATAGTTTTAGGCAGCTTTAACTTGAGGATCATTTCCAGCTCCTTCTATAATACAGTGAATGTGAAATTCTGTCGGTCCAAATACGGTGGCCAAGTATCTTCTATTTCAATCTATATGAAATTATCTGCTGACCAGCTGGAGCCCTCACCTTTATTTACCAATCAGTTGAAATCAAACATTTTGGCGGTTTTTGCTGCTTAAAAATATGAGTTTGGTTCTCACTGATGCACTAAGTAATCTGTAACCAATTTTTTTTTTTTTTTTTTAAGATTTGGTGAAATAGTTTTACTTCATGCACCAAGGAAAATCAAAATCCTTTGAGTTGTTATATAACTACTTAATATGACTGTTTAAAAATGTTACCACTTGTCTGTTTTTTCCTGTTTAATGTAAATTAGTGTTACATCACATACACTTAATTTGTCATGAATACAAATGTAACACGTCCAACTGTGTTGCAGGAGATACATCTTTTCAGTGGTGGAGAGCCTTCAGAGGTTATGTTACATGGGGCTGCTACAGTTTGGGCCAACTGAGAAATTTCAAGATAAAGATCAGGTACTTTCTTGAAAACTTGCATATTACTCTACCGTTTGTTCCTCTGTTCATAATGATGATGATGATAAAACAAGATTTCAGATTTGCAATGAACTTAAATACTTGACTCTGGGCTAAGATGCAACTTGGCAATTTCTAATAACACGTAGAAAGTTGTGAGTATATTTTTTCATCATTATTCTGTAAAGAGACTACTCAGACTTTGAGCCAGACTCCTACAAGCTATGTGCAGCCGTGATCTGGAAATCTTCAGAATTCCAGCACCCAGTCTGGGAATGGCCATGTTTGCCTCCATTACTGTGGAATGGGATTTCTGGTTAATGCTGCATTGGAAATGTAACTGTGAAAGGTGTCCCTTCATCAGTAAAGAAAAGGGGAATCCCAAGCATAAATAGTTCTCAGTAAACAGGTGAGATAATTCTACCACAACACAGTTAAGAGTAATCTCTGGAATTGTATTCCTGATCCTAGCCATTGGATGGTGGTGATAGACTGTCTGTAGAACCCAGAATAGGTTCCCTAATCATGGAGAGGAAAGTGCCATGATTGGTCAAGATGACAGGAATATGCAAAATAGTAGCTGTCCTTATGAGCCACTTGGGATACAGTGAGTTGTGTCTTGCTAAAATAGCCATTTCAGTGATTTTACTTACCAGCATGAAATCTTGTGTATTTCACAGGTATTTCTCTATATGAAGAGAAATGCAGTGATTATTGATACTACTATCTGTGACCCTCATTATAACCTGGCTCAAAGCAGTCGCCCATTTGAGAGACGCTTGTATGTTTTAAACACTTTGCAGGATGTGGAAAACTTCTGGTTTGATTTACAGTGTGTCTGCCTTAATACTCCATTAGGTATGGTATGATTCAGTATTCTGTTATTCCCGCCTTCATCCTTGATATCCTACTCTTTTCACACCTCTTTCCCTTAAACTCTGGCATGAAGTAAGACAACTTTCATCTTGTTACCTTTAACTTACTGTCTCTAAGCCCCTGTGGGCAAGTTTCTCTCTGTCTGGTATTTGTTTTGCAGCTTATTGTCTAAGGTTTTGAAATATTAACCTTTTGATTGATTTTTGTGACCCTGTTGGGGTGTGGGTAATTTGAAATTGACTGAAAATCTTCAGGTAAGGACAGAGGTTAAGATGCAGCCTAGAGGACAGTTAGCAGTCCAGGGCATGTTGTGCTCCTGGCTGCTGCCCTTGGGGATCAGAAAACTTTAGAACTTGAAGATCTTCCATCTCACACTCTGAGATCTGAGAATGAGACTCATTCAAGATGCCACCTTCAGAGCAGAGATAGAAGGCAAGTAATGCATACCCCTTTACAGAGCCTAGTTTGATCCTTCAAAGAGTACTCAAAAAAAAAACCTTGTTAGTGTATTTATATCATGGTTTCTCTGACCAGCATGGTCAGAGATCTTTTCCAAGAACCATGGTGCTCAATCTTTTATTAGATACTGTGAGGTAGGCCATAAGCACAGGTCTGTAGACGTAATAAGCCTTACAGTTGTAAGTGGTTATTATATTATGGCCATGAGGGAATGTCCTTGTGTTAGAAATAAATAAATAGAAGGATAAAACTGCTCTAAATAAGGTAGAATGGTGCAATAGTAATAATTGGTTAAAGAGCAAAAGCTTCTGAAACCAAGGACAATTTTTTGTTTCTGTAGCTTGAAAGCAGTCAAGCAGAGTGATCCATATGCAATGTAACCCTCCTTTTCAATAATGATGCAGTTTTTTCCAGAAAGCATTAGACCACTTTGTCTAACCAAGCTGATGTTCATTGTGTCAGTGCTACACAATTATGCAGCTTCTCTCAATGAGCAGTAGTATTTGTTTACTAAGCTGCAATAGATGATAATATACATCTGGCTCCTGGTAATATGGGGATTTGTGCACTGTGCCATCAACATAATTCTTTGAAAACTTTTAGGGTTTTTAAGAAATTGGCTGCTTTGAGTCTTGAAGGAACCAAGCAGAACTAGGTGTTGGTTTCAGTTTATACTGAGCCTATGCACCAGATGTTCTCCGCCATTCGAGGCCCAGCCTGCTACTCTGTCGGCGCAACAAGCTAAAGACCAAATGAATCTGGTCAGCTTGGAATTTGCCCCAGTATGGAGAAGCTCTCTAAGTTGTAGAACAATTTTGTGCTATTTCTCTAACCCCACCCCTGTGTAAGGGGCACACTAGGTAGGGAGATAGCATATCTGCTTCACACTGAGCTCCAGCTGCCCCTTGGGGACTGTCACCACCTTTGTAAAGTTTAAACTAACCCCAAGGAGCTGCTCTAAACTCTGGGGACTGTGTCCAGAGCATCATTGTGCAGCCTGTTTCCTAATGGGTACCACCACCGCTCTCCTGTGCTAAGTGGATTTCTGTGTTAGAAGTTAAGATTCAGGCCAGTAGCCTCATGAGCAACTATATTATGAAAGCAACATGCTTGATACCAAAGGAAAGTGGTAGAGGCCATTTGTGACTCCCTCAGCATTTGTATTTCAAGGAAACATCTGCCCCGCTCATTTGCCAGCAGTTTGCCATAGCAATAACAAGCAGCAGCAGTAGCAGGCAGCCAGAAGCTGGATGTGGGGTGGGATTGAAACATAAGTCTTTGTGCTTATAGTAACCAAAATACATTTGTGTGTTTAGGGGTTGTCCGTCATCCTCGTGCAAAAAGAAGTAACCTTCAGGATGAAGAGACCAGTAGCACATTGGATGCACAGATGGAACAGGAGTCAGCAGTGGATAAACACAATCTTGAACGAAAGTGTGCAATGCTGGAATACACCTCGTATGTCTCTTTCCAGCTTTCTGCATTACTGAGTAGATGGGTTAAAATCAGAAGAGTTTCTTTTAAGAGAGTGAGACTGATAGTATTTGAATTACCATTGTACTAGTTAATCTGGTATGTCTTTCTGTCTGAGTCCATCTCCCTATGAGGGCAGATTGTGTTGATCAGTTCTATGTTTTCAGATGAGTAGATTAGTTTAAAGACTACTGTGGTCTAAAAATACTTTCTAAAAATATGCTGTAATTTAAACAGAAATTAGGCCAAACAACTTCTCTGGATTATATTGTAAAGGAGGTCAGAGTAGATGATCAGAGTGGTCCTTTTTGGCTTTATAGTCTGTGAATCTATGAACTGTGTGTTTATTGTAGTATTTTGATTTTTTTGGTGGGGTGTTTTGTTTTAATGCAGATACTGCTGCGTTAGAGAAAGCAGGCTGAAGAACTCTGCCTTTCATTTGGAGCAGAGGTCTTTAATTCCTGTGGAGGTTCATTCCACAGCCCCCAAAAAGTTCTGTCTCCTGTATGCCCTCTGAGGGAAATTGCCATCACCCTTGTCTCAGAATGAGACCTACCAAATTCCTGTGTAACACAGAAAAAAGTTCCTTGCACTGGTAACTAAGAGCCTAAGAGTTCAAATATCAGCTTTGACTGATATCTTTATTTCCAAGCATCTTGTCAAGTGTGAACCACTTCCACCCCCATTTTACAGATAAAGTTCTGTTCTTTTCGACTGTTGTGCAATCTCAATTTAAAATTTTAACAACTGAATTCTAACCTCACTTTCATCCTGGCAACCTTTGTCTC
The DNA here is from genome assembly GCA_007922195.1 of Podocnemis expansa. Classification (NCBI taxonomy): domain Eukaryota; kingdom Metazoa; phylum Chordata; order Testudines; family Podocnemididae; genus Podocnemis; species Podocnemis expansa. Next base: position 23,016,591 of record ML682016.1, read on the forward strand.
CAGTTGAGTGGCACAGGTATGAGAGAGCAGAATTTGGCTCTGCAGTTTGATCTAGATTGAGAGTTCTTCAGTCTCTCTGGTTGCAATTTTTAATACTCAGTTCTTCTTTCCATCATTGAAAAGTTAGTTCACTAGACTCTGAATACCCAAAATGGTTAGAAAAGCAGCACTGTTAGCAACCTTTAGGTGGGAGGAGATGGCATGTATGCCTTTTCCTGCAGTTTTTTGCCAACTCACTAGCTGTTGGCGGTTTTACTCTCATGGCGTACGCAAAGTTGTCTAGCAAATGTCTTGTCAGCTATTCTTACAAGTCTGTTACTATGTACTTTTTTCTCTTTCTCCCTAGAGGAAGTCGACAGGTGGTGGATGATGGATCTATTCCTGGGGATGGTTTGGGAGCTGGGGGCCTGGATTCCAGCTTTTATGGACATCTAAAACGCAATTGGATCTGGACAAGCTATATCATTAATAAAGCTAGGAAGGTAGGGACTTTTAAGAGGATGTACTATATAGTTGGCTTGACTTTTTATTTAAACTTTTAACTTCCAGGGGTTTGAGTTTTTTAAATGCTTGCTACTCTAGTTATATGCATTCCCAAAGGCACATAATCTTGTAGAGTTTTTTTTCTTATCAAGGCATCTTAATTAAGATCATGAATGGTAACAGATGGCAAATGAACAGTTACAAGGGTGAATTTTGATGCTGAGTAGATGGTAGATTTGTCTGTATTGCGAAATAGTCTCTGGGTTGTAATTCCATTTGGTGCAATCAAAGGAGAATTCATTATACAAATGCATAATTAATATAAGGGTGAGAATTACTGAGCAGTGCTTTATACACTTTCAGAGTATGGAATTTGGTAATGACACTGAAACTTCCAAAAAGAGTGAAACGCATACAACAAGCATTAGAAAATCTGTTAGTACAGGTAATGCCATCCATGCCATCTCCTCCTCTCCGTCACTACACAGTTGCAGTCCAAAAGAGTCCCTTCAGGTCATAGTACTGTACAGCTCTCTCAGATGTGGAAGTCAGGGAAGAAAAGAACAGTGTTGGGGGGAGGAGTGTGTGAAGTGTTTGAAACCCTCTGATCCCTCAGCCCACCATATATCCTGCCAATATTAATGGTGCAGCACAGAGGGTCCATGGAAGCATGCAAATAAGAGAAGGGATTGGGAGTTGTGGCCACACAAGAAATGACACATGTTGGGAATGGCTAAGGTTCTATTTTCTTGCTATCTCCATGCGGTTAGAGATATGGTTGGGTAGAGTACGATGGAGTAATTGTTTTCTGAAGTTTGCATTTCTTGGCTTTCTAATGTTTGTTTCATTTTATGTGTAGTTACTGCTTCTTGGATGTTCCTTGGAATTTAGAGCACTTTGAAAAAAGTCTTATAAACAAATTGCTGCTCACTTTTAACCATGTTATGGTCTTGGAGCCACACCCATAATAAATTCCTTAAATTATTAGTTCTTTGATTTTTCTCCACAAGTCTTTACTTGAGGGAATTAATATTAAGCTGAGAATTTCCGGCAATGATGGTGGTTTCAATACAATTTTAGAGATGTTTAAAACCGGTATATGAGTACATTATTAGATCAACCTTGATTCATGCCAGCAGACTCTCTACTGCTTGTATTAAAAGCCTCTTTCAGGAAACTGTCCAAAACTCATTTTGTTCTCAGAAATTTCTTGAATGTATTAATATTAAGACTGTGTACTCCATGATGCTCACATCTTGTCTTGGTGGATATTTTGTTGCTTTTAGGAAAGTGGCATTTCTGAAAATGGACTTGCATTGAGACTCCAGACTTTCTTAACAAAACACCCCCTTCCACTCAGTACTGGAGGTAATAAAATCGTGCTTATACAACTTATAGCTGCATTAAAAAAGTGATCTCTTTCTTAAACCCACAGTGATGGCATGAGTTCTTCCAACCTCTCTGATAATATGAGATATTCTTAGTCATTACTGGAACAGTGGAATAACTTAACTTTTTCCTATTTCTTGATGTGCATGACAGTATTTGGTCATTTGTACTTCATCCTGGAGAACCTCTGAAGCACAGCCTGCAGAAAGGCCAGACAGATTCATATTGTGCATGACTGACAAGCCAGATGCTGTTTCAGACCTTTTTACTGTAAACTTTATTATATTTGGTATCTTGTACTTCCCACTGTAATGTAGAATGTGAAATAATTTTCATGTGTTCATACCTGGTATTTTTCCAAAACGTTTGTCTGTTGTAGGTGAATATTTTTTATCCACAGGTGAAGCTTTTCTTGCTCTGTTGTTTTTAAATTTCAGAGATGTCCCTTCAGTCACTTGGGAGTGATGAAACACTTTTCCCATTTAAAAAAATTCTGACACTGCAGACAGCTGTACAGCAAAAAAATGGCTGAAGTCTGAAACTTGGCCAGGACAGAGTCCTTACTGAAGTGCCTTCACTTAATTTGGAAAATAATGGAAGGTTTTTTTGTTTGTTTTTATCCAAAGTTAGACATGTTTGAAACTGACCTACTAAGTACGAACAGTAGACTCGTTCCATAGACAAGTGCAGTTTCCAAGCTTTTGAAAATTGGCCTGATGAATTTAAATGTTCAAAACTTTCCTGTCCACGTTCCAAGTTTTCTTCATACCTTTCTTATTTTGTAGAGCTCATTTAAATTTGTTAACTGCAAGCCATGTTTGAAGAGAATCTATGTAGCATGGATGTTTTTATTAATTTTCTAAAATCAGCAAGTGGAATCTTTTCTTTTAGCACTCAATTGAGATAAGGTGGCTACTTGCTGACTTGAGAGGTGACTACTGGTAATTTTGAAACTACCAAACCCTCTTTTTAAAATTTTGGTTCGGTTTTAATTTCCACTAAATTGAAAGAAGTTAAAAGCAACAGAGCTACAGTGATGTTGATTGCATAATAAAGCACCATATTAAAGAAATGTGAAACCTCAGGTTGAACGTAAAACCTTAATTGCCCTCTTGTATGTGTGCATCACATTACAGTCTTGAATTAAATGATCATATGTTTCCTTAGAGATCTGGATAGCTAAGCCTGGGGAAACTCTATCGTTACATTTTCTTTTGAGAAACAATTCATGATTATATAATTATGCTGATAACGCATATTCACAATATGTCACAGTTTGGGTGATGTGTTCACATGTAATTTTATATTTGCACTTTGATTGCTTAACATTGCATATTTTGCTATAAACTTCCTTTGATGTAAATGTACCCCTATTTAGGTAATAAAATTAATATTTTGGGAGATGTAAGAGGAGGCACAGAGTTCTCTGTGCAGAAGGAAGAGTGTATTGAGATTAATAAAGAAGCAACACAAGGTAGAACCAAGAGAGTGAGAGGTGGAAAAAGCCAGAAACGTAAGAGGCTTAAGAAAGATACCGGGAAGAAGACGAAGAAGAAGAAAGGTAAATAACCAGCTTGTCTGTCGGTAAAAGCAGCTTTGTTTTGATGCAATCTGTGTGCTGGAGCATCACTTCAGAAAGAGCTGTGGTGTCTCAGGTCTTGTGTCATCAAAAGCTTACATTGGCCACCTACTTGGATTGCCCTCCTGGTGAGCAGATAACTTTATTCAGGGCCATGTAGCTGTGTCCCATCTTTGGGGAGGCATCGCAGTATGGCGGGTCACTACCCTTTAGTGTGTGTTCAGATTTGAATTACCACTTCATGCTAGCTACAGAGTCACAGGTCCCAGTCTGGGCCCCTATTGCTATCATTGCATCACAGTTAGCAATCACCTTTGGCATGTCTCAGCTCAGAACCATCTCCCATGCACAGCTACTGGTCAGTCAGCTTACTTTCTACAGAAATAATTTCCTGGCCTTCCCTTCTCCTTCCATCTCTTCCCCACATTGTATGCATCACAAACCATTCTTCACACTGATTTGCACAGACTTTACTTCCTCACCCACTGTCATCCCAGCATCTCTTCTGCCTCCACTTTTTCATTCTCACAAACTCTGTTCCCATTTCTTTTTTCTAAACCCTTTCTTTGTTGCCTCCTTCCCCTCTGCATTCCTTCTTCCTCTCTTTCCTTTCCCTCTCTCCACTGCATCACTCCTTCTGTATGTGTGCTCTCTCTCCCTGTTCTGAAGGCTGTGCTGGCAACATCAAGCTTCTCTTTAAAAAACACTTTATCCATCTCTTATTTCTCTTGCCATTTGAGATGCTGTTATCTAAAGTCATTTTTGCCTCCTGCTCCTCTTTCTCATTACTGCCCAGCTCTCTATCTCCTACCCTTCTCATGTTCAACTTTAATTTTCTGTTGCTGACCAGTCTCACTCCATTGCCCCTCATTTTCTCTCAACAACTTCCTGTGACAGCTTTGGAGTTTCCTTTCCACTCTAATTACTTTCTTGGACTTCTGATCTTTAATCCTCTCTCTCTGATGTGTCCAGCTCTGAATTTTGCATCTTCAACCAACACTTCCTTTTTCAACATTGCATGTTCTGGCTTCTCTGCTGCATTCATCCACCATCTTTCCACCTAATGTCCCTCCCTTGTTGTCTCAATGGTCTCTGCTTTAAGCTTTCCTATCTCCTATACTAGTGAGACTACTGCCCACCCTTGGTCAGTGGTTTCAAACTTTTCCAAGTCCCCATCCCCTCACCCTTCTCTGCTGCCACTTCCACGGAAAGACTGGAATGCATTGCTGAAAGATGCAGTTGTTGGATCGCAGGTATAAATGATTTTTTTTTTTCAATTGTGTCCCAAGGAAAAAGTTTGAAAACCACTGGTCTAGAGGCAGGCAGAAAAACTGCCCAGGCTAAACCACTTAGTTTTCTCTGCCTCAATTGTGTTTATAGTGTACTTAGTGCAGTGAGCTTGTAGGCATTGCCGTAATACAAGTGAATAAGAATAAAGGCCTTGTTACAAATAAGTGTCTGCCAGCACACTAGAATAATTGTCTTTCTTTTGGTTTGTGTTTAGAAGAGTCTGTAGAAAAAAATAAAAGACTGCGCTACCATGATAAGGCTGACCAGAGCGCCCTGCTGAGAATGACACGCCTACGTGTTGCCTGGACTGTGCAAGAAGACAGCCTGCTCATGCTGTGTCGAATCGCCAGTCATGTTCTTAACTCAAAGGTGCTCACTTCTCTTAATTTGTGCGCAGTAGTACTTGTGTCACAGCAGCGTGGCCATATCCCATTGTATTGTGCAGTAGTGGAAGCAAAACCACAGTTAGGCTTGCTCCAGATTTTGTTCATGGTGACAAAGGTCTTTTAGATATACTGTGTGATTGGACTTGTAGGATTAATCTAAAATGCTGATTGTAATCTGTAATTAATTAATTTAATTAAATTTTCTAGGGTACTACAAAGAGGGGAATCTGGGTTTAGATATTGCTGTAACAAAAATCACCATGAGACAAAATATTCCGCACTCTTGCCTCTTCTTTGCATCTCTTTTGAAAAGCAAGATCAAATATGAAATTATTGTCCTTCTGCAATATGTGATGTAGGGACCAACATTCAAACTTCCAACACAAAAAGAAATTACTGGTGAATCTTTGGTATTGAGGGGGAATAACTCTCCAAGTGGCTAGGATGTGGGCCAGTCAGATATGCCAACATGAAACAAGAGCATGAGGTCCCTATTGGTGTTTTGTTAGCTCATGAGTTTGATGAAATTTGGGGAATGTGTTTCAGATGGAAGTAGAAGGTATTATAGACAACATTGCAGGTGAAGGTACCAAGGAATTTTCAATACTTTCTTTTTCTCATGCCTCTGTAGCGTGGGTGTGTGCAACTAACTGATGATAGTGGGTTGTCATCGTCTGTGTTGGCCAGCACTATTACTGGGACAGGAGAAGGTACATCTCTGACCCAATGGTCAGCCCATGCCATAGATCAAGTCATTGCTCCAAAGAGTGGGGATACTGAAGCTATTTAAAAAAGAGGTCACCAGAATTCTTGAACATGGGGAGAACAGACTATTTTTCACTACTCTCATTCCCAGAAACGGCTAAATAATTTTGGCTGAAATTACCCCCAGAGGCCAATACCCAGTATTGAAAGTTTCAGCTGAAATAAAGTGGCAAAGTTATAAGCAACTGAAAACAGAGCCTTAAAAGGAGAGGTGTTGAGTAATCTTAATAGAAAGTGCTACTTGCTCCTCTTATAATATATTTTAAACTCCTAGTCTGTACTTCTAAGTGAAGAAAAATGAACTATTGACTCTTCTTATCTCACACAAGTCTGAAGAGGTTGTGCTTAAACTTTCCAAACCAGATTTCAATTTTAGGGCTAGTGCAAACGTGGAAAATTCCAGCAACAAAAATTAAGTTTTTGGACATTAATTGTATGTGGAGGGGCACCCAAAGAAAGCGTTGCAGCCATTTGCCTAGGGGTTGCTGTTAGCAGCAGCCATCACTTGCATTACCTACACCTCAACAAAAGCTTAGCCTTGACTGTTCCCTTTTTTATTTGATCCAGGTGAAAGGACCGTTTGTTCCATGGCAGGTTGTTCGAGATATCATGCATGCTAGCTTTGAAGAATCTTTAGATAAAACTTCTCATTCTGTTGGACGAAGAGCTCGCTACATTGTAAAAAATCCACAAACCTATCTTAATTATAAGTAAGTGATTTGTTTCATTTGTCCTTCTAAATTCTTATGAAATGAAATTTAAGGATTTCATTCCTCCATACTTGGACTCCTGCTTTTTTTGTCCCCCTCCATCATACTAATACAGCTCACCAGTGTCCCTCTTACTGCATCTCTCCACAAGCTAGTCTGGAATGCTTTGTGATCTGTGATATCCTTGAAGAGAGGCAGGTACACCACTTATAGTGGATTCAGAGTTTTGATCTTTCTATATCACTTCAGAGTTCCACCATCTTACCTAATGGGGTAAAAGGTTGTGTAGCCTTGGTCTTTTCTTAGGGCTTATTACCTTTTACTTTATAAACTAGTTACAGGCTTTTCTGATTCATACAGATCTGTTTCTGATCAGGGTGTGTGGGGGGGTGCATATCATATATATTGCACACAAAAAAACAGAATGAAAGTAATATTTAAGTTACAAAGTCAAGCACTCAAAAGATAGGAAATACTAGTTAGTTGCCTATCCAACATAATTTATCCCTAGAGCAACATGTTTTCTGATACATTGAATTGTGAACACTCTTTTACACTTATTTGTTGCAGAGTTTGCCTTGCTGAGGTTTACCAGGATAAAGCACTTATTGAGGATTTTATGAACAGGGATAAGAATTACCAAGACCCACAGGTAGGAGGAGAGGTATTCTAAAAAAAGACAGTGGTTAACCTAATTGCCATAGAACTGTATTTGGATTCCTGTTCACCTCTCTCTCTCTCTCTCTTTCTCATGTGTGTGCGCGCACACGCACGCGTACACTATCAGCTTTTTCAAAATAGACCCGTACACCATCTCCCTGCTCTTCTGAGGGTTAGGGGAGGGATAGAGAGCCTTCCAAAAAGCAAGAAACCAGCACTGTAGTGCAACAAGAGAAGACTGTGGTGTTCCTTGGATGTCTACCATGCAATCTGTACTACCAAATTGTCCTCAGTCACGTTCTCTTAGGCTAGTTTGTGCTTCCATAGCTTGTCTTTGGTGTCAGCTGCCCCAAATCTTTTCCACCAGTTTCCTTATTACTGATTAGCTAGAACCAAGTGGGAGACTGTTTTTCAAAATTTTGAATTTTTCCTGAATTGAGATGAAAAGTCAACCTCAAAATGATACTCAAAAAACAATTTCAGATTGGCCTAATCAAAGCCATTTTTGTTTTGATTTCAGCCTTTGTTACCTTTTGTAGTATAAATTAACATTGCTAAACAAAAAGTTGTTTTGAATAAAAAATGAAACTTTTCATTTTTGAAAATGTCAAAATGGGACATTTTGATTATTTCAAAAGTTTTTCCAAAATTTATTTCAAATCACAAGATATGTTGAAACCAGCCTTTTCTGGCAGTTTTGGTTTTGACTGGTTGGTATTTTTATGATGGAAAAAACTTTTCATCATAAATTTTTCAATTAGCTTAACTGTTATCTAACCATCCAGTTTTGTTCATCAAAGGATGGAATCCCTACACTATGGATTGGGAGGAGAACATGGCTGAAACAACAATTGCCTCTTTGATCCCCCCCCCCCCCCAAATGCCCCAGCTGCACTGAACCCACCTGCTTTGCTTTGCAAGTGACTAGGCTCTTTTAATCCTTAAATACAGGGTTGCTGGTATGGGGACCAGCTGATGCCTAAAGACTGTGGAATGAGGCCAATAGGTGTTACAGGCCAAAAGATGAGGAATAGTTTCCTCAAGATGGAACATGGGCTTGGTTGGGACCAGATATATACAAGCCTGTTCTGCATTCCTCTGTCTTGCATTTCTAGTGCCTCTTAGATCCCATTAATCAAATTTCTTGTCTGAAAACTGACAGGAGGAAGGCATCATAGTCTGGCACTGGGCAACACCAGTAGCCCAAGGAACTAGCTGTTTTGTCTCCATCCTTCTTCTGTTTCTTGTCCTGCTGTGTCTCTGTTTGCCTGTCTTTCTCTGGAAATAAGTGGAATGTTCCCAATGAGCTCTCTGGACTGGCTATGCCCTGTAATAGTAAAGGGCTGTTCCCAGCAGTGCTCTTAAAAATGATACTTGATTTGATGAGACGAATAGTAGAACCTCACAAATTCACAGTTTGATAGTCTGCACAGCATGGCTAACACAGAGAAAAATTTCAAACCTGCTGAAATCAGGGGTCTTCCAGGAAGGTTGCCATACTGGTAATTAGTAATGATAAGATTGTCACAGAGATCACAGATTCTGTGACTTAGAGACCTCTGTTACATTTCTGCTTCCTCCCTGGGATGGTGGAGCCAGAGCTGTCAGCCAGCCAGAGCCCCCACAAGTCCCAGCCATTGTGGGCAGCCACTGCCTAGCTCCCAGCCAGAAATGGCCGTGGGGGTTCCAGCTGTTCCCGGCTCCAGAGCTCCCTACTACTACAGGTGGGGGAGAGGGGACATCCCAAAGTTAAGCACCACCATGGGGTTGCCCTGCAGACCTGGAGCTCTGAGCTGTCATGGAGGCTCTGTAGCTCCAAGCTTCTAGCCTGGTAGGGTGGTGGGGGGCCCAGCACCCTTGGAGCTACCAACTCTGGCCCCACAGCTCAGAGCCACAGTAGGGGACCCCAGAACTGTTGCTGCTGTCACAGCAGGTGCTGGCAAACCCCCTCCATCTCCTCCCATGGGGCTTAGGCTCACAGCCCCCTTTTCCAAACCCTTCCCCTGTCAGCCCCAGGCCATGGGCTTCTGTGACTTTTTTACTATTGCCGTTGACCTGTCCCTGAATTTTACTAAGAGTAATTGCAACAAAATCTAACTTTAATAATAAGATGATATTGCTTTTACAGAATACACAGTCAGTAGGATACCTCATGTTCCAGAGGGGCAGTCATGTTAGTCCACTTCAGCAAAACAAACAAGGAATCTTATGGCACTTAAAGACTAACAAATGTATTTATTGCATGAGATTTCTTTGTCAGATGCCACATGAGATCTCTTCCATGAAAGCTCATGGAATAAATAAATCTTAGTCTTTAAAAGTGCCTCAAGACTCATTTGTTTCACTGAACTAGTCTGACCTGACTCTGTTTCTGGAACTCACCAGCATGCAAGGCACTGATTACAGCTATTTGAAGTGGAAATCCATCAACTTCAGGAAACAACTTGTGCTATTTAATTACTCATAACTATGGAACAGTACTTGTCAAATAAAGAAATGTACAGAGTACATTTCCAAAGGGGCAGCCATGGTAGGCCAGTTCAGTAAAACAAACAAGGAGTCCTGTGGCACTGAAAGACTAACAAATGTATTTATTGCATGAGCCTTTGTGGGAGAAAATACCACTTCATCAGATGCTTTGAAGATGGGAAACTTATACACTGGGAGGAAATAAATGCAGGGAAGTGTAAGTCGTGGAGCAGGTCACACTGTAAGAGCAAATCAAAGTAGTTGTCTGCCAATCTTCCTGATCACTTCATTGACAATTTATTAATTGCAGTGCTCAGACAGATGAATACCAGATCAAGGCTTCAAAGAGAAGTTGCTGAGATTGAATTTATTTGCCAATTTGATTGCATTGCTTCAGGGCTTTAAAAGGACTTCAGATTTTTCTCTCATTACAACAGGTGATTTGATCTCATCTTCCTCTATATGCTGTTTCCCAGTGTTTTGAATCTTTACAACTGCTTTGATTTGCTGGTACAGTGTGACCTGTTCCCATGACTTACACTTCCCTGCATTTTTTTCCTCCCATTCTGTAGGGTCCTCCACCTTCAAAGTGTCTGACAAAGTGGGATTTTCTCCCACGAAAGCTCATGCAATAAATGAATTTGTTAGTCTTTCAGTGCCACAGGACTCGTTGTTTGTTTTGGAGTACATTTCGTGACATATTATCTTGGCTCATTTACTGTGCTGCTTCCTCTACCTGCTGATTTGTAAATTGTAGCCATTTACAATGGGTCTCCCAGTTATGAATAAGAAATAGAGAGCTCTTGCTGCCCCTTTGCACTGTAGGAAACATATTTGTTAAGCGTTTAATATTTCAATCTTTTGTTTTCAAAGGTGTGTGCAGAAGAGTTTAAAGAGTTTGTAGAAAGACTTAAAGAGAAATTCAGTTCAACCCTCGGGAATCCCAAACTTGAAATTCCAGATACATTACAGGAGTTGTATTGCAGGTATTTTACCTAAGCTGTTCTCATGTCATAGGCAAGAGTGGGATCAAGACTAGATGTACAGTTCATTCTGAAGAAATTTGCACATTTTGAGGATACCTAGAATCATGGTATCAAAAAATTTTCCGTTTAATTTTCAAAGAAAAGCTGCTTCTTCATATGCACATCTGAAATAGTGATTCTGCATTTTAACTGACTCTCATCAATTTGCCACATATGAAATATTACTTTTTCATTAATCTGCATTTTATATTGCACATTTTTATCATACAATTTTCATGAATATTATTCATACCTTTAATGTTGCTATTAGAGAAAACATTGTGAGTACTTAGATGTGCCTATGACTGTGATAAATAACTGTCGCAAGTCATTCATTGTTTTACACAGATTAGATCACATTGGTCCACACTGGAGTTTGTGACTGACATCTCCATTAAAGAATAAAAATGAAGTATTAATGTTGATGCCTAAAAGAGTGGACACATCATATCCCTAGTTGCTGTAATAACAATGTTTAGCACCTATATGGCACTTTTGATCCACAGATTGCAAAACACATTAGAAGGGAGGATAGGTATCAGTCTTCTATCTACAGACAGGGAATTAAGTAACCAAGCATGAATTTTGGCCTTATCTGCTTGGTACTCCAAAGTTAGTCACCTCAGTAACTTCTTTGGCTTTAAGAGAAGCTGCACACCTGCAGCAAACTCTGGGACTGTGATCTAGGACAGTGGTTCTCACCTACTGTGTTGGGACACATTACTGTGTCACCACACAGCGGGAAGCATGTCACGAAGAGCCATGGAGATGGCTGGATGCATCCTGGGGGAAGTGGGCTGGTGTGTCTGGAGGGTCACATCCCATCACCAAGTGTGTTGAGACTCGAAAAAGGTTGAGAACCACTGATCTAGAAGCTGTAGCACCCAATAACATTTTAAAGTTCTTTCCATGCCTGTACATCAGGGCAAGGTAAGAGCAGATGCCTTCCTCTGTGATGCAAACGTACTCTTTCTTCCCACATGCCAGCCCTATAGACAGAGTCTTTTGTATCCACAGCCTAGACAGTGGCTCAGTGTTGCTTTCTACCCATGTGCTTCAGTCTGGATGTGGGCAGACAGTTTCTTGGAGCCAAGGGAGTTCATCTCCATGGCTTTTTCAATCCCTGGCACCTCTCCTGTGGTCTGCCAGCATGGGTGGCTTCCTAACATTGTTTCAGCAGGTTATTTATCAAGATTAACAATGATAAATGTCAGCTTCAGGATTTCAAGGGTTAATATAAAATCAAAGGCTCTGTGTGATACAGTGCATACTACTTTCTTTATTAAATGTTCCCTTTTTATTCTCTTAACCAGGTTCAGAGTTTTGGCAATTGGAGATGAAACAAATCAAAGCATCAAACAGGATGCTCTCAACAGGTATGGGGTAGTTACAGAGACCTTTTCCATTAGAGCTCCTGAGTTTTATGGGATCTAGGCGAAAGTGAGATCGATAATCATGTCGGTTTTTATAGAGAAAGATGGAGAAAATGCTTGTGTTAAGGGTATGCACACTTTTGACAGGCTACAGAGAAAATTCTAAAGCAGCCAACAAAGACCTTCACAAAATTCCACATCAATCCCTTTCTGTAGTAAACAGGTGGGTTTTCAGTGCGCTGTCAATCAAATCCATGCTGTTTCAAACCAACATGCAACCTGGTTCCAAAGCTGAAAGCCCCTCACAGAGATCATTCTACCATCAGCTCCTTCTCTTTTTAAAATCTATGGGAATACAGCAGGATGTCATGAGGAGAGAGGCAACCTACTTTCTGGGCCATTTAGGGTTGGGCCAGCAGAGATTGTGGAGCACAGCAACTATATGCTCCCACTGCCAGCTTTACCAATTTGAGCTTCCACACTCACTTGGAGTGTTTGTAGTGTGCTTGTGACCATGGTATCTATGTTCACTGTCTCCCTGCTAAAGCAGAATTTCTCCTGTTCTACACTTACCGCAATTTTGTCCAGTGTAGTTTTCTGTGTGTCAGGTAGTGGGACTCCACCTCTTCCCTTGGGAGACAGTTCCAGAGTCTGGTATCCTTCATTCTTGGGAACCATTTTCTGGATATTCATCTTACTTTGTCTGTTTCTTAAATTAATCTAATTATTCCAGTCTCTATTCCCAAATTAATCTTGAGCTAAGGAATTGAGTTTAATTCTCTATTGAAGTACTTACCCGGCCTGAGGAAGTAGGCAGGCAGGTGTCCGACTTCCAGGCAGCTCTATCTCTTCTAACTTATAGGGGATTCCACTCCATTTTCCTTTCTTGGTTGAACATTTCCGTGATGAGGATGAATGACATGCTTCCTCTTTCATGTAAACCACACAAGCTGCACATTTAAAGTACAAGACCCCCATCTTTGGATAAGGCAATAGTCACTCAAACTTGCAATAAAAATATATAAATCGTTATTGTTCTTCCCACTCAAGGAACTCAACTAGTGAGAAAAGGAGAGATCTAGATTTGAGCTTGATCATGATCTTTCAGTGTTAGAGATTTGAGAGACTTTCTCCTCTTATAGATTTATAGACCTGGATGGACCTTGAGAGGTCTTCTAGTCCAGTCCCCTGCTTTCATTGCAAGACTAAGTGTTATCTAGATCATCCCAAACAGACGTTTGTCTAACCTGCTCTTAAAAATCTCCAGTGAAGAAGATTCCATAACTTCCCTAGGCAATTTATTCCAGTACTTAATTATGTGGCAGTTCAAGTTTTTCCTTTTGCCCAACCTAAATCACCCTTTTTGCAGTTTAAACCCATTGCTTCTAGTCCTATCCTATTCTCCTTGTAACAACTTTTTATTGTACTTGAAAACTTGTCATATGCCCTCTGTATTCTCTTCTCCAGACTAAACAAATTGTTTTTTCAGTCTTCTCTCATAGGCCATGTTTTCTAGACCTTTATCATTTCTGTTACTCTTCTCTGGAATTTCTCCAGTTTATCTGCCTCACCCCTAAAATATGACACCCAGAACATAATACTCCTGTTGAGGCCTAATCAGCATGAAGTAGAGCAGAAGAATTACTTCTTGTATCCTGCTTACAACATTCTTGCTAATGCATCCCATAAATTCTTTTTTAGCAAGTGTTACACTGTTGACTTTAGCTTGTGCTGAACCCCAGGTCCATTTCTGTAGTATTCCTTCCTCAGCACTCATTCCCTATTTTGAATGTGTGCAACCAATTGTTCTTTCCTAAATGGAGTACTTTGCATTTGTCCTTATTGAATTTTGTCATATTTACATCAGACCATTCCGCCAGTTTGTCCAGATCATTTAGAATTTTAATCTTATCCTCCGAAGCAGCAGTTCTCAACCCTGATGTCATAACACAAATGTGTGTTGCAGCACAGTGGCCAATCGTGTCTGTTGAAATCAGCCTTTTGCCAAAAGTGGGCACCATCACTGAAGGCAGTTGCCTCTTTAAGAGCTGCTGCCACCATTGTCCCTTTAAGAGTACCCATTGAAGCTGGAGCCACTGCTCTCTGCCCTGGAGGGGGCAGCTTTTCAAGCCTCCTCCTATAGAATTTGCCTCTGAGAGCAATTTTCATTCAGTGGTGGAAACCACTTTAATTTCAGCCACTGCTGAAAGAGCTAGCGGCCTGGGAGTCCATGCAGCAGGGGGCTACAGAGGAGGAGGTGTCCCTGTGTGGCACATGGTTGGGAGCCTTCCCAGCCCAGTGGCAACACTGAGGGGATTGAGACCTCCTGCTCAAAAGCACTTGTAACCCCTCCCAGTTCAGTATCATCCACAGACTTTATAAGTGCACTCTGTATACCGTTGTCCATATCATTGATGAAGGCATTGAATAGAACTGGACAGACAATTGATCCCTGCAGAACCACACTGATGTGCCCTTCCAGTTTGATTGTGAACCACTGATAACGACTCTCTGGGAACAGTTTTCCAACCAGTTTTGCTTCCAGTTTATAATAGTTCCATCTAGGTTGTATTTCCCGAGCACTTGAACCCTTTTGATACTGTAGCCCATGAGGCCATAATTACTCTGGATGCTTCTTCCAGATGAGGGAGGGAAAACATCTTCTCAGCAGAACAAAATTAGTTGCAGGTTTTCTCCAACATTATTCCTTTAAGAACATCCTATAATCTGAATAGGAATCACAACATAGACCCCATCAAAGAGTGGGACCCCACTGCGCTAGATACTGTATACACATATACACCCACAAACTCAAGCTCCAAAGCGAGTACAAGTACCTTTTAAATCCAATATCTCAATATGGAGAGTTCTTCGAGTGAGGGGTTATGCACGTGTGCCCAGAGCCAGAACTTTTGAAATTAGTACAATTCGGTGTTCCATACACTTGCTCTGTACCAGCTTGCGGCTTTGCCTGAGGCAATAAAGGGCATGAGAGGCCACTGGTGTTCCGAATTCCTTCTTACCACTGCCTGGTCCGAGTTGGAGCTTTTGCTCTCTGGTTGTCTTTGTGATGTTCTTTCCAAAATTTTTTAAATTCCACCTGTATTGTTAGGCTTTAAACTGTATTGGGAGATCTCAAGGTTCTTCATTTGTATAAATGAGAGAAGGGGAAGTTTTCTTTACCTGCTAATTCTCCTTTAAGATCTATAACAGTCCAGACCTTCCAGAAATGTTGGTACCCATTGCTGGGCATTTTAAAAGCTCATGGAAGTGTTAAGTATATTAAAGTACAGTGTCAGTCTGTTTTTTGTTATGCATTTGGCTTCTGAAGAATCCAAATGAAGACATTTAGATCGTTCTTTCTAGGTGTATGACGTCAAAAAATATGGAGAGTTCCATCTCCATCTGCTGATTGGGAGGAGCTCTAATCCAGCAGTCTGGACTTAATATAAACTTCTTGTAAAAATGTATCAAGTAGGGAAATATCTCCATGCTGTTAGGAATTCAGCTATAGTAACATTGTAGCTAATAGTGTGTGTGAGTATACCTACATTAAAGGCAACCACTCTTTAAACATTAGTGCATTAGTTTAGCAATCTGGTGCTTCATCCTCAGAATGCTTTGTATAATGTCATGCAATTTTTTTCTTTCAGTATTTATGATATTCACTTCCTGGTGCTGCAGAACCTGATTCAGAGCACTTTGGCACTCTCAGATAATCAAATGAAGTCCTGCCAGTCATTTCAGGTTCAGTATTTTCTTGGTTTTATATTTCCCCTTTCCTGCAACATGTTCTGACGGAAATAAGTGAAAGTTCTTCTTCGCATATGTTGATTCCACTAGAAGAGTGCATGCATCTCATGCACACAAGACCAGATATTTTTTGACTGTACGTATCCATTGGGGCTACACATGTGCCCTGTACCACCACCTGCTTCCATACAAGGGCAGGACAGCTGCACCCCTCTCTCAGTTCCCACTTAAAACCCCTGGCCACAATCAAGGACTTGTCCTTTTAGAGCACAGAGCAGTTCATCAGGAGGATGGACAACACTCTGCACTCACTGAATGACTCAACTGCTACCTGCAACTCTCTGGGGATTTAAATCTCTCCTTTGTACTGTGAGCCACAGCTGGGAGAGCACACACCATCTGAGCACCTCAGTCAGATGGAGTAGCATGCCAAAAGGCATCCACCATACATGGGGAACCAATCTTCCTCTTCCCTGGCAATGCACACTGCTGCTTCAGTGCATCAGCAGGTTTGATAAGATAGTTGAGGCCCACATCAGGCTCAGTCTAGAGAGAGCAACCTTGCAAAGCCACCTCACCCCATTCAACTGGATATGGTCTGCTCTGAATGCAACAGATGGGTATTAAGGATTATTGCCCATAGTTCCCACAGCTATTGCTGCTCTTTACCCCTTACTTGGCCCGCTTTCCCCATTCCTTGTCAGAACTCTTCTCACGAGAGCCGATTACAATCAGCAGTATGGTCTCATTGCTTTGTCTAGGAACTGTAGAAGAGCTTCCTCAGGAATGTAGGGGTAGAGGCTACTACTATCAGAATTTTGACATTTCAAAGGACAAAAACCTTTCTTCTCTCTCAAACTTGAGGAGACTGAACAACTATGTACATGTCTCAGGTTCAGCATTGTAACACTTTGCTCTATCATTGCATTACTCCAAGGTCAAGACTAGTTCATGGCTGTCAATGTATAAGATGTGTATTTCAACATAAATAATTCCTCAAAGATAACTGAGGATTGGAAATGCTATAATCCTTTTAATGATGAGGAAAATGAAGAATTTAAAATGTGGAATCCTAACAGGAGCTGATCTCAGTATTTACTTTTGAAATTGTTTCAGCATATCTATATTTGTATTTGCACCCTCTTTCTCCTATGATCCATTCCAGGGGTTCCTAGTCAGGTCTGGGGTCTCCTGCAAAAAACAACCAACCAACCAACCAAACAAACAAACAAGGAGTTGTGTGTCACTTAAAGACTAATAGATTTATTTTTCGCATGACCTTTTGTGGGAGAAAATCCCACTTCATCAGATGCTTCAAAGATGGGTGGACTTACAGAATAAGTAATTATTCTTATTCTGTAAGTCCACCCATCTTCGAAGCATCTGACAAAGTGGGATTTTCTCCCACAAAAGCTCATGCAAAAAATAAGTCTGTTAGTCTTTAAAAGCCACACGACTCCTTGGTGTGGTTTGTGTTTTTTCTTTTTTCTGGACTAGACTAACACGGCTACCCCTTTGGAAATTGGCAAGATACTTGTGTCTCCTACCATAACCTACCTCTAGTTAAGGATCCTTGTCCCACTCAGCTCTGTCTGGAGAGTTTTAAGGCTGGACAGCTCTATGCCTTACACTGTTGTTTCCCCAGCAAGCCAGGCTGCCTAAAAACCAGCTGGAAACAGTACATGCAAGCTGTACCCCTCTAGAGTTCTTTAGTTTCAGTAATTCACTTTAATCACCTCTCACTGTTTTCAGTTCCTGTAGGAACTGCAGTAACCCTGCCACATGGAGAAGAACACAATCGTATGTAAAACAGTCATAGATTTAATATAACAGAGTCTTTAAAGATATTAGTGGGATTGTATACGTCATGACATACTTCCACATAGACAGGTCTGCAATGGTTTGAAGTGCATTGAAAGTGTTGTGGTCTTTCAATGCAAAAAACAGATACAAAATTTGAAATGTGTAATCATATCAGGAGCTAATCTCAATACTTGCCTTAAATAGAGTGCCTGTCTGTTTCAAAAGTGCTATAAATTTAGTTCACGTTACTGGAATTATTGATTTTGGTTGGTAGGAAACCCTGTAAATGCAATAGCTTAAGGACATGTACACATATAACTTGCATTCAGTTTAAGTCCTGATATATGGTTTTATAATCAAAATGTAACTGACAATTAAAAGTATTTTGTTGTACCTGAGAGTGACTAGGTCTCTGGAAAAAACACAAGGGAACAGAAAGCTAATGGTTGGTATTTGAGGTCAGTATGTGAGATTACCTTTGAAGAGTATTGGAATTACTCATTCCAGTACCACAGTAATGACTATTGTATTTATAATACTGCTCCCACAATGATATGTGGGCATGCGGGGATGACTACTCTTTGTCTAACCTGCCTTGAATCACTGTTTTGATTTGTATGTAACACTGCCCTGCTGAGCTGATGGGTTTCTGGCTTGGACTGAAATATATAGATTTTCTTTTAATGTAGCCCTGCTGTTAATCTGACACTTGCAATGTTTGTGTGTTGTAGACTTTTCGACTGTATCAGGAGTACCGGGATGACATTCTTGTGAGGGCTTTCGTAGAATGTCAGAAGAGAAGTTTGGTTAATCGCCGTCGAATTAACCATACCCAGGGTCCAAAGAAAAGTCGGGCTTTGCCCTTTGTGCCTATGTCATATCAACTATCTCAAACCTACTACAGGTAAGTGTCCAGCAAAGTCTGCTGTACTTTATAGAGATAATGCAATAATGGACCCAAACGTGCTTTGCATAGAGAGTAAAATACATGACTTGGTTATGTTACAAGGAACTAGAAACTGGGTACAAATCTTCTGCTATGGCCAAGCAGCACACACAAGGAGCTGAGGATGTAAAGGTGGTTTAAATGAGCACCTTCTGCTAGTCCTCAGGTTTAGGTTAGAATATCAAATGGCAGCCAGGGATCAGAGAAATTTTGGAAACTAAACCTGTTTTCCATCAACCACACCCCTTATGCTAGAAACTGCAGTGAGAAGGGGGTAGCATAAAAGCTGTTACACCTGTAGGGGGATTTCCTTTGCGCTGGGATACTTCCTTACAGCCTGCAGTATAAACTGTTGCATATCCTTGTGGTGGTTTTTGCCACCATAGTGTGTGGATTTCAGCCCAGAAGTACAAATCCCATATATCTTTATTCACTTGTTTTTGTGCCCAGAATCTTCACATGGCGATTTCCCAGTACAATTTGTACTGAATCCTTCCAGTTCCTAGAGAAGCTGAAGGAAGCTGGAAAATCAGACGAACCAGACAGCTTTTCATTCAAGGATGAAGATGCCGAAGATTCAGCAGGCAGGCTTGCATTTCCTATGGATGGCTCTGGAGGTCATTGTGTAGCAATTCTTTCCCTGTTTGCCCTGGGTCTTATTTCTGTGGATGTGAGGATCCCAGACCAAATAGTTGTGGTGGACAGCACTATGGTGGAGAATGAAGTCATCAAAAGGTAAACACTAATGCTCTGTTCCAAATAAGGGCTGTGTATAACTTGCTGAATGAAACTGACAGCAGGCATGGGAACATTCTGCTCTGCATTTCAGCACATGCCTTCCAGTGAAAGTGTTAGATGTTTTGAGGGATCATCCAGAAGATTTAGCAGTACTACTTAGTCTTTCATCTGAGCGCTGTCATGTGTTAACTTCCACATTATTCTTCAAAGAACATACTTGTTGTGGTAAAGACAGAATTGCCAGTCTTGATCACGGTTTTCAGAGATAAGCAGAGGAGCATATGCTCACACGTGCTCATCACCATTTTACCAACCTAGCTATTTCAGGAAATGACCAGGTGGTTTTGTTGTGTTTTCCGTGTGAGTTTCAGCTGTGCTGGAGGCTGATGTAGTTGTGATTTTGGGGGAAGAAAGTGACTGCATGGTATCTACCCACTTGCTGTGATTCCAGACAGTTGGACACCTAAGAAATAAATGTCTGTTGAGTCACTTCACTGTTTTGAGAGGACTGAATTGTTTTTGGAAAGGAGAGATCTGCTATGAAGTATTTCTAATAAAATTATTGATATAAAACATAAATCCAGTAATATAATCTTATAAATATAGGATACAATGGCATATTGTGAAGGGACTAAGGGAGCAGTGAACACAAATAGACACAGATCTAGCTGTCTGTGGAGAGAGGTCTCTCAAAGGTGGTGGAAATCCTCATTTAGTCTGAATGTTTAGTAGTTGGAGCTGATGCATTTGGATTTTTTTAAAAAGATTTTTCCTGATTAGATGTTCACGAGAAGGGAAGTTTCCTCTTCCAAGCCTTCTCACAGTTCCTTTTTACTGTCTGATTCCAAGCATTTTCATGCAACAGGCTACTATGAGCAGCTCTACAGCAAAGCAGTAGTATGTGGGCTATGTTTTGAGAATTACTAACTCGCTGGAGGGTGGAGCAGAATGTGATTTTTCTTGTTGCTAAGTGGTTACATAATGAAAGACTTCGTTGCAGCGCTGCATTTGACTGGATCAGCAACCTCAAATCTGAGTTTCCTGAATATGTGGTTAAAACCACACATGGAATGTTTCATCACGGTAGTGTTTTGTGTTCATCATTACCAATCCTTTTTTAATTGATTTAGGTCAAATGAAATAAACCATGAAAAGTCTCTTGTTTTGAAAGAAAGTGGCAAAAGAATAACAGTATGTTTCCTACAGTTTGGGAAAAGATGGTCTTGAAGATGACTATGATGAAGATGATGACTTAGATGAGAACTCTGGAAACAAACGGAGAATAGAGGTAAAAGCTCGTCAAGCATCTCATACCAATTACTTGCTCATCAGAGGGTGCTATGCACCAGGAATCGTCAGCATACGCAATTTGAACCCCAATGACAACATTGTGGTCAATTCTTGCCAAGTGAAGGTCAAGCTGAGATGTGGCCCAATACCAGGAAGACTCTCATCCCCAGGTTAGTTTCTGTATGTGTGTAAAGAAGTTTAACATGTTGGAATGGAGGTCATTCAGTGCTTGAAACTCAAGGAAATGTACAGTCTTTTAGCAGGATCAGCTCCTTTCATAATATCTAATGCTTCCTGTATTCTTGTACTACTTATTGGGCTATTTCAGTCTTCTGATTGTAATGTGGTTTTGTGAGTGCAGCTTGTTTTGATCTGTTTCCTTGGTAACTTACATCCTTGTGTGTATCCCACTTTGTGTGTGGTCATTAATTCAAACACCAAATATGTTTTTTACTTGGTAAACCTTCTATCAGGGAGCAGTCTGTCAGTCTCTCTCATTATTTTAAAACCTCTTTTGTGTTACTCATTTCCTGTGCTGTAGGAAGGAGTCTATCTCCTTGAAGAGCTATTTGGGGTGTGACTTTTGCTTATATTGTCCTTTATGCAGTGCCTAACACAAGGGGCCTGACATGGTTGTTGCCTTTAGACCCTGCTGCAATATAAATATTAAAGAATAATATTCAAAACTTGAATTCTTGAGACCTATCATCAGCTTTTTATTCAGTGTTTAGAATTTGTGTTCCAATAGCCACATCCAAAACCCACCGTAATTGGTGCTGTACAAACAAAGAACAGGATACATCTTGAATAGACAAAACAGACAAGGAGTGAGAGAGAGAAAATATTTCTCTCTCTTTTACTGATCAGGAAGTGATGCAGAGAGTGCTGTTTTTCCTCCAAAGTCTCGCAGGAAGTCAGAGGATTTGGATTTAGTTCTGAGCTCTGCTAGAGTTCTGGTACATTGCCTTAACCACAAGAGTGTAGTTCTTCTCTGCTCAAGGCAGATGTGTTCAAGAAGGATTCCTTGGTTTGTCGTACAAGGCCTGTTGCTGCCCCTGTCTCTACTATTCACATTTGTCACAACAGGAATCAAGTTCCAAAGCAGTAGCCGTATTAGTCTTTGTAGGTCAAACAAACAAGGACTCCTGTGGCACTTTTAAAGACTAACAGATTTATTTATCACATGAGCTTCTGTGGGAGAAAATCCCACTTCATTAGACGCTTCATGACAGGAAAGCCCCAGGCCCTTAAATCCTTTTGACACACACTCGGTATTGGCCAGTCAGGTTGCCAGCTTGTTGCAGTACTTCTCCATTTCTCTTGGATGCCTGACTTCAGTCATCAAAGCAGAGCAGGTGTTACTCACAGGACCCCAAAAGGCAAGGTGTAAAGGCCATCTATAAACAGTAGAAAAAGATCAGACATTTAACAATGCTGTCACTTCTATCTATCTCTCCAACCCACCCACCTCCTACCAGAAGTGTGTGTAGTTTGGAGCTAACTCTGTTAAAGGCCCTCTCCTTAAGGCAAAAACCACTCAGCCAGAGATGTGTACCTTCTCTATACCCAGTCCTGGTGTATCTTCATGGCCCTGTGGTCTTCTATTCCAAGTTCTTTATCAGATTAGGTCAATAACTTTCTACTGTGCATCAACTTTTGTCACTCGTTTCTACCAAATGAGTCATTTCTCTGCAGTCTTTCTTTTTCCTGGAGGTTCCCTAGTTTACTGCCCACCTCTAGTGAGACAGCAGAGCACATTTTTAAATCTGTTTCTTTACAGAATCCTGAGCTGAACCAGACCTAGAGAGAAGGAGAGACTGCTAGAGTCTAGTCTCTCCTTTGTTGATGTTCCATACTGACTCGGCCTTTCTAAGCTAAACTGATGCAGCACATTTCATACACAAGGGGGGGGGGTGTTATAGAAGAAAGTTATTTGCAGTGGTATATGTGGAGCAGTGAGCTGTACTTTTAATTGAAGAGTCCAAAAAAAAAAATACTTATCAGAGGAGACTGGGAAGATTTTGGATCCTTCTGTCGTCCAATGTATAGTAACATTAGTGCAGGCAAATTGTGTCTTTGTCAAGACTAATCTACTCATTCTGTTTTACTTTGCAGTTCCTTCTGTGCTTGATAATATGGCTGTAGGAATCTCCTGCCTCCCTGACACTTTTACCCGGCTCCTAAAAGTCCAGGAAGTCATCTTTGACAGAGATCAGTTTGTTCTCCAGTGTACAGAATGTTATGGATATACTGCCAAAGATGTTTCTGCCATCCTGGAGATCCGTAATGCCATTGAGACAGCCTCCTACTTTGGGATTGACAAGGAAGAGTTAGGCAAACAGTTCCACTACTATGAGGAAGCTGACACCGAGTGCACCAGGAGTTTTTACCAGTATATTCAGGTTAGTTTGTTTCCTTCACTAATATATGTGCAAAATCCATAGTGTTCTTTATTAGTAGGAAAGACATCTAATACATGTGAAACAAATGTGAACAGAATTACTGCCTGTAAGTACTAAATTTAGTAGTGAGATTCCCGGTGAATAACCAATGGCAATCCCCCTCAGTACATCCTGTGACTGTCTCACTGAAGATCAGGAAATATTGTGGTATTAAATGAAAGAGTTGGGGTGAGCGAACGCACACATCACAAGGGCATCATGATCAACTCTAAAATGCGCGTGGTATTCCACTATATTTGCTGTAGTTTCAGCATGGAATCAGTTCTCTTCAGGTTTATAGGCTAGGACAGTTGATAGAGAACTGAGAGTTTAGCCATTCTTGCTACTGGTTGCAATGATGGGAATTCCAGGAGGTTTTGAATGTTTAATCATACTAGTATTCCACAGCACTACCTAAATATAAAACATGTTTCTTTTTCAGGACCTCCTCAAGATGGAGCAGGTGTTAGAAGTGGGAGGAAACACTGTACGATTGGTTGCAATGACATTTGCTAAGCCCTGGCTATTGCATTCATTGTGTCCAAAGACTAACGATGAGGATGCCAGTGTGCAGGGAAAAGACTCCATTACTCACTTGGATTTGCAACACAACTCTCACCAGCCACAGCTAAAGAGAGGGGTGGAGTCTTTAACAGAAGAGGGAGAGTCTGGAAAAGCCTTAACATCTGTTGTCAGTGATACAGAACCCTTAAGGAAAAGATTCAAGACTCGACATGGTGGGCTTCAAGATGACACTGAAGTCCATGAGGACACACACAACTGTTCAGAAGAAGCAAGTGAAGCAGCCCCTGATGTAGGTGTTATTGGGCCCACTCAGGTGAAAGGGGTGTGTGATGAACATGAAGAAACGGGTCCGTTTGGAGAGCAGATAGGACACTATGTGGAACATTCTGTGCATGCACCAGAATGTGTCTCTGATAAAGATGAAGAGCAAGATAAAACGAGTTTGGAGGAAGAAGAGATTGCAGTGGAGGATGATACTGTGGGAGCTAATGAGGAGGAAAGACAGATGCCTAGTTTTGAACATACAACAAAAGATGCTGCTTTGAACATGCAGCTTGATGATGCGTCTCACTCACAGGAAAGTTCTGAAGTCCCTAAAGGTGCGTAGGGTGCTTTATCTATACAAGGTATAAATTAGGTAGCAGGTTATAAGTTTATAGTTATAAATTCACTAGCCCCTAACCCACAGCTTTGTCCTATAGCAAAAAACCAGACACCTCTCTTACTGCTTTTCCATTAATATTGATGTGTAGCAGCTAATATAAAATCTGCATGTTCTATTTGTTTTGGGGGGTTTTTCCCCCCCCTCTCCCGGCGCTCATTACATGTTTTCTGATCTTTCTTCAGAAGATTCTACGACAGATCTATCCCAGACGGTATGGGAAAGGTGAGTAAAGAGAAATCATTAAATAAGTAGCATATAATGCTTCTATATGCATTGCATTAGAAGAAAAATAATGTCGTATAAATGATGACTATAATGCGATATATTAGTAAAATAACCACTGGAAAAATGGATGTGATTTGAATTGGAAAATACACAGTTGGCACTAGTGTAGATGTGTATGCAGTTCCCTTGTTAGCCCAAAGGACAGAGAACAACTATGGAAACTGGGACTCACTGTCCTATTGACTACTCTTGTTACCTCAGACTCCTTTTCTCCCAGCATGGGCACTTCTGAACACCAGCAGGAACAGAAATAATCCTCTCCTGCCCACCCCAGATTCAAAGTCCCTGCTCCAAAAGTGAGGGCCTGGAAAAAAAAGTACAATGTGGGAGTGGTAGATTCCAGTCAAGGACATGGCTGTCACCTCTAGATGTTAAATCAAGGGACCCATTGCCTTTGCTGTTGAGATACAATGCCAAGAGAAGGGTCTTGTGTAGCCTTCTAGGGCATTAAAGAGTTGTTCGCTTTAATTGGACCCAGGAGTGAAGTAAAAGGCAGCATGGTCTTTGGGCAGAGGTATGAAGTGCACCCTCTAGAATCAGACCTGTGGTTTTGACAGCGGATCCAAAATATCAGAAATGCAGATTGTATTAATTTGGAAATTATACAAAATGAGAAATCCATTGAGGTGGGCTTCCTAGTGGGTGTGTGTTAGTTGGTTTATGTTTCACTACTGTTGTAATCCTGTGATATGCTAAAGAATTTTGTATTTGAATTTGTTCAATTTCATTGTAGAAGAGATGCGAGGGAAGTGGGAGGTTGTGGTACCTTACTGAGGGCAGTTGGAACTGTTGGTGTCTGGGAAAGTGTATGCTGGGGAAGAGGCATGTTTCTTCTCTGTCCTTTGCAGCCTGGTTTAGAGGTGGCTACGTATTTTTTGGGATGAGAGGCTTGCTTTCTTTCCTGCTCTAGTGGCTCCTTGTAGTAACCAGATCTCCCTCTGCTATTGTTCCAGTATTTGCTAATGCATCCAGCAAAAATAGGCAAGTTCATCAGCTGGGCACATCTGCTTTAATGATTGGCACTGAGATGGCTTGTTAACATGCCAGCTGCCTTTCCCAGCTAATCAAGGAGCAGTCCTATTGAGCTGATGCATATATTTGTTTGTCCTAAATATTCCCATTGTGGCTGTGCAGAAAACATGATATGGAACTAAAGCCTCTTGCTGGAAACACATAAGCTCCTACCACCAGCAATTCAGTGGGAGGAGCCCAAAGACACAGTTTCCATCCAATTTGAATAGAGCACACGCACAGATTAATTTACTCAGTTGAGCTCTGGGGTCAAACCATGGAAGCTGAATAGAAACTGGCTTGCACGATAGCACTAATCTCTCTGCCCACTGCCCGATTCAAAACACTGTCACTGTTTAGTGAATAGCCATTAACAGTATGCTCATTTGTGACAAACTCACCTCCAGATCACCCTATAGGAGGTATGCCGAGCAAGCAGTACTTCTCACCACAGGCTCCAGCAGCAGGCTGAAGCATTGATTTCAGGCGAGTGCTGTAACGACAGTGATCTACAGCCCCCTGTGTTTCCACGGACTCACAGAAGGCTTATACACTTTCATGAGCATGACACAATTTTTGCTTCCAATATGGGTACTTTGCTAGTGCAGGGAAAGGGAAGAGATACCTTTATGTAGCAAGCAGTTTGCTTTTTTTTCATTTTGAAAACTGCAATTGAAAAAGTGGAACTTACTCTTTCTTTGCAGAGCCTGTGAGAAGGTTTGTTTCATTGGGAGGCCATGGCGAATTGTGGACGGGAATCTGAATAAACCTGTGTGTAAGGGGATGATGGAAGGAGTGCTCTATCACATCATGACAAAGCCTGGCATAACAGAAAACACCTTGTTGCAACATTATCAGGGGGTTCTTCAGCCTGTTTCTGTCTTGGAGATATTACAGGTGAATTAACCTACTTCCACCTCTAAGCTTAGTGTGACTGATCCCACTGGAGTAATACAAAAGGGTATCTCACCTTTCTACACCAGAGTAACAGACTTCCTTGTTGGGAGTTCCAGGAGAGCAGTGAACAATTGTGAATGGACCATGGAAACTTGAGTCCCCTTCTCACCCCTTGAACAGGTTCAACTTAGCTCAGGTCTGTAGCATGCTGGGTGGTGGGTTTGGGAGGAAACGTGCCCTTTTGGTGTCTGTTCTTTGAATAATTGTGCTTGTTAGCAAGTCCACAACTTGAATTACCCTCTAAAATGGGCTCATTGGTGTGAAATGTCACATGAGGTTAGTCTCTTCACCCTTGTATGTTCTGAGCAGTTTTCTTTAGTTTCTTTCTATATGCTTTTAAACAGAAGGCTCTGCAATCTGTTCTTAGTAGACTGTTCTCTTTTTAAAAATGCTGTCTGTACTCAAAACTTGGTGTAGATGTGCAGTATCCTGAGGTGCTCTGAAGCAAAATGTGAGTGGGGTGGTCTTTGGGTTTAGATAACTACACTAGAACTGAAAGTTTTTACCAATGGCTGCTAAGGAATAAATCTTCAGTTAGATTTTATATTACAGTGCAAAAGATTTTATGTGCAGCAGCTGCGCTTCCATCCTACTTCTGAATGCACTCCCTCCTTAAGTATTAAAAAACCTTGGAAATTAATATGCAGAAAACCCCCCTGTGAAGCGATTACATCTGCTGCCCCTCCACCCACAGGCACACATTTTGCAACCTTAACTCTGCACCTTACAGGTGCCAGCTGTCCTCTTTATCTAACTACTCCTTTCCAGCCCCCTACATTGCTGCACTGAACAGCTACTGCTAATCGCATTGAGGGAAGATAGTTAGGTTAAGGTGATGTGCTGAGGAGAACAGGTCATGGTGTGTAATGTTCAGGTGTATGCCTTTGCACAGAACAGGGTGCATACTGTTAAGTGGCTTAACGTGCTTTTGTGGGCTTGTTAGATTTTGGGGTGGAGGATTGCACAGTCATAACTGCTCTGCAACAAATTTTGTTCCATCCAGCATCTTCCAAAACTAAACTCAAGAAAAAAGTTGTTGTTTTTAACAATACAGCACTTCTAACCATATCCAAACACACTGAGGCTTAGTAAACTGTTCCCTGTCCCAAAAAGGACAGTCAAGTCATTCTTAGTAATGTGAGTTATGGAAAAGGTGAGCTGGAAGAAGGATATGGTAGTGGCATCACAAAATTTGACTTGCAGATTTGAGCTGCTGAAACATTTGCAGTATCTTTGAAAACTTCCTCCCTGCATGGGGAAGCTCCATGCCAGCCGGAACCTGAGACCCCAGCAGTGTCTGGCCCCCGCTGTCAGCCTGCCGCGGACCCTCTGGAGCCAATCTGCGCCCCCTTGGGGTCTCTGGACCACAGGCTGGGAACCACTGGTCTAAAACACCAGCAAGGCTTGTCCTTCAATGGAGCTCATCTTTTCAGTGAGAAGACAGAAGACTCCTTTCATGCTCTGAAGCACTCCAGGCCCATCCTCTTCTCCCTGGAAATATACACACCTGCCCTAAAGAGAAAATATTACGAGCGGCCCTGCAAACCTAGATCTGAAATTTCACATGATCACATTGACATCTATAATCCCATTCCTGGGATTATTAGAGGTGGTTTCTCAGACTCATGGTAGGCACCAAGCACTTCCAATGCAGGATACTTCCGTTGAACTTTGCTAACACTATGATGGTCTGTATCAAAATCTTCCTGGTAGCAGCAGCTTATTTCAAACAGAATGGCCTTTCTTCTGTTATCTTAATTGCTGGCTTCTTGTGGCAAGGACACACCAAGAGGTCTATGTGTCAACTTCATTAATGCTTCAGCGCCTGTCTTCTTAAGAAGTCAATGTAAATTTGGATGTCTCTCTTTGTTCTGATACCACCCATAGACTTCATAGGGACAACCTAGGACTCAGACACAGTAATAGCTTATCTACCAAGAGACAGGTTTCATACTATGAACAATCTGATTGACCAGATTATTTGCAATCCTGAAATGTCAGTCAAAACTTGTCTTTCTCTTTTGGGACACATGGCTTTGTGTATTTATTATGCCATTCACCATATACCACTTAATGTTGCATATAGACCCGGTTCCAAACAGTGTTTTCACCAACCAAATACAGCAAGGATACCATAGTGACAGTTCCTTCCAGTTTAATGTCATGTCTAATGTGGTGGAAGGATCCCTGTCACATATGTGGATATTCCCTTCTTATACCCCTTGCTGGACAAGACTATCATTACAGACACATCCTTCTTAGGATGTGGGGTGCATAGGACAGCCATCCGGCACAGGGTACCCGGACACCCTGAGAAGCCAGAATGCACGTACATCTTCTGGAATTTCAGGCAGTCTGAGGTGCTTGCAAGGCTTTTCTGCAATTTATCTGCTCCACCCAATGCCTCATAATGTCAAACAAGGAGGGGTGAAATTCATTCCAGTGTATAGAAGTAGTCATCCTCCAGAACTGGTGTGATAAGAACTGAATCATCTTGTCACTGCTTACCTTACAGAACTTGAAATGTGTTGGTGGGCACTGTAGCAGAGTGGAGTGGATGCCGAAGGAGGGCAGCGCTCCCCTTGTTGGACAATGCAGTAAACTATCAAACCCCACACCTGAAAGCAGAGGGTTGGGGCCAAGGGCGGAAGGAAAGTATAAAAGGCAGGCCTGAAGACTCAGTCTGGAAGGATCCGCTGAGGGAACCAGATGTCCCCAGTGTGCTGCCAGAGCATGAACCTGCCAAGGACTCCACAACCCCCAGGAACGGACCACCTGGCCCCTGGGAAAACCCGACGCTGGAGGACTCATCACCCTTTCCATCAAGCGAAACTTGGTCAGAGCCCCTAGAACAAACTGAGGAGGAAAACCTGGAGGAACGGCCCTCTGCCGAAGGGCCCAACAACCTGAGGGAACTGCTATCCACTGAAGGGTACTGTGACGCAGAGGAGTTGCCTCCCGCTGATGAGTACAGGGAGCTGACTGACCTACTGTCAGTTCACAGTTGAGGGCTGGATCGGTCTGCCACTGGCTGTTTACCCCGATGACCCACAGAACAACTCTGGGCTACAGTATCCAGGTCTTGGGTGGGAGGAAGCAGCCCGGGGGTAGTGGACAGTTGTCCAGCTGGGCTTGAAACCTCAAGGTCAACATATTGCGGCTGGAGCCCCACTAACCCAGTGGCCAATCCCTCAGTCACTTGTAGAGACCTGGGCTGGGATGCAGTGGTACTGGGTGGGCCTGCGTCCCCCCTCCCCCAGCCACCAGGAGCTTAGCTAACCCCTCTTTGTGGATGTCCAAACTGCGAAGGATTCCCATCTCTGCCTGGGCCTTGGGACTGTAAACGGGGGGGGGGGGGGGGACCCAAAAAGACTGTTTGCCTGCCCTGCCCCACCTAGGGGCTACAAGTTGTGTTGGCCTGCCCCACGCTGCCAGGGCCTGGCCTTTTGTAACTTCTCTGCCCAGCAGAACAGCAAGCACTGCCAAGTGAGACCACAAAGTGGGGTGGCCACCCTCCAAGCAGGACGCTGAAGGAGGGCTGTTCTGTTCCACGCTCTTACAGGCCCCTCAGCAGGCATTTCACTATGGATTGTGAATGGAAGAGAACAATATCTTTGCTCAGTGGGGGACCTCCACTTGGGATCCATTTGCCTCCCAAACAGGAAGTACATCATCTATTATTCCAGGAGAGGTTTTAGGACTATATTCTTAGTGTGGTGTTCTCCTTCAGGAGAGGGCATCAGGACAGGTCAAGTAATCTAAGCTATGCCATTCCTACCTCAAGTTCTACAAAAAATTGGACAGGACAGGACACAAGTCATGCCAGTTGGCCCAGACAGTCTTCATTCCCAAACTCCTTCTATTGTCAGCATAGAGTCCTTTCTCGTGGGTTTTTTTTTTTTTTTTTGGTTTGTTTTTTTTAAATACCTGGAAGGACAAGATCAAACATCTCAGCCCCAAAGCACTTCATCTCATGGCTTGGTTTTTGAAAGAGTATCTGCCCAAAAATGTTCCTGCTCAGAAGCTGTATAAACAGTCTGTACTAACAGGAGAAAACAGTCACCTAGACAATACTGTTCAACCAAGTGGAAACATATTTCCATCTGGACACAGCTGAAACACATCTCCTCAGTGAGCAGATACTTATCTTTATTTCAAAATGACTAGGCCGTCATTCAGTTCCATACAGTACACCTGGCAGTAATAAGTTTGTGCCATCTACCATCAGACAGTTACTCAGTTTTCACTCACTTGTTGACTAACAGATTCTTGAAAAATCCTATCAGAATATTCCTACCAGTAAGGAAGCCTGCCCCTCGCTGGGTCTTGTACCTTTGTCCTTTCAACACTCACCAAGCCTCCTTTCAAACCAGTAGCCATGTTTTCCCTAGTGACCATTCCTTGCCATCACACCATGACTCTGCGGTCAAGCTGTGTCTTCCCAGTGGCTCTCCAAAGGGATCTCAGGCTGTCTCCTATTCTGCTATCACCTGTCACATGTTCTTCCCCCCTATAGGGTTAAGGGCTCACACTACAAGAGCAAGTGACATTAGTGACTTCCCTTCAGGAAGTACCTCCACTTGACCATCTCAAGACATTGTGGCCTTGGATCCATGTATTCATAAAATGCTTTGCTGTAGCTGAGGACTCCTCTGCTGCCCCATCCTTTGGGACAGAAGTCCTTCAGATGGCTCTGCTGCCTACGTCCTCATGCCCTCCTTTGCATTTTGAGTACTGCTGGTCTGTCAGTTACCCACCATGGAATAGATGTAGGGACCAGCACTTGAAAAGGAAGGATCAATCATTTACTGTATAGTTGTGTAGTCCTACATGTATTCTACTACCTGTTCTCCTTTTCCTTCTGTATCAAATCAGTCCTGGGTTCACTGTAGAGAAGGAACTGGAGAGGAAGTCAGTCCACCCCACCATTTGTAAGCTGTTCTGAGGCACAAGGAGAGTGACGGCATGTGCATGTACCAATGACACTCTTTGCAAGAGTTCAAGTGCATGGAAAGTATGCACACACCCACAGTGGACTGCGGATAGTGATCATGCTTGTAGAAGAACCTCTGGTTACTATAAAGTGACCAACTTGTTTCTAACAGAAGCTGCCTTGTGTCCACACACTAGTGGTTTTGTGTCTGTTTCTTGCCACTTAAAATTCCTTTGGAACTGACTTATCTCTAATTTGGTCAGTCATAGTCGTGCAAAATTCATGACCATTTTGTATATCTATGTCAGGTAGTCTACCCAGTGCTATCCCACACTGCAGTGTCCACTCCTGAAATGTTCCAAAGGGGTAGCTGTCTTAGTCTAGTTCAGCAAAACAAACAAGGAGTCTGGTGGCAATTTAAAAGCCTAACAGATTCATTTACCACATGAGCTTCAAACATCTGACAAAGAAAGCTTATGCGATAAATGTTACACTTTTAAAGTGCCACCAGACTCCTTGTTTGTTATACTCCACAAATGTGTCTAGTTACTCCACTGCTCTAGGGTTGCCTGACTCGATGTACCCCTTCAGTTTAAATGCCAGTTAGA
Organism: Podocnemis expansa; assembly: GCA_007922195.1. Taxonomy (NCBI): domain Eukaryota; kingdom Metazoa; phylum Chordata; order Testudines; family Podocnemididae; genus Podocnemis; species Podocnemis expansa. The sequence continues at coordinate 23,048,674 of ML682016.1, forward strand.
CCCTTGACTATCTGCATTTGCAGTTTGCTTTCATTGCAGATTCGAGGATCCTGAAGCCATTACCACAACTGTGCCCCAAGTTTACTCAGAATGCATAGAGCCCAGCAGTAGGAATTAGCCTCCAAGAGTGCAACATGCTTTATTAACATAGTGATACTCTGTGTGGACATAATCATTCATGACTAAAGTAGCTTAAACTTGCACTATTGCCTGGTTTAGTTAGATTGTTGTCATCTGTACTAGTGCCATTTCCTCATGGAAATGAGGCTATTTACTTTCATTTTTTTAAATTCTCCTAAGCATGTCACACAGTAGTGTTACTCAGTGTTAGCTTTTTTGTGTAATTTCTTAACCTAAAACATGTCAACTTTTCAACAGGGCTTGGAAGCTCTTGGCTGCATCAAAAGATTCTGCATGAGAAAACCCACAGCAATTTCTCTCTTCTCTCAGCCTGCTCTTGAAGATGAGCCAATGGACTCCAAACTAAGTGAGACTCCAATGATATTTTATGAACCCACCATAGACTGTACTCTGCGAATGGGCAGAGTGTTCCCATATGAAGTCAACTGGAATAAATGGGTGCAGATGATTCATATATAAGAGATGGCATCCTGTGTCACACTTGCTTATCTAGCCTGTAGTGGTGAATGATCATGAGATGAAATGACTGGTGTGTCCTGTAACTTGTGCTGTCTGCTATTTTGTCATGTTTTGTTAAATAAATTTTCTTTGGAATCACTTGAGGCCTATTGAAAAGCAAACATTAAATCGTATAGTCATGTATAACAGTCTTCAACCACTATTGGCACCTTGATGAGAGAAAATGCATCATCTTAGGACATGGCCTTGTATCCAAGTTTCTGCACTGGGATTTGATTTTTCCATTTCACATCAACATGGTCAGATCTAGTCACTCAAAAGGCTTTTGCATCATTAACAATGTCAAATTCTGCTGATGGAAGATTATTTCACAGTATACAGCCAGGTGAGATTATAATAATTTGGGCTGACCATAGGTCATTGAAACAAATTCTATGATTCCTCTATCAAGCCTTTTTCAACAGACTGAATTGATTGAAGTAGAACAGACCTTTGTATCTGTCCCAATAGTTAATGATCCTTGCTGTTTTAATTGCATCTTATTTCCCATTTGAACCCTACTGACTTCCAGCCATTGAATCTAGTTCTGCTTTTGTTACTAGATTAAAGAACCCTTTATGATCAGAAATACAGCACACAATTATTGCATAACCTGTACTTCCACAGGCTCAGGAGGAGGGAGGAATAGAATTCCACTGCTCCAGCTACATGCACACATTTTAGCTGGTTGGGATAGAAGACCTATAATGAAGCAGGCTGTACACCTGTTTTCCCTACAGCCTCTCACCAGATCCTCTGTCTCCAACAAATCCTGAGTTATAAAAGACAGGAGTCATTAAAGGGAGTCCTTATGGCCATGCATATGGCCTAGGTGACATTGTAGGATGAGCTGGTGATCTGTTACTCCCCAATTCCGTGTTTTCTGCAGCCTCACTGAACCTATAATTACTACAGATGTTTAATTAATTGTAAGCACCCTGACATATTTGACAACACTATTCTTGTAATCTTGTTGTCCTTATTCTTTGTCCTCACATGGTTCTCTTACCTCCCAAACTGCTCTTTCAGCATGTCCTTGGGAGGATCCTCCTCATCCCACGCCAGCTTTCAGTGGCTTTTCCACAGGGTGCTGTCCTAGGTCCCTTTCCTCTCTGTCTACATCTTATCACTAGGTAGGCTCTTCTGTACATACAAATTAATCTATTGTATGTGGATGATTCACAGATCCACCTTTCTACTCCAGACTTGTCCAGACTAAAATCTTTACCTGTCTCTGACTCTCAGAAAAGGCTCAAAATGGCTATAATAGAAGCTTTGGATTAGATGGAGGAAGGCTGCTATTGAGGCAGTGCAGTGGAGATGCTGCAGTATGACATTAAATTAGATGATGAGGGCCAAGCAATGCAAGCTACATTTTGCAGTTTGTGTGTTTCCCGTCGACCATGGGTGGCAATACAGAACAAGCCTATGTCTGCACTGAAGTTAAACACCTGCCACTGGCCCATGTCAGGTGACTCAAGCTCTTAGGTGCTGTGGGCAGAGCCATAAGTAGGGTGGGGCACCTGGGGAAAGCCCCAGATCCCTATTTTAGAGGGCACCAGAGCTGGGGCCTCGCTGCCCTGCCACCCAGCACTAGGAAGGGGAGCAGAGCTGGTCAGCCTGAGGCTGTGCTCTGAGCTCCCACCCCAATTCACTCCCGGGGCAGAGCAGGGCAGGCCCACCAGGCAGGTGGCTGGCAGGGCTCACTGCTGCACAAGTGGTACAGGCTCTGGCATGGCTCAAAGCTGCACCACGCATGGCAGTCAACCCTGCACCCCCCCCCCCCACCGCTGGCCTGCTGGCAGGGCCGGAGGCCCTCCAGTGGGGGAGCCACTGGTGGGGAGCCCGAGGGGCCCTCTGGACCCTTATCCGCCACTGACAAGAGGGGCCTGATTCAGCTCTGCACCACCAGCCGGCAGCAGCGCAGGGCCAAATCAGGTCCTGGGTTGGAGGAGGGTGCCTTTGGGGCTACCTCCCTCAGGCACCAAAA
>ML682016.1:23051702-23085022 GCA_007922195.1 Podocnemis expansa
GACTTGAAAAACCAGTTTAGTAGAACCACTGGAAACTTAATTTTATTTAAACCTGGCTTATAACTCTAAGGAATCAAAATGCGGCAATATAAAATAGTTTTAAATCCAACTGTGTACGCAAACATGGCTTTGAACTTGTTTCACCAAGTTGTTGGAAGTTTTTAAATACAGTTAGTTAAACAAGTGCAAATTTGAACATAGCAAGGTCCCATTTAAATAAGCTTGAAAAAAAGCACTGTAGTACTACAGTCAAGAGTTTGGTTTTGGTTTTATGACAAGGCAGCCGCATTCATTCACACAGTGGCTTCACACCATCCAGGAAAAGAAATTAAATATTAATACTAAAATAAAAATTTCTATCAATCACTCTGATCATATGCCTTGTATGCTGCACCTCTTTTCACCCGCCTCATCTTTTCCATTCATAAGCAATCTAGAGGAAGTGAACAGTCTGTTAGGTTTCTGTACAGAGCATAGTATAACAGCCCCAAATCCTGAGTTCAGCACTCATCCAAAGGAAGCATCACCCGCTGAACCACTAGAATGACAAAGGTTTTATTTGGCACTCTCCCATCTAGATACTGACAATCCTGCCATTTCTTAGCCTGCAATCTTGGATTACAGCTAGTTAGTAATAAACCTTAATTTAATACATCCCCATTTAACAAAAAAAAAAAAAAAAAAGAAAGCACTGTTGCACTGGGAACTGCTGAATACAGAGCTTTTTGCATATAATCTCAAAATCAAGGCAGTTCTTTGTTTAACAACATTTGCCATTAGGAAAACATGCAGCATAAGCATAACCTTCAGCTCCTGAACTATCAGATTATGCAAATACCTGCACTAGCAGCAGCCACTGTTAATTTAACAACAGCTGGAACCAGGGTCATTTATTTCTCTCTCTTTCATACAGTCTAGTGGGAAATTTTCAAACAAACAGCAAAAAAGATACTGACAAAATTAAATCTGGGGTGAAAGTTAGTCCCTCCACCTGTGGCCACACTGGGCATTGCAACACTTATAGAAGGTAGTCATGGGCTCATCAGCTGATCTGGTTTGAATCTGCATGAAGTAGGCACGAGGATGCTCACACTTGGGACACGGCTCTGCAAAAGAAACCAGAGGAGCTACAGTGAGTACAGCCTCCAGGGCCACCCAATAAATCCTTCGTTCTGCCAGGCAGCTCACTTCTAGGGCTGCTCTGTCTGAAGGACTAGAATTCAGCCCTCCCCAATCCATTCAAGACATATTTCAAAATATCCACTGGCTCATGTTTTACACTGCGGGAGAACTTCAAAGGGCCTTCAGGGCAGCAGGACTGAAAGTCGGCCCGCAGAGGATCTGAAGGAAATTCCCACACGTGAGCCATTCTTTTTTAGTGACATATCAGAGAAACTTACCCAGACTGAGGTATCAACAGAGGAAGCGTTAACTTATTGATAACTTAAATAGAAATGTCACCACGACCAGATGTATTCAAAAAAGAATGCTGAAGAAATTCAAATATGAGACTGCAGAACTGCAGTATTGCTCTTGTAAAGTCTCTGTACAAGGTGACTGGAAGATAACGAATGCAACATCAGTTTTTAAAAATGGCTCCAGAACTGCTCATGGTAATTATTGGCTGGAAAGCCCATGTTCAGTACCAGATAGATTCCTCAGACACACAGAAGAACACAGTAGGCTGGGGAAAAGTCAACGTGGCTTTTGTAAATAGAAATAATGCCTCACCAATCTATTAGAATTCTCTAAAAGGCCAATAAACATGGACAAGGCTGACAGTACATATAGTGAATTTAGACTTTTGGAAAGCCTTTGACAAGGTCTCTCACCAAAGACTTTAAAGCAAACTAAGGTGTCATGGGATAAGAAGAAAGGTCCTCTCATGCATCAGTAACTGGTTAAGAGAGAAAACAAAGTGAAGGAATAAATGGTCGATTTTCAGAATGCAGAGAGATAAATAATGGTGTTCCCCCAGGGACCTGTCCTGACACCAGTGCTGTTCAACATATTCATAAATGATCCCAAAAGGAGGTAAAAACAGTAAGGTGCCAAAATTTACAGTTGATACAAAATTAATCAAAACAGTTCAATCCAAAGCTGATGGCAAAGAGATACAAGGGATCTTCCCAAACTGGGTGACTGCACAACAAAATGGCAGAGATAGGTGAGCAGTCTATCCCTTTGGATGGTTTAATTTATCCTTGTGACCCACCTTTCTCTGTACATACGTTGTGGCCAACATGCCACATTTTCCATATCATGTGTCTCACCAAGTGGGACTACACCTACAAAAGCTTATGTAATAAATAAGTGTGCTAGTCTTTAAAAGTGCCCCAGAACTTCTTCATTTTGGTTTTGTGGGGCACAGACTAACACAGCTGCCTCTCAACAAAAGCAGACGCCACTCACTGTCAATAAATGACACACAGCCCAAACAAAAACAAACAAGGAGTCCTGGGACTCTTTTAAAGACCGACAAATTTATTCAGCCCATGAGTTTTCACAGCAGAAAATCCCACTTAGTCAGACACTTAGAAGATGGGACCATTGCCTCCTCTAAGCTGTGCATGTGTGTGTGTGCACAGGTTGTGAAACCCATGCACACAACACAATAAAGCACACCCAAAAAAAAAAAAATTAACAGTGCTAATATCAGCACACACAAAGAAATTTTTTGTGCACACAGCCTATGAAAAATTAGGGAGAATAGTGAATGAGACCAGTCGCTGCCCTCACCTGCTGTGGAGTCCACATTCTCCCACGCTGCAGAGCCACCCAGCACGTCATCCACTTCCTTCAGCTTGGGGTACTTGCGGCTGCTCACCTGACAGGCACAGAGCCCAGAGGCAGGGGTTAAAGTAAGGAGGAACACCCCAAAATGCTTATTTTTAGGAAGCCAGCATTCCAGGCCCCCTAAAAATAGGGGAACGCTGCAGAACGCTGCATTCCACCGCACCCCCACAAAATAGGGGGACGTGCTGGAACACTGAGGTCCAGGGCCCCCTAAAAATAGCAGGGTGTGCTGGAACAGTATTCTGGGGCGTCCCCTCTGAGCCGAAAGAAGGGAGGGGCTGTGGGCTGGGGCTCCTCCCTCCCACCCCCTCCCCAGAGCCTGTGGCTTTGCCCCTTCTGGGTAGGGCCTGGCTGTGCGCATGGCCATGCCCCAGCCACCGGCCCTGGCTCGTCCTTGCTGGCCAGCTGGCTGGCCAGTGCCGCAGGCTCCTGCCACCTGCCCAGCTCTTCAGCCAGGTAAAGGGGCTGGGGGGGTTAGGGCTGTCAGGCAGCCAGCGGGGAAAGCGTGGGGGCAGGGAGGGTGCATGGGGAGCGGGGAGAAGGAGTTGGGATGGTGGGCTGGGAAGGGCTTGGCAGGCTGAAGAGGGTGGGGGGTTAGGAAGGCTAAAATGGGGGCATGGAGCTTAGGGAATGAGGATTGGAACTAAGAAGGACATGGGGAAAGGAGTCTAATGAGGATAGGTGTTTGGGGAGCAGGAGCTGGGGTGCAGGGTAGGCAGGGGGGCTGGCATTTGGGGTAGGGGAGCTGGAGTGCAGGAGAGGGGGCCTACCCATGCAGGAAGGAGGGCCCACCCAATTAGGATGGTTCCAGGGCCCGCCAAATTATCATCTAACCCATGCCCACAGGAGCTGGCTTAAGGAGTCACTGTGCACCTTGTGCATGCGTACTCACGTGTGTCCAGGGGTTAAACTAAGAGGGAACATACTGGAATGCAGTTCCTGAGCCCTCTATTTTTAGACAGGCAGTGTTCTGGGCCCCCTAAAAAATGGAGGAACGCACTGGAACGCAGCATTCCAGGGCCTCTAAAAATAGCCACAGCGGCCAGAAGACAGCGTTCTGGTGGCTCCACCTTAAGCCCAACCGGCAGAGAGCTGCGGCAGGCTGGGAGTTTGTGCATCTCCCCCCTTCGAGGCAGAGCAGCTTGTGGCCCCAAGCAGCTTCTAGCTGGTCTGTCGGCCTGCAAATAGCCAAGGTAAGGCCTCGGCTGGGCCTGGGGGAGTCCCATGGTGGCGCTAGGGGAAGGTGGGCACTGGCCTCTGGGATGGGCTGGGGGCACGGAGTTACTTGGGGACAGGGCATGCTACTGGGGGTTTTGGGGGGGGGTGTGCAGCTGGCGGGTGGTGGGTGGAGCAGAGCGATACTCAGAAGTGGTTGGGCAGACGTCTACCTGGGCTGGGGTGGGGGGTGGGTGTTTGTGGGCCCAGCCCCACGTGAGGGTGAGCCCACACCTGTGGGGGGGACCAGGGCCACCCAAATTAGACTTTAACCCCTAAGTAGCTGGGGTGGGTGAAGTGACCCCACCAATTTAGGAGGCTCCCAGGCGGCCTCCCAAATTATACTTTAACCACAATCCGTGTGTGTCTGTGTCAACACCCCACCCCCACCCCCGCCCCCGCCGGATCGCAGCCCCCCGCCCCATGAAGCCCCGCCCCCCAGTGACTAGCTCCGCCCCCACCCCGTCGAGGCGCGAGCTGATTGGCTGCTGGGCCCGTGAGGCGGCGGCGGCGGCGGCCCTCTCCTCAGCTCGGCAAGGAGGGGCGCGCGCGCGACCCCCGGGCGGCCGTTACCTTGCGCGTGACGTTGCGCACGTAGGGGCACGTGGTGCAGGCGAAGCGGTGGCATCTGGCGCCTTCCTCGGCCACCAGCACGTTGCCGCAGGCCGGGCAGAAGAGCAACATCCCCGCTTCCGCCTCGCCGGAAGTCCCGCCCCCTGGCCGCCCGTCAGTCAGTCGGTCGGTCGGCCGGCGGGATGGCGGAAGCGGCGCCCGAGGAGGAGGAGCTGGCGCACGCCGAGGTGCTGGAGCTCTTCCAGGAGGGGCTGGCTCGCCTCGTGCAGGACCCGCTGCTCTGCGACCTTCCCGTGCAGGTGCCGCCGGGTCGGGGGCCGGGTGGGGGGCGGAGCCGCACGGCTGCAGGTGGCGGGCCCTCAGGGGCCTAGCTGGTGGCTCACCTGCCCTTCGCTCTCCGGACAGGTGACTGTGGAAGAAATCAACTCGCAGATCGCGCTGGAGTACGGCCAAGCCATGACCGTGCGGGTGTGCAAGGCGGACGAGGAAGTGATGCGTAAGTGCCCCGCGTGCCGGCCCGCGCGCCCTGCGCTGTCCGTTGGTGACGTCAACCCCGGCGGTTCCCAACGTTTTCTCTGCCGTGCCACCGCTTGCTGCTTTGAATGCAGTTGGGGCACACCACCGTCTGCGACCTCATGAATATTCAGCAGCCGGTGAGCCAATCCAGCGCCCTTTGAGTAGTTTTTCAAAAAATTGTGTGGCACAGCTGCTCAGGCCTGATGGCCCCCGGGTTGGGAAGCACTGGTCTGTGTGACTGTAAAAAGCTCCGACCTGGAAACACTGAGGCCCAGAGTTCAGATCAATGGTCTCTGGCTTGCAGGGCTCAGGCTGTGAGGCTGACAAGTGCAACATAGATCGTCAGGCTCCGTCTGCAGTCAGACCATCTGCTGAATCAGATGCGCAGAGTGGAGCCGATAAAGCTGTGACACGGTTAAGTAAAAAACTGTGACAGGCAGTGGAGCCCAGCAGACTTGCTTCGCAACAGCTGCTGAGTTGGTTTGGTGTCAGCGGAGCCGAAACGCTCTGTTTCAGCACCCAGGACACGTTCTGATCAGAACGGGCCCCTTGCAATTAGTGGTGCTTGGGCTGGAGCTGCAAAATGTGCCTTTTAATAGAGGGGCTTTATTGAGTCATTCTGGTGCACCCTGGCCAAAACCCCATTTGCCCCACTGTAGTTACGGCTCTGAGTGTCAGGCAGTCCCCAGCCCTGAGCCTGGTCTCTGGGGTTACTGTGCTGCAGGATTTTTGATGGCAGCAGTAAAGACGGGGTTTGCAGCCTGCGGCTCCAGAGCCACATGCAGCTTTTTGGCTGCTCCCTTGCAGCTCTGGGCTCCGAGTCACCTCCTACCACCAGGGGACCCTGTGGGCAGCCTGCTCTGGGCTCCCATGCTACTGGGGGCCCTATGAGGGACTCAGTCCTGGATCCAGGCTCCCTCCCCCTAGCAGGGGACCCTACAGCAGGCACCCTGGCCCAGCTCCCCCCATCAGGAGGCTACATCCATTGCAGCTCTCAAAACACATGATTATTGAAGGAGTTTCTTAAAATGGCTCTTATCTTTTGAGTTGCCAATCCCTGAATAAAGAGAGCCTACCTTAGTATTGCTCTTTATTCCCTGCAAATAGCACAAAGCAGCTCCGCTTAAAGTGCAGCTTCCAACAGGTGAGAGTGGGGTCTGGAGCTCTACTTCCCTTCAGAATGCATCTCTGGGGCCACAGCCAGGTGACAGTCTTTTCCCTTTTAGCTGTAGTAGTGGTACAGAACGCCAGCGTCCTAGACCTGAAGAAGGCCATCCAGCGATACGTGCAGCTGAAGCAGGAGCGGGAAGGGGGCATACAGCATATTAGCTGGTGAGTTGGAGGCTCCTCAAGGGGGCAGCAGAGGAAAGGGCAATGTCATTCACTTTGACATTACTGTTTTTCCTACAAGTGAAGTGTAAAGCAGGCATCCCACAATCCTGTTCTAATCTCCTTTTGTCTAAGGTGTGTAAATCTTGGCTTTCTTTTGGTTGGTGAAACCGAGAGACATAACTGCAGATGAAGTCCCCTGTAAAATGTGTGTGGAGCAGTAAGAGCTTCAATGTCCTAGCTCAGGGATTGGTGACCTTTGCTGACTCACATGCCGGCCCCTCCTCCCCAACCCTCAGCCAGTGCTGGCAGCCCCCTCTGTGGAAAAAAGCAGTGGTCACTTGAAAATTCAATGGCAGCCATGACTGGGCAGGGGTTGCTTCCCAGGCATGCCACAGAAATATCTGTCTGCAGAAAGAAGCTGCCCAGAGTGGGTCCTCTTGGCAGCATGCATGGGGATGGGGGTCCCCAGGAATGCCACAGCTTTCTGGCGGAGGCACACTGAGGAGAGAAACTTCTTTCCATGGCATGCCTGGGGCATGGGTGTTGTGAGGAGCCCCTTGCACCACAACCATTCCCGAAAGAACCTGCTTCAATGGCAGGAGTGGCAATTTCCGGGGTGCCACATGCTGTTCTGAGTGGGCTCGTGTGTCACTGTCAGCTCATGTGCCAAGGGTTGCCTACCCCTGTCCTAGCTGCTCAGTCACTCTCTTCTGGGCTACCTGTGACAACTGGGAGCAGAGTGGTGGAGGGGCAGACCCCTTACAGGGCAGGATTTCACTGCTTTCATGTCTCTGGTAACTCAGAGAGCTGCACTTGCTGAATCATGCTCACTGCTGTCCCTTCTCCACTGTCATTTTCTAATCCTTTGTGGTTTGCTGCTGTTCCTGCAGCCATCAAAGTCCCTGAATTATGCTTTTACAGGACCTATATATGGAGAACATATCACTTAACTTTTGCTGGAGAGAAAATGACAGATGACAGAAAGAAGCTGAGAGAGTAAGTAGCAGATTGTTCTATCTTCACTGAGCTTGGTTTGATCTTTGTCCAATTGCATGTCTGTAAAATGTGTACAGGGGCTGTTCTTATCCCTTTTGATACTGGTTAGTTTTGCCAATGGAAAGCTTGAGGATGACTGTGTTGATTCATGGAGTACTCCTCGGGTTGGCGTCACATTGAGTGAACCAGCTGCAACTTTCTCTTCAACCTGGTCTCTAAGCGCTGCTCCTCCAGCGTTTGGCTTCTTGCTGTAACCCATCTTGAGGTGTGATTTCATAATCTTCTCCCCTCTCAGAGCAGGACCCAGGCTTGCTACTGTATGTACCAAACACCAGCACCTTGAAGGTCCCACAGGACTCAGACACATTTCTTTCCTGGAGGAGTCTGTGACAAGTGAGAGTGACAACAGCTTCCTCAAAACAGCAAATTTAGCTAACCACTGCAACAACGCAATGGAGGGAGGATTTTCTAACAATAAACAGCAAACATGCATGTTGAGTCTCATCGAGTCTTATGCTCTTGTATATGCTCAATTAGACAGGCTTTCCTCTTCAGTTACAAGAACAAAATAGAAGCATCTTACATTCCTCTAGGTGGCCCAGAATCTCCTGTGTCTTTGAGTTTCTCATTGGGGCTCCCTCTTGTTCAGACTGTTCAAAGAAGCAGCTTTAATGGCTCAAGTCCATTCTTGTGTGATGTACTCTCTTAAGGAACCTCAGTGAAAGAAACTTGATGACTGCTGGAAAGGGGGTCTCTTTGAAAGACCTCTCTGCAGAGGTGGGTCAGCTCTGTTACCCAGGGTGAAAGATCCATCTCCACTAATGATATGCCATTGACAAATCCAATGTTAATTATCATTAAAGGCACCCTCCGTCTGTCAGTGCTCATTTCTCACTCCTGACTGGCTGCATAGTGTGCATGACTTTCTGCTCTTGGAAAGGTGCTCAGAAAGAAGGCTGTAACAGTACTTGTGTTTAATTTCATGGTTTGAAATCAGCAAACACTGAAACTTAACAGAGCAGCCAAGGGTCCTTTCTCATGATAAAAGCTACTTCCCCTATTCACCATTACTGAGAGTAGGGTATGTATTCCCCAGGCTATTTCTATTTACATAGCACCAGCTACAGGAAAACTGGCTACCTCTCTGTGCACACTGATGGGGAAAACACTTGTCTCCTAAATACTGTTAGTGGGTGCAAGAAATCCTTTAGTGCCAAACACCTCCCTCCCTCACACTCCCGATCAAGTATGCACAATTTTTTTCCCAGGGAGAGGGTGAAGTGCAAGTGACAAGTATCAGTTGGTCACTTAATGCATGATTGGAAGATGCTGAGATGGGGGTTTTAAACAGAATTCTTTGGTCACATGACCATTTGATGCTCTGCCAGGTGAGGAGGAACCTGTGGGCTGGGAGCATATATAGGTTTGTTCCTCAGCATATAACAACATAACTCTTTATTCAGGTATGGCATCAGAAATCGGGATGAGGTCTTCTTTATAAAGAAGCTTCGAAAGTGACCTGTAAGGTATGTCATAAAACCTTGTGCACACATTCTGTAAGGCTCCATTTTCTTTAATCCAGGACTTTAGCACTGAAGGTCAAGTGGCTAACACTGCAACTTTCAGCTCCTGGAGCATTCCAGAGTTGTTCCTGTGTCCCACTCACATTCAGCTGCTTGTCCTGCTGCACTTTCAGGTCTCAGTGAGAGGCTGGAATGAGGCTACGTGGGGTGACATGGCTCATCATGATGGTCTGGTACTGTTACTGGTATCAGTGGATTAGTGACTGTGATGCTGTTTGGATTAGGAGGACCATTTATAATGTTAACATCAATATTTCAGAATGACTAATTCATGATATGCCATATCAGGTACTATTAGGCTATAATTTGCTAAATGTATTGTTTGTACCATATTTGTATTTTATGGATATGTTTGATGTAACTGCATTTCAGTGTGTGCTGTGTTTCTGGGCAACACCCACATCCCATCTGGATCTGAGGCAAGCATTGGAGCCAAAAGGTGATCTTGGGATGCCACACTGAGAGAAATTTTCAGAACCAAGGCGATGGCCAAAACCAAGAGCAGATCAGCAGCCAGCAGCATATCCAAAGGGTTTTGACATCATTGGATTCAGTGAGGCACATGGTCTTATCTCTGTAGACCCTGACGAGGGAACAAGCTTCCATTTCAGAACTGTGCCAATCCTGCCAAAATCAGATGGACCCCATAGCTCTGACATGTGGGAACCAGTACTTCTAACACTGGCAGTCTTGTGCCAGTGCTGCTTTTTCTTCTCTGCCACAGCATCTGGGACTGAAGCGCTTACAGCCCTACTGTGGAGGCACTGCTTCCACCTATCTTCCAGTATGTGGAAAAGAGACAATCAACTCTAGTCCTTCCAAGTTTCTCAGTCAACTCACTGTGAGTCACAAGATATGGCACAGGAGAGGGAGGGTGAACAGGTCCTTGAGTGCCACACCCCCGTGTGCAGTAGGATCTGCCTGCATGGTTCTCTGTCCAAACATGTATCTCACTGGAGGCTTGATTGAGGGAGCCTCAGGACCCAAAGATCTGCATCTCCTTGGAATCATTCAGTCAAGTGGAACCAGTGGGGTCTACCGGAGCTGAGGCCCAAACCTTGGAACTGAAGTCTAATGGATCCAGAGATCTAGCCTCAAGGGCTTTCAAAAGCAGAAGGCATTGCAGGCATCTGCCTGTATTTGTGGGTGCTGGAGGTGAAGGACCAACAAATCAGTTACTGTGAGAAGGCAAGGAGCCTTCTCTAAAATATTGGAAGTACTGTACATGATTGTCTGATACCAGGAAGACAGCTTAGTGAGAAACATCTTTAAACCCCAGCTTTCTTTTGCTCCACCACAGCCTGGAACGAGGGAGCCATCCTCACTACTCGCTGTATATTAACATTTTTTGAGGAAACAAAATTCCAGCTCTGAGAAGAGTTCACTTCTGTCCAAGCACATTGAGGGTGGCACAGTACCTATGTATGGGAATGTGCAGCACTACTTGGAGAAATGAATGTTCTGTAAGGGCACACTGCAGCACTAGGCAACCTTAATATAAATAAAGTTTTAAGCTAGTATGTGTGTTTTCAACAATGTAACAAGCATAGCATGTGCACTTACTAAACAGTTCTGGTGTCAGACTGGTGTTTAACCTGTTGGCCAAAACTGTCAGTCTTGAGTTAAGTAATAACTTTAATAAACCCATACTCCTGAATCAAATGGCATTTTTCAAATGCCAGAGGAAGTAGCAGGGCCAACTCTTGTTGTCGCAACCCCTTGAGCATCGAACCTGGCCTCTGCTCTGGACTGGTTTGCCCCACCCCCAGGATGGAGAACACTAGGCCCGGGGGCAGAGCAGGCCAGCCTGGAGACCAGGCTCTGCTCTCTTGCCCCTCCCTTGGGTCCAGCTGCTCCACTCTGAAGGCAGAGAGGGCCAGCCCAGAGGCAGAGTGAGAGAGCAGTGTCTGACCTGTGGGCTGGCCTACTCTGCCCATGGGGGTGGAGTGGCTGGCTCGGGAGGGGCAGGAGTGTGGATTTCAGGTTCCTGGCATGCCTATGCTTCAGCACCCCATGCCAGTGCCACACTGGCTCATCCCTACCTATAGCCAGCCATGGGAAGTAGCAGCATTGCACCACCAGGCTGCTTATCTCTGTGCCTAATGTTAGTTACCAAGTTAAAAATTTTGTCTTGGGTGCGTAGGTTCTTTCTCATTTTCTTACTGCCATGGTTCCAATAATTACTTTAGTATACTTTGTGCCTAGGATTGTCAAACATCCCGTGACCCTAAAAAGAGCATAGCACCATACATCATCACTATGGGCATGTCTACAGGGGAGCCACAGGTCAACTTAAGGTTAAGTTAATCTACAGGCTCCTGTGGTCACAATGGGCTTTTATTAAGTTGACTTATTAACATCACCTCTTAAGGTCAACTTAAGTCGACATAGTAAGGTTAGTAAGGCTTGCCCCCTCTACGCTGCTTAAATCAACCTAATTGGCTTCTGGCCCCTCTTCCGAATTCCTGGCTACCCAGAAGGGTGCTGTGCTACCCACAACACACCACTCCTCCATCGACCTAGCACTTGCCCGTGTGAATGCAGGCAGTCAAAAGGAGTTTTCAATGTGGACTCTTAAAGTCAGCTTTGCTAGATTGACTTAACAGAGCCTCCAGTGTAGACATACCCCTTGAGAGTGCCCAGCTGGTGCATAAGGTCAGTTGGCGGTCTACCCTGTCCTGCAGGAAAAGCAGTGGCAAGAAATATCTTGATTTTTAACTCTGATTACAGACGTAGGCATAGCTTTCCCTTGGCCTTAAAAGGACTTATTGCACCAGGACCAGTGTGCAGCTTCAGTATCTTATGGCATTCCATTGGAGAGCGGCAAACACAGGTGGTGATGAGAATCCTTACACAGGTTCGCATTTGCATGTGGGGGCCTGCAGTTGCTGCCTCCTAGCTATGAAGGACAAACAGTTCACTCTTGTGCTTTTCAGAGCCCCCACTGCCTGCCGGAACTATGCTACCATAGGTGTAATCCTTTACTTCTATTGTACCTAATAATTTATGTGGATGTCTTGACCAGACTTTGGTCATCAGGAAACACATTGAAGCAGTCAGACCACAGGGGGGCCATAGTGATCCTGAGCTACTGCAGTCTTGAAAGGGAGGTAGCATGAGAGCAGCATTGTCTCTAATATAGCTGTTCCAAATATTGAAACACTAGGCCATCTCTAAAAAGTCATAAATAATGGTGTGAGGCCTTGCAAGCAAGTGAAAAGACAATGCAGAATTACATCATTTCAAGCACCTAGCCTTCCCTCACAAAGAGAGATGGGAGGTGATGGCTTTGATACAAGGAACTGGCCTCTATAAAACAAGATGAGGCAGCACCTCTGTGTTGCAGGATGCACAGCCTGGATGTGTTTTTGGTAGTGTAGGATGATTGTGGGTTTGGTGGAGGAGCAGAAGGTTGTATAGGTTATAGTATCAGGGCAGAAACCACTAGTCATTCATTCAGTTTCTACAGCAGCTGAATCACTACCCACTCACCTATGGTAATTCAAACAGGCTTGAAAAATTCTCTTCAAAGGTTGCCACAGAGTTGTAGCAAGGTGGTACAGAACAGGTCCAGGACCTCAATGGTAGCATGCTCTGAAATACTTCCAGTTTCACACACAGAGCCAGACAGACACAACTGCAGGGACTCACTGTGCAGACAAGATCATGGGGTACGGTTTTAGGTTTTTTACAAACTGGGAACCTTTGGGGAAAGGAGGAGCCTCTACAGGAAGGATGGGCTCCACTTTAACCAAAATGGAACCAGACTGCTGGCATATAGAAGTTCAAAGGTTGTAAAGGAGTTTTTAAACTGAGCAGTGGGGGAGAAGCGCACAGTTCAGAGACACTTCCTGTAGGGAAGGAACTGTAAACAGGGATTCTCTATAGCCTAATAAAGAGGAGGGGAGAGATGATGGTAAGTACAAGTAGGAACTGAAAACAGGCAAATGAAAAAGGGTCCTATTCAGTCCTAAAATTCTTTTAACTCAGTTGTGCCAACCTAATTTAAAAAAACAAAAAACCCTTCAGCGACTGATGATGGGATACTAGATCAGCAGGGCTCTGAGTTACTACAGAGAATCCTTTCTTAGGTCTCTGTCTGGTGAGTCATGTCCATAGGCTCAGGAGTTGTCTACACATGATTATACTGTCAAAACTTGTTGCTCTAGGGTGTGGAGGATAAACACCTTCCCCCCCCATGATAAAAAGTTTTGCTGGCTTGAGTGTGGACAGTGCTATGGTGGCAGGAAAGGCATCATAATGGCTGTGGCTTATTTAGGTGACTATATGTCACCAGGAGAAATTTCACCAACTTATCATGGGTGCAGTTTACACTTAGGATTTTTTTTTCATATCCCAGAGCAACAGTGTGTTGCCTGCACAACCACAAGTGTAGACAAACTAAGTGTATTAACAGACTGATTGCTATATTCAAAGTTGGTAAAGAATTTTACCCCATGTCAGATTAGCAGACAACTTGGATTCCCCCCACTGTACTATGGATTCCCAGGCACTTGCAGGTTTAAACTACTATTAGTAGTAATAGATGCTCAGTAACCTAAAGTCTTTAAAATATGATTAGAGAACTTCAGTAACTTAGTCAGAGGTTAGGGGTCTTCTACAGGAGTGGGGAAGGTTCTGTGGCCTGCAAAGTGCAGGCGATCAGACTAGATAATCATGATGTTCTCTTTTGACCTTACTCTTTTAGTTACATCACTTGAAGGAAGACAACTAAATACTGACAGACCTGGTAAGTGTTGGTATACAAATGCAAGAAGTCTAACTATTAGAATGGGTGGACTTGAGTGCCTATTGTTAAATGAGGATATTGAAGTAATTACACATCACAAAAACTTGGTGATATGACAATACATGGGACAGGGTATTACCAGGGTGCAAAATAAATAGGGATGGCAGAGTAGGTCATGCTAGTGGGGGAATGACACTAATGTGAAAGAAAGCAGACTAACGTAGGAAAAATTTTACATGAATCAAACTATACTATAGAATCTTCATGGACAGAAATTCTATGTTTGAAAATGGAAAATTTTTAAAAACACTATCAGAGGGTCCCATTCAGTGTATCCCAAATAGAAAAAGAATAGTAAGAGGTTCAAAAAAATGCCCCCATTGCTAAACAAGAGTAAAAGACAGAGGCAAAAAGGCATCCCTTAAAAATCAGCAGATAAATCCTGAGGAAAATAGGAGCATAAACTCTGGCAAGTCAAATATAAAATTAGGTAGGTGAAAAATAAATTTGGAAAACAAACAGCAAGAAGCTTGTAAATATATCAGAAGCAGGAAGCCTGCCAGTGAGGCCACTGGATGATGAAGGAGCTAAAGCAGCACTCAAGGAAGGCAAGACTTTTACAGAGCAGCTACAATACTTCGAGTGCTTGCTTGCATCATTCAGTTTTAGGTGTCTACGCACCACAGCGCTTATTGGCCGGACACTTTTAGCCTAGTCTGTCAGAGCAGAAGCGGTGGCCAACGCCCCCTTTGGCCACTATTGCGGCTATATGTAGGTGGCCCCAACCCTGATCCATCTCAGTTCCTTCTTCTGCCCTTAGAGATGGTTCCAGAACAGCTTGCTCCTTGCAGCTTCTGCAAGTGCCTGTCTATTCCTATTGTTTGTGAGTTGTCCATTTACCTTAGAAGATCTATTTGTGGACCTCATTCTGCCGTGACCTGGTGCCTCTACCAAGTCTTCCCAGCCACAGCCAGAACACCGCTCCCACCTATTGTCCACCAGGCCAGGGTTTAAGCCCTGCACAAGCTGCAGCAAGGTCTTCCCTTCCAGCCCTATGATTTGATTACCCCCCCCGCCATGAGAAGTACCTACAATGGCTTGGTGAGTACCACCAGGCAGCTCAATGCTCTGTCAGTCCTTCAAACCAAGGACCTTGAAAGACAGAGAGTAGAGGCACTGTGCACTGGGCTCAGAGCAAGTGTGGCAGCCTACCTGTGGTACACTGGGGTCATCTATGGAGCTGACACCGTGTGCAAAGTCAGCACCAGAGCCTTCTTAGCACCACTTCTCGGAGGCATGTAGAAAATCGCATGCTGCATCAACTTTGGTGCTGAAATGCCAGTTCTTCTTCAAGTGGTGTCCCGTGCTGCTCCACTGAAGGTGTTGTAGCATCCGGGCACCACTCCACAGTCAGTTTGAAAACAAATACACAGCAGGCTGCACTCGCGCCGAACGAGCACGTGGCGCTGCCCGAGCGGCTCACTGCGAGCGCGCCTGCTGCCCCTCAGTTCTCCTCAAACCGTCCGCGACAGCTCACGGTCTCCTCAGCTCTCTCTCTCTCTTCTTTAGCGGTTTTTTTTTTGGTCCCCTGCAGAAAGAACAACACAGGTTTCAGTCATCAGTCCCTTATTTTTACTTACCTTTACCCGAATTTAAAGGAAGGGGGGGAACCCGGAAGAAGCCGCGGCGGACCCAACCGCGCTTCATAGACATGCCAGTATCACCCGGCTTCAAAAAATGTGCACAGTGTCGTGAGGCCATACCAACCTCAGATGGCCATTCACTTTGCATTAAATGCCTGGGGGAGGAACATGTCCCCCAGAGGTGCCAGCACTGTGCTAACCTCAGCTCCAGAGCCAAAAAGGACAGAGTTTCACCTAAAAATCCTCCTCATGGAGAAGTCGCTCTCTCCAGCATCAGCCACTGAGCCGACCCTGGCTGACTCCTCTCAAAAGACTCTTCTCTGCCTAAAGGACGCTCAAAACCTTCTAACCCGAACACCCCAGAGGCTGCAGGATCCTCGGGTGATTCGAGGTCTGTGTCCTCCCGCGTCTCTAAGCAGAGCCGGGAAAAATTGCCGACCAAGCACAGCCTACCCAGTGCTGGATTGGAACCGCGGGCTGCCAAGCAAGCTGGCTCGGTGCCTGCTAATACTGATAAGGCATCGGCACCGCCGCAGCTGGAACAACCGGCACCGCAGGTGCACAGCCAGGACATGCCGGCACCGTCAGCACCGGCTGCTCCAACAAAGGAACACAGTCTCTCTACTTCAAACTCAGTTCCACTGGCACCGCAAACAGTGAACTTGCCTCAGGCACGGAGTTCACCTCCTCGCAAACGCTCTCGTAAGACCCATTATATCTCTCCCAGCCCCTGCGGCAGTTATCGATCCTCTCTATCTCCTGGCTTATCTTCGCTGTCAAGACACTCCAGCCGCTGTCCTTATTCAAATTACTCTTCTCCTCACCACAGCTGCTGCAGTTTACTCACTCCCTCACATGGCTATGCTTCTGACAGGCACAAGCACCGTCATTCGTGCTCCTCTAGCCACTCTCACTCTCACTCTCACTATGACACACGGCCATTGTCTCCTCAGGCCAGACTGTCAAACAAAACCTCCCACGAGGGCAAACAAACCTCCCCTGGTGGGAGTCTCAGCGGCTTTACAAAATCGCCTCAGTGGGATCACTCAGTTGAAACAACTTCCCAATTAAAGGAGGATATATTTACTCAGCGCACCCTCCGGACGACTTAAAACAATTTAACGAACTGTTTAAAAGAGTTGCACAGCACCTCGATATTCCTCTTCAAGAGGTTGCTGAATCTCAACATAAATTACTTAAAATACTGCATCCATCAACTCCTGCCAAGATAGCGATCCCCATGAATGAGGCAATTATGGAGCCGGCTAATCTAATATGGCAAACCTCGGGCACAATTTCCCCGACCAACAAACGATATGACAGAAAATATTACATTCTTCCTAAGGACATGGAGTTCCTTTTTTCTCACCCTGTGCCTAACTCACTGATAATAGATGCTGCTAACCAGAGAAGCAAGCAGCCTGCGTTTAAAGCCACCCCCTCTGATAAAGGCTGGAAGCAGGTAGATGCTTTAGGGAAGCGAGTATATTCATCTTCTACCTTGCTTATTAGATTAACTAATTATGCAGCACTTCTGTCCAATTATAATTATAGCATTTTTGACAAATTATCTAATCTTACTGCGGACTTACCGGACTCTACAAAAGAACAATTTAAGACCCTAATCGCGGAGGGCCACCTAACAGCATGCACCTTCCTGCAGATGTCTCTAGACGCTGCTGATACGGCAGCACCCTTGACAGCTGCAGCAGTGGTCCTTCGCCGTGCGTCCTGGCTTCACACAGCTGCTTTGCCCAGGGAGCTGCACAATAAAATTGAAGACTTACCTTTCGAGAAGACTCAATTATTTTCTTCCAAAACGGACGAGGTATTACACTCAATGAAAGACTCCAGGGCGACCTTACGTACCCTTGGTATCTTTCCTCCATACACTAGACGAGCTAACATCCGCTCGCAACCTTTTCAGCGACGATATCAAACCCAATATTCATCCCTATCTGATCTCAAGCCAATGGATCATCAACGCATGCCGAAAACCAGGTTTTATTGGCGTAAACAGAGGCCTCAACACACCTCCTCTAATTCAACATCTCAACCTCCTCAAACCAAACCTCACTTCTGATGTGTTGGTCGAGGGTCTGACCATTTCTCACCTTCCAGCAATGTCCATTCACTATCATGTTTTGAGTTTCGACTAGCTCACTACTATTCGGCCTGGTCGAGTATTACTACTGATCAATGGGTCCTGGAATTAATACAATTTGGTTACTCTATCCCATTCGTCTCCCCACCCCCTCCACATTTCCCTTCCCCGTCCCTCTTCAGGGACACCTATCACGTATAAGCTCTTCAGCAGGAAATTGAACATCTCCTACAACTGGGAGCTATTGAGCCGATACCCCCACCTTCTCATTTCTCGGGGTTTTATTCACGTTATTTTGTGGTACGCAAGTCAGACGGGTGGCAACCAATACTAGACCTAAGACCCTTGAACAGATTTGTTAAACGTGAAAAATTTAAAATGGTTACCCTTAATACTATCATTCCCTTATTGCACAAAGGTGATTGGTTTTCAGCCCTCGACCTTAAAGATGCTTATTTTCATATCACTATTCATCCCTCTCATAGGCGCTTTCTGAGGTTCATTGCCAATGGCCAACACTTCCAATACAAGGTTCTACCCTTCGGCCTATCGACCGCGCCTCGCACCTTCTCCAAAGTCCTAACAGTGGCCATATCCTACCTCCACGCTCGCGGTATCAAGATTTATCCGTACCTCGACGATTGTTTGATCATGGCCTCATCGCATGACCACTGCCTTCGGGCTTTGCAGACTACAACAACTCTCTTTCATCAACTCGGCCTGAAAATAAATGTAGAAAAGTCAATCATGACTCCAACTCAGATCATAGAATTCATAGGCACCGTGTTAGATTCAAAGAATTCCTGAGCATACTTACCTCAAATGCGCCAATTAATGATCCGCGAACTGATCGACCTCGTTCTTACTGCTCCATTAGTCACTGTACGAACGCTGATGAAACTCTTAGGCCACATGGCAGCGTGCACAACCGTTGTTCCCAATGCACGCTTAAACATGCGCCACCTACAGGCATGGTTCGCCAAGGTCTACAGGCCACAATTCCACCCACTTCAGAAGACGGTGACAGTCCCCAACTCAGTCAAGGCATCGCTCCTATGGTGGCGAGATCCACGAAACCTCTCGATCGGTGTACCATTTCTACAACCTCAGCCAGCACATACCATAACAACAGATGCTTCCTTGAAAGGCTGGGGGGCTCACATGGCCAACCTAGCGGCACAAGGCAGATGGTCTCGGCTAGAGGCATCCCTACACATAAACATATTAGAGCTCAGAGCCATCAGACATGCCTGCATTCAATTTCTCCCTGCCATTTCTGGGAAAGCCGTCACTGTCATGTCCGACAATATGGCATGCGTATACTATGTAAATCACCAAGGGGGGGCCAGGTCCCCTTCCCTTTGTGCAGAGGCGGTCAAACTCTGGAGGTGGTGCATTCACAACCAGGTTCATATCTCTGCGGTGTACTTACCAGGTGTGCGAAACACCACTGCAGACGCCCTCAGCAGGTTGTTTCCAGTAACCCACGAATGGCAGCTCAACAACTCCGTCCTACAGGCCGTTTTTCGCAAATGGGGTCATCCAGTAATCGATCTCTTTGCAACAGCAGCAACTACGAAATGCCCAAAATTCTGCTCCAGGGCGCAGAACAAACCTCGAACATTAGGCGATGCATTCCTGATCAGCTGGGCGAGTCATCTTCTGTATGCTTTTCCACCGATCCCTCTAATAGCCAGGGTCATTCAGAAAATCAAACACGACCGTGCTTCAGTGATATTAATTGCTCCGGCATGGCCCCACCAGTTTTGGTTCCCTCACTTACTCGATCTATCGGTACGCAGACCCATACGACTCCCATTAATAAAGGATCTTTTATACCAGTCCAACAGTCCAGCACATCACCCGAACATCTCCAGGCTACACCTCACGGTGTGGTATCTAATTGGTTCCGGGTAGACGAGGAATCCTGCTCCCATCAAGTCAAGGACATCCTACTCAATAGCAGGAAATCATCCACTAGAACATCATATTCTTACAAATGGCGGCGCTTTACCACATGGTGCCTAGCTAATGACCTTCACCCTGATCAAACTACTATACCTCAGATATTGGACTATCTTCTCCACTTAAAACATTCGTCTCTTTCTAATAGCTCCTTAAGAGTTCATCTCTCTGCCATATCAGCACTGCACCCTACAAGCAGCTACTCGCTTTTTGCACATCCTATAGTTAAAAGGTTCCTAACAGGCTTGAAGAACACTTTTCCACCTATTCGCCCTCCAGCAACCCCATGGAACCTCACTCTTGTTCTTACAGTACTCATGAAATCACCATTTGAGCCGCTGGCGACCTGTTCTCTGTACTACCTTTCCATGAAGATCTCCTTCCTGGTCGCCATCACATCTGCAAGGAGAGTGGGTGAACTGAACACCTTGCGCTGCGACCCTCCATATACTGTCTTTCACAAAGACAAGGTATCATTACACCTGGACCCAGGTTTTTTGCCTAAGGTAGTCTCGACATTTCATGTTAATCAACCTATCTACCTTCCTACGTTTTGCCCAAAACCGCATTCCTCACCGCGGCAAGCCGCATTACATACCCTTGACGTCAGAAGAACTCTTGCCTTTTATATTGACCGAACGGCTCCTTTTCGGAAATCGAACAAACTATATCTTTTGCAGAACGACAAAAAGGAAAGCCCATTTCCAATCAGAGACTTTCAAAGTGGATTAGGGACTGTATTCATACATCCTACATCATTACGAATACCCAGCCCCCGCCAGGCATTCGCTCTCACTCCACCCGAGCCATGGCAGCAACAACGGCCTTCTTACACAATGTTCATGTTCAAGACATCTGCAGAGCAGCGACGTGGTCTAATCCACACACGTTCATATCTCATTATGCTCTGGACTTACCAGCAGCTAGAGATACGATAATGGGTCGTGAGATCTTGTCTTCAGGCAGGACATCCCACCACCTTCCTGCGTAACTGCTACATAGTCACCTTCAGTGGAGCAGCACGGGACACCACTCGAAGAAGAAGAGTTGGTTGCTCACCTGTGTAACCCTGTTCTTCGAGATGTGTGTCCCGTGATGCTCCACCACCCTCCCTTCCTCCCCTCTTGTCCTGTTTCTTGCAGATGCCAACCTGCTGGGAAAGCGGAACTGAGGGGCAGCAGGCGCGCTCGCGCTGAGCCGCTTGGGCAGCGCCGTGTGCTCGTTCGGCGCGAGCGCAGCCTGCTGTGTATTTGCTTTCAAACTGACCGTGGAGTGGTGCCCGGACGCTGCAACACCTTCAGTGGAGCATCACGGGACACACATCTCGAAGAACAGGGTTACACAGGTGAGCAACCAACTCTTCTGCTTGAGCTCTCCTCGACGGGCACCCGTGCAAGGCCCTGAACATATCCCAGTCCTGTCCATGCTGGAGGACTTCGAAGCTGCAACAGCTCTCCTATTGTTACCTACTCCCACACCACTTAGACCACCAAAACCCCGAGGAAAGCCAGCCTTCCTCTCAGGGAAGTGGGCTGCACCAGAACAGCACCAGTCACCATCCACCTTGGCACTGCAGGCTTCTCCACGCCGTGCAGTACTGGAGGTCAAAGAGGTCCCGGTGCCATCGCCTTTCGCAGAAGCCTCCACTTTACCTGACACCGAACGGGGCCATAAGCACCTTCATAAGTGCTCCCCTTCCCGTTGGCCCTGCAGTGCCACACTGGTACTGATCATCTTGACACAGAGTGCTAACTCCTATGGTGCTGATCTCCCCATCTCAGCGCCCTGAAAGAGTCAGAGTCAACACGCTGGGACTGACCTCTCACTCAAGGGTTGCCGGTAACAAGCCCATCTCAGTACCACCCTCGCAGTCGGCCCCCTTCCTCCGGATCTTCAGAAAGGGAGCCCTCTTGCGGCACTGCTCAGCTGAGAGGTAGCACCCCAGTGCCAAGCTTGTCATTGTCCCCAGACAAATCAGTGAACCCCAAGCCAGGGTCTTATAGAGAGGACCCTAACATACACTGAGCTCCTTCACCGGATGACAGCATGCTTGGGTGTGGGGGTCCAGCCCCTCAGGGTGGGACCAGGACCCCCTTTTTGACTTGGGGTTTCCGGCCTCTCCATCTGCAATTGCAGTGCCCATTCATAGCAGCATGCTTGATCTTGGCAGGACATGCTGGCAGACCCCTGCCTCCATCCTGCCAATCTCTGAGGTGGCCAGCCATAAGTATCAGGTTCCCCCCAGAGAACTTTCCCTATTTAGTGCAGCACCCGGGATTGAGCTCCCAGCTGGTGGGGGCTGCCTGCAGGCAGGAGGGACAGGGCAGCCCAGACACACACTCAGGTTCTAGGGAAGCCAGGAGGCTTGACCGCCTCGGACGGAAAGCGTATTCAACCTCGGCCTTCCAACGCCAAATCGCTAAACCACCAGGCACTGGTTACTAGATATACACTAGACCTGTGGGAGACCATGAGGTGCTTCTGTAACCTCCTTCCCCAGGAACACTTAGAGGACTATGATGCCCTCATAGAGGAGGGTGCATTGGCCTCCCATAATGCATGCACAGCAGCCTGGGACACCTCTGACATGGCCAGCTGGGGCATCGCTTCAGCTGTGGTGATGCACCTTACGGCCTGGTGCCAGGAATCAGGCCTATCCCAAGACCTACAACAGGCTATACAGGACCTCCCCTGCAAGGGATGGTCACTTTTCACCAGGGCCATTGACTCCCTGCGGTCCTAGAACAGCCATCAGAGCTCTGAACACACACACACTGCAGGCGCCCAGGTGACCACGAAGCCCCAGCAGCCCCTCAAACACCCGGGGTGTGGGGCCATCTAGAGACCCTCCCTTTTGTGATACCAGGGAGGGGCAAACCTTAATGGGGTCTTCGTGTTCCTCCGTGGCTTTTGTACCCCTCCACCAGCAACCCCTCAAACACCCATGCAATACTGGGGAAGGGCAATCCCTGATGGGGCCTTCATACCCCTCCACCCTCTGGGGCCCCCTTGCTGAGGTGGCCAACATCCCTAAATCAGTTGCTGCCTTCCTGCTTCCTCACGGACCACTTTATGGCTGACTCTGGGCTCCGAATGACACCCTATGTTCACGTCACTCAAACCACCCCCTCAGAGTCAGTTTCAGGATCATTCATTCTCCCATCTGCTAACAACACTTTTCTGCTAGTTCCTTGTCAGAGGACCCCATGAATGTCACAGGGCCGACAAACAGCAAGGCAACTGGAATCCACTCCCCACATGCGCACAGATCTGCAGGTGCCTGGGCCTTTAGATACCTGGCAGAGAACCAGGGGTGATGGGATTATGAGGAGGATGTGGTCACTCCTCCTTTAACTCCCAGTTTGAATACCCAGGGCCCTCTTCCAAGTTACACTCTGACTGGGGTGCACAAGGGTAAACATCAAGCAATCCCCTCTCTTCAACCCCAAGACACCCCAGACCAAGAGATGGGGGTCAGGCATTCTCCTCTATCCATTGTCCCTGAGCATGAGTGCGCTGATCAGATGCTCTTATACCGCAACGGGTGAGAGAGGAAACTCATCCCTCACTCATGAAGAGATTGAGGGAGAAGTTGACCACCCCCCCCCAACACTCAGTATCAGGGAGGCAACAAACTGCAGAATGGCGCAGTCAGCCTTTAAAGTCCCCTGCAAGAGGGTTAGTTATCACCCTCCTCTTCCCTAACCCCCTCCCCCCCAGTGTTCTCACACCTCCCTGGATGCTCAGCAGCACCCCCTTTGCTCTTGAATGTCACAGAATGGGGATACTCCCCCTTCTTTCTTCTTCCACCCAAGGAGGATCATCCTTTCCCTTTCCCATCAGTCCGCAGCTACACCACAAACCTCAGAAATAACCCAAGACCTGGAGGACATGTCAACACCAGCTATTTGCTAACCAGGTTGGAGGATTTCTTATCCCTTTACTGCAAAATTTCAGACCACAGCCAGTTGCTGTTTTCTCGCACCCTTTACCCTACATTCAGGGAAGCCTACAAGAAGTCTGGATAGGTAGTAGGAGACCCTCCACTGGGCCTACCTACATCACTACTGGGGTTGTCTTCTTCCTCTGCACCAGAGGAAAGAGAACAGTGAGGGAATCAGTTGGCTTTTAGCACGTGGTCTAGTAATCCCTCATGCTGGGCTTTAACGAAAGAGACTTATCAACCCCTTTCTTGAGGTACCCCTACCAACACCCCCATCCCCTTTGACAGGTGGAAAGGGCCTCAATGGCACCTCACCCTACTCTGCTAGATGCTGGAAGGATATAGGGAAGCTCTGTTCACAACCCAGAGAGCTGTCAACCAATGGGGTCTACATGGGGTACTACGGTCATACAGGGTTGCTTTATGAACCCAGAGACTCAACACTGTAGTTGGTCTTTTGGGAGACCCTGGGCTTCTGAGAGGGAGCTCATGATCCCTAACAAGCTAGAGAGGCCTAGTGTTAGTTTTATTTACATGCCAGCAAGTTTTTTCCTAACACTCCCTGCTCTGTTTCCACAAGAAGCGCAAGGGAACAGTCCATTGCACTTTCTTTTCTTGCGAGAACTACCCTATGTGCCTGTTGCCCTGGGGTTCTCTGTCTCAATGTAGGAGTAACCCCTACTCCATCCTACCGTGTTTATGTGGTTGAGTTCATCAGTAGTAACTCTTCCCCTCCTGTGGTACAAGGGTTATATATCTCTCCTGGACATACCCCGCAACTTATGAGAGACTAACTGCCTTTTCTGTATGCAGATCGAGTCAGGGGATAGATGACCATCACAGGGGAGTTAAGTGCCTTCCAAGTACACTGCTGGGGTTGGAAAGCACGTATCAAGGGTAGACCTGCCTTCCCCAGGAGGGGCTACAGGATAACCTCTCTCATTCTGTCCCTCCTTCACTTGGTTCCAAAGAATGAAAAGGGTGAAGAATAAGGAAATACCCTCTTAGTTGTTCAGCTTGCGCGAGGTCTGGCTGGGACCTCGAGATAGGGATTCCCCTGTCTCTCCATTTGTCATGTATGGGTTCCCTCTGCAGGCCTAGGACTTTAATGCTGTCTCTCCCTGTTCACTCGTTATATCTCATTTTACTATCCTACTGTCTTTCCCTCCCACAAAAGGGGTCTGAGGAGTTTCTCCATAGCTTAGAGTAGGAGTGCAAAAAGAAAGAAAAAGGGGAACCGCAACCTACTCCTATAGCTTGTGGAGGATCACCTGTACTGGGCAGGACCCTCTGAGATACTCTCCTCCCACCTATCCCTTCTCCTAAGGGTACCAATGCCCCACAGAGTCCCTCTAGTGGTCTAAGGAATTCCCCCAGCCAAACCTCCTAAGTAGTTAGACCTCAACCTGAGGATTGTTTCTCCACCTTTTCAATTCTGATAGGTCAGGGGACTGGGCCCCTGTGTCCTCCTTTACCTAGTTGTTCATCCCACACTTTCCTTCCACACTGTTGTGGGATACCCACCCCTTGGTGTGCCCCATCACAACCTTGGCCATGGCATTCCAGACCAGTGCATCATAGGTAAAGATGACAAAACCCATCCCACATTTCCCTCCCCTCTGGCTACGGGCGTAGCACCCTTTTGCTTCTTTATGGGGTGGAGAAACACTGCAGGGGACAGCAATTTCCCTTGCTAATTGCCTACTGACATAAAGGCCTTCTACACTGGATCAGATTACCCTCTTTCCAGAAAGCCAGTCTTCTGCTTGAGTGGTAGACAACCCCTTCGGCACCCACTGTGCAGGTCTTCTCTCAGAAGAATCTGCAGGTCAGTAGCATGTTGTGATTGGGATGCCATTTGAGCATAGCCGTGCTGACAGCAGAGAAAACGCCCACCATCTGAGCTACGGCTAGCAGCCACCTAAAACTGAATGATGCAAGCAGCACTCGAAGAACGGTGGGTTACCTACTGGTAACTATCCTTCTCTGAGATGGGCTGCTCGCATACATTCAGGTCCCTCCCACCGCCCCACTACTTGGAGTTAGCGATAAGAAGGGACTGAGGGGAATCATGGTTGGCGCCATCTATATATAGCTGTGGGAGCAGCCAGGGGGGCACCGGCTGCCGACCCTGTTCTGCCAGGCTAGGGCTAAAAGTTTCCAGCCAATCATGTGCTATGGCACGTAGACACCTAAAACTGAATGTATGTGAGCAACCCATCTTGGAGAAGGACAGTTACAAGTAAGTAACCCACCATTCTTTGCATCCATCTTCACTGCAAAGGATATGAGGGAGATTCCCACATGAACCATTCTTTTTAGCTAACAAATCTGAGGAACTGTCCCAGACAGGTGACAAGAGGAGGTTTTGGAACACTGATAAATTAAACGATAAGTCACCGTGATTAGATGATCTTTAACACTTGTCCTTCAAACTGGTGAGCCTGTGATAAAAAATTCATCATAGCAACTAACACAAAACAATAAAATACAATCATCCTGCTGGGCCTGTAAAACACTATGAACTGGAACCTAATGCTGCAGCCAGAGGGAAAGGGTGTAACCGGTAGTTGCCTGAGACTGAATGTGCTTAGGATAAAGCAAACAAATGTAGCCATAGACTTGTGTAGAATAGTTAATAGTAGCTAAAACGCTACCTTTCCATTTAATCACCATCTTAGCAGTAGTAAACAAATCTGGTTAAAAATGTAGTATTAAACAAGTGTAATAAAAATATGGCCACAGAAAAGGTTCAATAAATTGAACAAGGCACAGTTGTTCTGTTTTCAGAAAATGTGCAGGTCTTCTGAGATAAGGCAAAACAGGTCTGCCAAGTGCTGACAAGACAGTTTAAATTAACCAAGGTCTGGGTTAGATGTGTTATGGGATGAATTCTGTCCATGTGGAACCAGCACAGCAGATGCAAAGACAGTCCAACTCCAGGACCTGCTCGAGAAGTCAGTCTTTGCCTGTCAGTGGAGCTGTGCATCTAGGTCATATTTCTCACAGAACTTGTCTGTGAATGGAATACATGTGAGGTACTCACACCATTCACACCTGATCGGATAGAAATAGAACAGAATCACGAGTCCTGAGAAAAGTCCAATGAAGATGAGCTGGAACACTATGATCTGACATCGTTTCCGATATAAATCAAACTTCCCAAAGCTAATGTAGGGCAGGAAGGCAAAGGACAAGAAGAGGCCACTGATGAATCCTGATATGTGGGCAAAGTTATCAATCCAAGGCAGGAGGCCAAAGGCAAAGAGGAAGAGCACCACAGCCAACAGCTTGAAGAAGGCCCTCCATGGCCGGGCCAGGATCTGCCAACTCTGGAAGAGTTCCACAAAGAGACAGGCCAGGATTCCAAACTGGGATCCTGCAGGGCCCACCTGCAGAAGGAGAAAGACACAGGTTACAGAGAGTGAGACCAAAGCACCCCTGCTGCAGATTGCACCTCCTGGGTCACATTATCACAAAGGTCTCTCTCACTAATCAGCCACTGGAATGCTCTATTTCGGTGATACTGACTGAGGAGCTCCCTAATTCTGAGTCAACAGGTCGAAAAGGAGCCTTTTTCAGCTTGGAGGAAGAAATTTATCTTCATCGAGCCTCTGCCAGTTTGATTCAGCTCTCATTCCTTGTACAGTAGCATCTGAGCTACAAGCATACTATACAGTCCAAGCTAGATACTGGTATCCCATGGTGTGGAATGGGGAAGGGATTGGAAAATATACGATGGAGATTAGCTAACAGGAAGCATGTAAGTGACACTGTTTGCAAGTGTGGAGGAAGGGCAAAAAACAGCACTTGGTACACATCTGCAACTATACAAAAAATGGGACTGAAGTAATGGGATAGTGTTAGCATTATAAACCTGCAGAAGGAGCACACACTCATGCTGACTACAAAAGAGGTTTGCTACATCCAGTTAAAAAATGTTACTGCACGACTAAAGGACAGATGCCCCCTGAAAGGGACTATGTAAAAACAACTCCTGCTGCCACAGAGCAGTTCATCGGACTCCAGGCTCTTTAGTTCTCCCTGCAGAGCCAATACGTGTCTGAGGGAGTGAGCTAGACTCATTCTGTGGAGTGTCAACACCTACTATGCTTCTATTGGTTGATGCATGTTTGCGGCAACAAAGCACAGGGCTCACTGGCTATGTCTACACTTCAGGCCTTTATTAAACCAGCTTAATAAGGTCTACTTTAAGCCAGCTTAAAGTAGACCTTATTAAGTCAGTTAAGAGCATCCACACTGAAAATGCCAGGAGACTGCCCAAGTCCACACTGGTAGCTGCTAGGTCACCCTAGGAGTGGTGCATTGTGGGTAGCTGGCCCACAGTGCACCACAGCAGAAGTGCCCCTCTCTCCTGGCCACCCCTTTACTACAGTGACTGACTGACCACACCACCCTCCATACTGTGTGTGGCAACAGGGAGCCCAAAGAGGTCAGAAGTGGTCCAGCAATGTGCCAGCACAGGACTCTGCAACCACCCTGCATTGCCTGGACTCCTGCTCTGGACCAGGTGCCACACAGCAACTCCCAGTGGTGGGGCAGGCTGCAGCAGTTGTCAAGATGCAAACATTGGGAAACAGCACATAAAGGAAGGTGATGTCAAATCACCTGTTGCAATGCGAAAGAAATCCATAGTCATGATTTAATCCTGCTTTCACACAATCTAATCTGCAAGAACTAGCAGCTTGCTTGCTTTCTTTCAGTGTGCCGTTTCCCAGTGTTTGAATCTTAACAACTGTTTTGATTTGCTGTTACAGTGTGACCTGATCCTATGCCTTACACTCCCTGCATTTATTTCCTACCATTCTGTAAGTTTCCTCATCTTCAAACCATCTGACAAAGTGGGATTTTCTCCCATGAAAGCTCATGCAATAAATAAATTTGTTAGTCTTAAATAGTGACTCAGAACTCCTTGTTTGTTTTACAGCAATATCAGGGGGTCGCGCTGAGAAGGGGAGATACACAGGATCGGGCTGGATAATAGGAGAGAGACACAGGGTTGGGCAGAGAAGGGGAGACACATGGGGTTGGGCTGTGGAAGGCAAGGGGAGAGACGCAGGGGGTCAGGCTGGAGAATGGGAGAGATGAGGGGTGGGACTGAGAAGGGGGAAAGACACCAGATCATGTTGGGGGAAGGAGAGATGCTGGGTTGTGCTGAGAAGCAGGGAGAGATGCCGGATCAGGTTGGGGAACATGGGGAGTTTGGATGTGATGCACACAGCTGGGAATGCTCCCACATGCCTTATCTCCAGCCCCCATGCCCATGTTTTCTTTGGTTAGGAGGCCAATTAAGTCGACTTAAGGCAACTCCTGGGCCACATTGCCTTAAGTCGACTTAATAAAGTCGACTTTATAAGTGGAAGTTAAAGCTGACTTTAGCAACTGGCCATGTTGACTTTGCTGGCTTGCAGCGTGGCCAGGGCTTTATTTAAGTCGACTTAAGGGCCCTTAAGTCAACTGAAAGCCACAGTGAAGACGTGGCCACTGAGAGCAGGACCTGCCTATTGGAACCTTTAATTTAATTCCTAATGATGGTGGAGAAGGCAAGGGCCCAGTTTGACTGTCAGAGGCAGCAATTACAGGGAAGTGGATCTGCTCAAGTCACTGAGAGAGAGCGCAAGACCACAGGGCCACTCTACAGCCATTTCTCAGTGCACAGCCACTCCTGAAGGCCAGGTAGAGCTCTTCAAGAGAGGAGACTTAATGGTAACTTGGCCACTTTGCTCATAAACTGTTTTTCTAAAACAGACACGTTATTTTGCCTGAATGTGTAATAGCATCCTCTAGGGCAGGCCAGTGACACTCAAACCTCCATTGTTCAGGAGCCAATTAACAAATCAACATTACCTACAGAGCACAGTGGTGTAAATTCATTGTTTCATTTACTATAAATTTTATCAACTAAAAATGCTTAACAACATAATAAAAGCAATCTGATTGGTTAATAACTTAGATTTAATTATTAGCTAATCACAGTGTTTTAATACATGCTACAAAGAGCTGCAGGAGATGCATTAAAACACAGCTTGTGGCCCATGAGCCTCAATTTGAGACTCTCTGCTCTAGGCCCTAGCATTCTTTTAAAACGCACTAGGACATCATGTGGAAGGATGCATAGGACTTCAGTTGCTAGATAATGATGGGGTCCTGGAGGATAGGAGCAGAGAGACAGGTGAGGAGTGTGAGAGAGGTGTAGGAGTAATGTATATGCTTCTTTTGCAGGCTATTTTAGTTGTCTACCCATAGCCAACAGCCTAAAGACAGTGACCATTTGTGGCAGAGTGCAGGCATATTGCTCCTACCTGCTGTATGAACATGCCTGGTTGCTGGCTAGAGTGGCCTGTAGACAGAGCCCATAGCTAATGGCATCAGCAACTTCCATTGCTGGTACTCCGTCTAAGGCCAGAACCACATGACAGACCTACAATCAGTATAACTGCGCTGCTCAAGGATTTGAGAAATCCAGACCGCTGGGCAATGTACTTATACTGACTTTCTCCTTTCCCCCAAATTCCTGTGTAGACAGTGCTATGTCAATGGGAGAAACTATCCCATCAGCGTAGCTACTACCTCTGAGGGGACTGGGGAAGCTCTCTCATTAGCACAGGAACATCTTCACTTAAGCACTAAAGCAGTGCTGCCAATACAGCATTATAAGCCTAGACCTGCCATAAGTCTTAGTTAGTCGTCCAGTAGCATAGTACCCCGGCAAACTCCTTTCATTTCCATGTACAGGATGGAAGAAGTTCTGGGACAGGCTGTGCTAGGGACTGGGCTGATGGATAGCTGTGTCCAATTCATTTCTTCACTACTCCTGGTGATTGGTTGCTGCCCTTCCTCTGCCAGCAAGTCCACAGTGGGCCTAGAATCCATGTCTGACTCAGACAACCTCTGAGTCCACAGCAGCAAGCAGCATGCTTTCTGGGAACGCTTCCCAGGAGAGTTCCTGCAAGTAGGGCTGTGGGGTGTGGCAGTTCATCAGGCCCTCACGTTCTATGCTCTGACCCACCTTTCACTCCACGTCCGCAGCGGCTTGTGGACATTAGCTGTGAAGCTCAGGTCTGTCAGAACGCTGGGCCCCAGCAAGCAGGCTAACTCAGTATGAGCTGCCATCATGCTGGGCACTTCACCACCTCCTCAGGACCATAGGCAGGGCCCCTCCTCACTCCTATTTCTTGGGGCCATGTCCTGAAAATGTGAGACCCTCAAGGGTCCAGAGTGCTCTGGGGATCCTACTGTTTAGCAACTGGACTGCCTGGTGAGTGGCCAATAGTGCTCCATCTTGCAGGCCAGGAAAATTCAGAGATGGCCTAAGAAGCAGCAATGAAGGCTGGAACTGCAAGAGCAGTCACCTCATGCCTTATCCGAGTGGTGTTTGCAAAGTAGGTGCTGGGCCACTCTTGGCATCCTAATACCAGCATCCCCAGTCTGGCCTGTGACCACAACGGGCAACTGGAAGAATGTGTGCTAGGGCCAGGTGAGGCAGGATTCAGTGTTCTCAGCACAAGAGTGAGGCTTTTCACCTGCCACAGGAAACCTACCTCTGCTCTGTAGGGTAGGAATATTGCACTGGCTAGGTTCCCAGTGATGCCACTGAGCAGGTAAATGATGGAGATGCGATGCCAGCCCGCCAGCTTTTCCAGGTCCCGCAGGATGGTCATCTGGAAACAGACTGAAACCAGGCAGTGCAGGATCCTGCCAAATCAGAAGACCAGAGCTAAGGCAGCAGTTACTAAGGTCCTTCCTGTGCAATGCTGTTCTGTAATTGCTGTATCTGGCTCACCCATGGGCCTCTGGCCTGCCTCCCACATACACTTCGAAGCCCATAGCCCCAGCAAGCACCTGGGCTTTGTTAAGGTATTTCTCCAAGGACATGAAATATCTATAGCTTATTTGAGATACAGAGGAGATTGGCCCCTGGTGAGCATTGCCTGTAATTTAGCCAAGCAGGGATAGCCACTCCTCACCCCCGACAGGGAATCAAATAGGATCCCACAGATCCACAGCTGTGCAGCACTGGAGTGTAAAACAGCAGTCTGGTGTTGCAGTGAGACTTACCCAGCATGGAGGAAGAGGGAGAGCCAGAGGCGGTAGAATTGGTCAGGAATCTCTGGGTTTAGGAAGGGTAGGAGACCACAGACATCATCCATGCAGTGTACCTAGCACAGAGAACCAGGTCAGCTGAAAGCACAAGGATCTATAGGGGGCAAGTCACACTAACCAGAATGCAACTAGTGGATGCTGAGGGGCATGCTACCTTGTACTCTAGTCACAACAGTGCCCCACTAGAGAGCCTGAGGCCTCCAGGTGGGCCTGATCCAGGCTGGCTGGGGTTGGGAAGGCATAAGGCATCTCGGTTTCATAGACTGCAAGGCCAAATGGGACCAATGTGATCACTAAGTCTGACCCCCTGTATGACACAGGCCAGAGAACTGCCCCAGAATCATCCTTAAGGCAGATCTGTTAGAGAAACGTCCCATTTTGAGTTAAACTTTGTCAGTGATGGAGAACCCGCCATGAATCTTGGTAAATTCTTCCAATTACTCTCACTGTTAAAAATATACAGCTTATTTCCAGTCTAAATTTGTCTAGCTTCAGCTTCCAGCCATTGGATTGCATTAGACCTTTCTCTGCTAGATTGAAGAGCTCACTGTTAAATAGCTGTTCCCAGCATAGGCACTTAAAGACTAACTCTCCTGCCTGTGTCTCTAGAGAACTAAGCACAGTTCATGAGCATATCCCAGCTCTTCCTGACCAATGTTCCCTGTAAGCTGCACCAGTGAGCGGTGGCGCAGCTGCCTCCGCTCACTGGCGCAGCAAGCACTGACCCCAGCGCAGAGCTGGGGTCGGGGCTGGCGGGAAGCAGAAGCGGGGAGCGGTGGGGCTCGTGGCTGGCGGGGAGCAGAGGAGCCAGGGCCGGGGCTGGCAGGGAGCAGTGGGCAGCAGAAGCCGGGAGGAGAGGAGCTGGGGTCAGGGCTGGCAGGGAGCAGAAGCCGGGAGCGGTGGGGAGCAGCAGGCAACAGAAGCCGGGAGGAGAGGAGCCGAGGTTGGGGCTGGCGGGGAGCAGAAGCAGGGAGCGGAGGCACTGGGGCCGGGGCTGGCAGGGAGCAGAAGCTGGGACCGGAGACGCTGGAGTTGGGGCTGGCGAGGAGCAGAAGCGGGGGTCGGGGCTGGCGGGCAGCAGAAGCAGGGAGCAGAGCTGGATTGGGGGCTCCTGGGCTGGGAGCAGATTAGAAGCCCAGGATAAACTCATGGCACGCGGGGGGGGGGGGGGGTGATGCGTAAGGAAACGTCTTGTTTCCCTTTCAAGTCGTTGCTGCCCCATAGGTCAGTGGTTCCCAACGTTTTCTCTGCCATGGCACTCCTTGCTACCTTTAATTCATTTGAGGCACACTGCCATGTAGTTTCCGAATGAAGCCATATATTTTCATGAGCCAATGAGCCAATCCAGAGCACTCTGAGTAGTTTTTCAAAAAAATTTGTGACACACCTGTGTGCTGTGACACAGTGGTTGGGAAACAGAGGGCTAGGTAGACACAACACACACATTCCACCCAAGATGCAGAATAAACACAGAGAACTGTATAGAACCTTATGTTACTTTATTAAAACCCAGCATTTCAACAGCACTTTCCATCCCAGGATCTCTCAATGGCTCACTATACTAGTCAATTTTAAAAGGGATAGCCGTGTTAGTCTACTCCAATGAGAAAACAACAAGGAGTTGTGTGTCACTTTAAGACTAACAGATTTATTATTTGCATGAGCTTTCGTGGGAGAAGATCCCACTTCCTCAGATGCTTCGAAGATGGGTGAACTTACAGAAAGGAATGAAACTAAATGCAAGGGGGGTGTATGACCTGATCCTATGTTTTACACCCCC